>VKOC01000005.1:36288517-36306704 GCA_009364415.1 Spea multiplicata
TATATACCAATCCACACATATACACCAAACCACACACATATACACCAATCCACACGCATACCAATCCACACGCATACCAATCCACACATATATACCAATCCACACATATATACCAATACACACATATATACTAATACACACATATATACTAATACACACATATATACTAATACACACATATATACTAATACACACACATACCACCACTCTCACTTGCTTTCCTACCTTTCCTTTCTTCTTTCAGCTTCTTTTCCTCTTCTTCTGTTCTTCTGTCTTCTCTTCTTCCGGGTCAGAGGACAGCGGTGGGCGCGGCTTCAGTGCTGTGCGCCGGGATCTGACAACAGACCCCGGCGCACAGCAGCTGTTGCCGGGCGGATCACAAGGGAGCGGTATCGGAGGTCTTTAACAGACCTCCGGCTCCCTTAAGTGATTTTAAGCCGGGTTGAACCCGGCTTAAAATCACTCAAGGGAACCGGAGGTCTGTTAAAGACCTCCGATACCGCTCCCTTGCGAGCCTGCTCCTCCAGCGGCGGACATTACTGTCCGTCTCTGGAGGGGTGCCGGGTGCCGCATTGGCACCCCCTGGAGTGTGGCGCCCTGTGCGGTCGCACACCCCAAAGGTCGGCCCTGCTCTACGGGGCCGGGAAGCCCCCACCAGGGCCGGCCTTAGGGGTCTGCGGCCGCACAGGGTTTAAATTAAAACATCGGGGTTTTTTTTCAACTTTATTTAACATCCTCCATGGAGGATGTTAAATAAAGTTAAAAAAACCCCCGATGTTTTATTTAAACGCTGTGCGGCCGCGGATCCGATCGTAGGTAGGGTAGGGGCCTGGAGCTGCATGCGGCCCTGCCGTGGCCCGGCCCACCGGGCAAATGCCCGGTGTGCCCGATGGCCAGTCCGGGCCTGGTTATCACAAACACTTAATTACAGTTATTAGGTTTAGGGGGCATGAATAAATGAAATAATCATTGAAAGGCTGTATTTTGTGTTCACCTGATAGCAGGAGAGCCTTTCTAGACACTGCTTGGGTCTCCTGCTGCTCCCCCTGCTGGCTCATTATGGAGCCCTGTTTGCTGTAATCGGCACAAACATAAGGAGAGGATAAAAATAATTGGGGAACCCAGTGACATCACTGGCATAGAAAATGTTTGTGAGATCCCCAAAAGGATCTTGAGCCATACTGCACTAGGAACAGTGCAAAAACAAAAAAAAAAAATAAATAAATATATATATATATATATATATATATATATATGTGTGTGTGTGTATATATAATGTACAGTGTATATGTATGTACGTATATATTATAAAACAAAGTAGCACTTACACTAAGTACAAAAAAAAATCACTACCCCTTGATCCTTTTAGTTGATAATATTAAATAAATGCAGTATGTAATATAGGGTAACATGTAAAGCATGGATGTGGCCCTCTGGAACATAAAAAATATGTATGTGGGGTATGACTGTAATCAGGAGATGTTGAGAATTATGCTTTAACAAACATGATGAAAATAGCAAAACATTTTGGTGCTCTGCCCTTTTGATATGCAACATCTGGCGGTGCTAGTGTGCACTGGTAATGTATATAAAAATGAATGTCGCATAGACAATGTCAGGACGTTCATTCATGGATCCTATGTCATTGCCCAATGACCCCTATGTGTCCTGACCCCACAGGTTGGAAACCATTGGTTTGTGTGATATTTATCGCCTAGTTGCTAAATGGGCAACCTGTTGTCGTCCTGCTGTTTTTATCCTTCCCTATGACATCCATCACCCTCAGCCAACATAAGCCATGATAAACATCCTGGCATATTGTTCTACCTAAATCTGTTTCTAGAACTCGGCTCATTTTTCCTTAATTTGCGCTTTCAACAAGTGTTCTTTTGACTGTAAACTACTGTTTTGTTAATTTTCTTGTAACATTACGGTAAATGTAATGTAGATGTTGAATGCGTGCTTAAGTGTGCATTTTTGTTATCTGGTTAAACTTTTCAGTGGTTACTGAAATCTTGAATACATAGCTGTGTGTAATAGAAGAATACAGCCTTACTGCTGTTCTCTCTGTAGATAAAATTACTTGCCTTGGTAACACTAAGCTGGCTCTGTGTTTTCCCATAGGAATGTCCACAGAAGCCTACAGTTCATTATACTAGCTTTTAACCATTTCACCAAGACAAGTATATTTACAACTAACTTACAGTAAGTCCTCTCTGACAATTCAACTCAATAGTTCCAAAACCTAAAGAACCAACAACACGTCTAGTATTTATTGTATCAAAAGTGCAAAAGTTGATATGGAGGTTGGGCAGGGCCTTCCTACTTCACAGGAGTAGAGCATTTCACTTCCTGGTGGTTTCAAAAGGAACTTTCAACTGGACTCGTTTCAAAGGGTCTTCATAGGTTAAAAGTGCCATTCTACACAGACAAAAGGCTAATTGTGCCAGGGGTAAACCTAGAATTAGTGGCGCCTGGGGGGCAGTATTTCTTCAGCATCTCCTTAACTAAAACATATACACATACACACTACACTTTCACATACATGCACTAGTTATCCCTCCTCTCCCTTGCGCCACTAATCCTATCATACACTGATACACACACACGCACCCTCACTCTCCCCAACCTACCTTACAGAGGGTCTTGTTTTCACAGAAGTTAATGCTTACTACTGTGGGGTAACGTAACACACATTAACCGGCCCCACTGGGTGCTGTGCGTACCCCTGAATAGCATATCTAGTATGGCAAATAATCCTTGGCAGATCTGTACATTTATATTTATTTATTATGTATTATGTTTAATCACACAAACGCACAACATTTTAAGGAGCTTTCTACCGTTAATATGACAACAGCCAAACATGCTAGCTTTTCTGTCACTTGACAGTTAAGTGTCAAAAAGAAAAATCTAAAAACAAAGAAAAAATCTAAATAACTCAAAATTTCACTTGATTAAAGAATATATTTTTGGAAAGTGTTGGACTTTCAACAATAGTCAATTTTTTCTGATAGTGAAATGTGAATGGAACAAAATGGTACAAAACAACCAATAGTGTAGGGTTTTTGTGTTTTCATTTTCTATTTACATACATTTTATGTAAATGATAGTGAAAATAATGTAAATGTTGCATGTGTATTTGATTGTGCATGTTGTTTTAACCTGGATAGACTTTTATTTGCTACCGAGCAGGCTTACTGATGTTCTCTCTGTAGATAAAACAACTTGCTTTTTTAATTATTCTGTTATGAGTTAAAATACATGTGGAGGAGCTTTCCATATAGTTTGCATTTTCTTTGTGCTCTGTACTTGGGTATCTCTCCCTAATGGAACATTTAGTTACAAAAGTATTTTAGTCATCAGCGCAGGATGTACACCCGTAACAGACTGGAATTTAAATACATTAAGAGATCTGACAATGTACATAGAACAGGGAACTTTATTTTAAAGGGGAGAAACGTCATAGCAAGAGGTCATAATCTAAAGATGTCAGAGGCTTAGATGTGATGCAAGGAAGTTTTTCTCTACCCAGAGGGTGGCAGATAAGTAGATCAGCATCACCGTAGACATGGTAAAGGTTAAGTTAAATATGCATGACACAGGCATAAGGCTATCCTATGCGCTTGTGTGGAAGGTGCTGCCATGGATTTCAATCAAAGTTCCTGCCATGCATTGACTGCTTACATAGGGGGGGAGTTTGTAGACACGGTGTTGGATCAGGTAATAGAATGTGGCCAATTGTGTCAAACATCGCAAACGATGCATGCGCTATCATCTCCATAATGGATGAAAAAGCCTCTGCCAACATGTCATTTGGAAGGGATGTTGTCCCTTTAATAGTTAATCTTGAATCCAAAAGGTTTATTTGTAGCAGTAAATTAAACTTTACTCTATACAGTCCAGTGATTTCTTTCCCAAGGGTAAATGTTTCCAGGGACTTACGAGAAAGTATAAATGTTTTTCTTTTCAATATTTTCCTGAAATATCATTCAATGGTAGCATTCATTTCATCTGTGACTGGCTTTACTGTATAAAATATGATTTTTGACAGACTTAGAATGGGTGATTTTTATTAGGACAAACTGGAACGTTTATGTTGCAAAGTTGTTACTGTGGAGCAAACACGCCACTTTCTGTTGGTTTCCTTTGCTACACATGGAGCCAGCACTTTGCTTAAATTGCTCTATATTCTGAGTATGATCTTGCATGGCTCCAAGAGGGAAGCATTTTTCCGATGAAATACTAGAGCGAAGGGCATAATATAAAGTTATACAACATATAAAGGGTGGGTAGTAGGTACTTGAAATAAATTACCAGTGGACGTAGCAGCATCTTACGCCTATAAGGAATTTGTATGGAAAAAACTATGTTGGAAACTAAAAAAAAAAAGGAAATTATACCTCTAAGGCGTGTAACCGGGAAACGTTAGAACACTTGTCTTATGTTCTTGTATATGAAGAATGTATGTGGTTTGGAATGGGTGTAAGGAGTGACTTTAGAGGTGTTTATGTGCTGCTGTGCTTGCATATTCATTACGATATTTAAGTACTAAGGTGCTCAATAAATGTTTATACAGGTCTTATACTAGACTGGGTAAATACTTTCTAAAAGAGCGGAGTCACAGGGACAGCCTGTCCCGTGTGCCCCGGAAGCTTTGACCTTTTACGAAGTGCACCAAGAGTCAAGACGGAACGCGAGGGAGACAATAAGAGAGTGTGAGTAAGGGAGTGAGAGAGCATGACGAAGGGAGAAAAAACAGTTTTAGCTTTCTAGTAATGTGGGGTATTTTTTTAATTTTTTTTTTTTTGAGAGTGTGCATTGCCCTGGAAGACACAGGCTCATGTGTCCCACTCTCAGATGGGCATCGTTCAATCCTGTATACTCATACCTGGGAACATTTAAAATGCACATTTTTATAGTGGCATGCAAATGGTTTCCACCAGCCTAAAGGTTTTAACTTTCAGGAGTTAAAGATACAAGCAGCATTATATACTAACCGTACCTACTGATACATCCTCTACACCGCCTTTACACTAAGCGTGTACATGGCATTATTTATTCCCTTCCACAAAAAACATTTGGTATTTCAGGACTTTCCTTACGAGTGGGGAGAGTATTCCATGATGATACAAGATGACCCTCTGTAATGGCAAAAGCCAAGGTAGGCAAACTGCTTCCAACACGACACCAGTGTGCATAACGGGGCCAAAGGATGTCTTTATAGGGCTTTTTGTACAGCACCTTTTTAATAAGTCTGACACCAATCTCTGGGTGCAAGTGAGCAAAAAAACTAGCTATCATCCCAAAGGCTAGCTCCTGACCATTCTTAACTCAATGTATTGGGCCTGTTCCACAAACATGTTTATGCAAAAAAGCCCTGCTTTTCACACTGTCGTCTTTTTGTTTCTATACTACCTTTTTTAGCAGTTAATCTTTTGACCATCATCGTTCTTCGAAGAGACCACAAAGCATGAAAACCATTCTCAATAGATATTTGATGAGCACATTTCCCTCCCCCCTTCTCTGCCCTGGCCGTAATTGACTTTAATGCAGAATGAATTCCTGGAAAGAGCTCTTCTGGCAGCTGAAGCTCCTACTTTGTGTGCTCTCCTACTTTGTGTGCTCTCCATTGTAGGTGATGTTTTTCACAGTATGGAATAATCAGATGGTTGGCCCGAGATGTAGAGACAAGTGCTTGCTGTCTCTAGAACGACATTTTTGTTACACGTTGCCATTTTTCCGCTGTTTGTAGAAAGGAAGGAAGTACTCTGGTCACAACTTTAAGAAAGGAAATTCTGCAATTACGATAGCCAAACAATAACTAACACTTTTTTTGTTCCCTGAAGAACGTTTTTTATTTTTAAGCTACTAATGGGCCTTATTAATTATCCCAAGGACGTGTAAGGGTTCTGTTTGTAAGCGGTGCCAAAGTCTGTTAAACGTATTCATATAGTATGCAGTAAAAAGTTCTCAGACAGCCTGGGGCCTTTGGAAAGCTCTTATTGGCATCATTTCCCTGCTACCATTCAGGACGACAGGCAATAAAATAATCATGGATAAGTCACCGAGACCAGATGCTGTGTAGGACCCCTTGACCATTGTCATACCTACAGGGACACAGCCTGCTGCAATATTTAAAGGGACAGTTTAATGTTATAGGGATTTATTACAAAGGATAATGCATATTTAAGTACTTTCTGAGTATTTTAGGAAGCATTATTGAAAAAGTTTAGAAAATATAGAACATATTTTACAGCTTCACCTCTGCACTAGTTCATAGGATGGCTGGAGCCCACAATGCCAATAATTAAAAAAAGGTTGTCCGCTAGTTCTGTAAGTCTGAGCTTTCAGGACTCTCCCAACAAACTGCAATGCTTTATTTCTGCTGAAGAAAAAGTCTAGTGCTATCCTGTACTTGGATCTCCGGTGAATAAGATAAACAAAACTCCATATACTCATGAGAGGGAGGAAAATGTTTTTGTCTCTCATATGTCGGACATTCTTTTAGACTGATGTGTCAGCATAGTTCATTCAAATTTTAATCTTTGTTTTTAGCTGTGTTTAATTATATTTCTATCAGTAAGATATCACTTTTTTTTTTTGGTAGGTTCAGGGTGCCAGTTTTCGAGGCTGGAAGGACGTGACCTCCATATTTAACAAAGATGATGAACAGCAGCTATTGAAAGGATCAAAATCTCCAAAATTGAATAAGTAAGTTAAAGGACGTTGGTAACTGTGTTCTTGGATTCTGCTTATAGTCATTCTCTGGATTAGCCTGTGCACATTTTCCATGGTTTTGATTTTTTTCTCTCAAATCTTCATGAGCAGATTCATATATATATATATATATCTTAAATCTGAAGCTTTTTGGTCAGGAAAGCTATGTAGCTTTGAAAAATGCTTAAAGGCTCAGTAAATTTTATTATCTCTCTCTAAAAATGTATATATATATATGTATTTTTCCTTTTGAATCTTTACATCCCTTATTATTAACAATGAACTGCAACTGACATAATCTTGACCGTTTTTCTAATGTATTAAAACATTTGGCTTATTGTACCATGAATGTCTACCATGCTGCAGACCTGTGTATTTTCATTGACCAATACCTAGTTTAACTTTAAGACTTTTTGTAATATTACTGATAAAAACATAGGATTCACTAGTAACAAGACCTTCGTATAAATATAATATTAACCACAACCTGTCTCCTGCCACTATGCCATTGCCCGTATCCATTCAACTATTTAACACACACACTGCAATTTATTTATGAGTCTTCTGCAAGGGTCAGATGCCTTACTGAAGTTTCTATGTACTGCTCCTCTCTGGTCTATTATTTTAGTTGCCCAGTCAAAAAAATAAATTTAGATTACTTTGACAAGATCGCCATGCATTTTTTGCAAGTTATTTGCATGCAGATATTAAACAATCCCTTTTTTATTTTAAACCAATGTTTCCATTATTTTCCCTACTACGTACTATACTATACTATCTATCTATCTATCTATCTATCTATCTATCTATCTATCCTCTGTCTAAGTTTTTCACCTTTCACTTATATATCGAAAATATGTTTCACCCTTCCTCTATTTTTTTTTTCTTCATTAACTGGACAGTTTTCTCCTCTGCATGTGTTTCGACACATCTAATACATTTTGCCTCCTTATGCCTAGCTTTAGTAACTGTATTTTATGCAACATTAACATATTCTGTAATAAGCGATTTTCTTTTGTACCTCTCAAGTTAGCATGCGTAGCTTTTCTTTGACAGGTAGAAGAAAAGAAAATAGTCGTACACATAAATCATGATTGTATCATACAGTTAAGAATGTAATATGTTTTAGTGAAAGATAGCTAGACTATAATTAAGAAATTATTACATGTTTCAATGTCTTATTAGGTAGACATTTGCAGTTTGTTGTTTGGATTGCGGAAAAAGAAGTATTGTATGGCAGTTAAAAACAAAGGTTAGGGGTTGTCACAAACTTAAAGAGCATAAAGAGCATTGTAACAGTCTTTGCGTATCCTATTTTTTTTTTGCAGAACTTCTGTGAAAACGAAAGAGGAAGTGAAGACTGAAAAAAAACCTGGGTTTTGGGACAGTTTGGCGATAAAACAGAACACTCAGCCCAAGAAAGCGGATGAGATTGAGGGTTGGGACCCCCCGCAGATTACAGTTGAAGAGCCAGCGTTTATTCCAGAAGAGGCTTTAGAAGACAGCCATTCCTGGCCAGGCTGGGAAGAGGAAACCAAAGGATCCAGCAAATATACAAATCTGACGAGTTCAGGAAACAGCTCCCGGTGGAGCATTAAATCTGCCGGTAAATTGGTTAGTATTAGAAGGCGAAGCAAAGGTAACCTTACCGAAAGCTGGGAAGAGTTAGAATGACGACTGCTGTCACGTAGCAATATGCAATCACTCTCCCTAAAATGGGTAGGTTGAACCATTTTCATCTGGTCATTTTATACCAAAATCTCCAAAGTATTGTAGACCTATGTAGTTTTATATTTATCGGAATCCTTCGGAAATAAGATTTGCACTTCTACTTTTTTTTTAATAGTAGAAAAGTATTAAAGTTCACTTTTTTTCCTAATAAAAAAAAAAACCTTCCTATGAATTATTAGGGTGCCTTGATTGTGCCTCTGTTACTTTCAAATAAAAACAACTTGGTTTTACCAAAAATCTAAGTAATTCCTTAGTGAATGTATACACTGGTTGTAAATTAGACTGCCTTATACTGTTACCGGTAAAGGTTTTGCCTTGCACATAAAACTGTCAAGTGCCTGTATTTCACCTTGATAATGTATTAGTGATGCACATCTTAATTTATTGTTAAGTTAATTTTCTTTTCAGTTGATATTATAATGAAGAAAGAAGTAAAAATATTTACATTTTAAAAAAAAGGGGCAGTTAGAATGAAATATGACATGTGTAGAATTTTATTTCAAGAAAAGAATTTGAGAAATGTGGATTTATGAGACTGTATTATGTTTGAGTACATAGTGTACTTACATTACTACTTATTGTATTATTCTATTATGTCTGTTAGCATAATATTTCCTGTTTGCTGACCAAAGTAGGGAGATGCATCGTGATGTTAAAAAAAAAAAATGAAAGACAGAAAGAGGAAAAAAAAATGTTTTTGTTCTTTTAATTGTTTCTGTAAGTATTTTATTCTCTAAGAGATTACGTTTCTTTAAAGCAGGAGCTTGGTGGCCTTTGGTGATGGGAATGCTATAGTAACAGATTCCAAAGGCCAGCTTCCTCTGCTTTACTTAAGGTTTGTGTAAAAACTTAAAAAGATTCTCAGAAACATCTTTTTTTAATTAAAATTATGAAAATTGACATGTTGCAGACCAGACCTGCACGGTAAAGGGCTGAAACTTTACCATGGTGTCAGGATTTAGACTCCATGCAATGTAACATTAACTCTGCGTCGACAACATGTTTTATTTGTGTCACTGCTAGTTCCCCCCCAAAAAAACAAACTATCCTTTGTAATTTTTTTCCATCTTGAATAAAGAATTCAGTTGAACCAAAAACATTGCCGGTGTTTATTTTTCTTTTAATTCACAAGAGTATTGTTAGTGTACACAGATTGCATTTCTGTTCAGTGACGACTTGGAGAATGGCAATGCCATTGTTCGTGCAAATCCTTTACCACCTCCAGACAACATCAATTCTATACTTAAAAGCTTTTTGTTTTAGTAAATCTGCCCTAATATGTATATAGCTGGCGGATTTTCACAAGCAGAGCTTGATTGGGACAGAACATACGTTTTGTTTTCAATTTCTTTATTTCATTTACAAAAAGTGTATTTACAAAAATATATATACCGTACTTACCGGCGTATAGCACGCACCCTCGCCGGGACCGGAAGTGAAGGAGACGCGGCTGCAGATCGTGCAGCTCTAGGATATATCGGCGTATAACACGCAGGTACGATTTCGGCTTTTTTTCGTTTTTAAAAAAGTGCGTGTTATACGCCGATAAATACGGTATATATATACAAGACGTGCTGTGCGACAGCACAAAACACAAAGCTCACCCAAGTATTTACAGACATAACATGTGTACAGTCAATAAAAAGAGTACACCTTAGACATCAAAACACTCATACGTACGAAAGTACTGTACTGTGCCGCAGAGCTGATCCAGGTTAGTAGGCTTTATCTTTGGGGAGATTCTGCCCATTTGCATTACTTCCAAGTCTATTTAGGGCTACAAATAGGTGGTCTAACTTGATAGTGCCTATGCGCTTTAGCCGAGGGGCATAACTTAGCCTCTGCAGCCAAGTCTCAGTTCTTTGATTGCTGGTGCTTATAACATTTGCTTTCAGTTTTAATAAACATAGAATAATCACTGGTGATTGCGGACCTGTTGTGTTAAATGTTACTTGTGTATGCAGCCTATTTAAAGTGTTATATACGCACCTGGTTAGTATAACAATGACTTACTATAGCACACGCTTTAGCCGTATCGTTGACACATCGTTGATGGTTATTCACTAAAGTGAAAGTTAAAACATTCCATCTCAAAGACTTAACTATTTAGTGCAGAGCCGAGTATAGTGACCCGACAAGAATGTTTACGTAAACACACAAGATGTTTGAACTCGCCACAACTTCCTCTACTGCATAAAACCCAATGTAACCGGTTTATATAGGATGTGATGGTATTGAGTGTTGAATAAATGAATACATAATGGTTAACCATCTTTCTCTTTATACAAATATATATATACACACAGCTCAATATAGAAAACAATTTAGCAATATATGAACAGAAATTTTCTTCTGCGTCTTTGTATAGTAGTTAACAGAGAGTAGGTGCTGACCATTTTATCTTAAAGGTGCGGTTCCACTTGGACAAAAATAAATAATAAATAAACCCTAGCAGATCTATCATTTTATTATTCTGCAGGTTTAATCACAGCCAAACTTTTAAGAAGCTTTTTCAGTAGGGCAACAAACCAAGTGTCCCTAGCAAAAACTATAATAAAGTATATATTTTCTGAGAACCTACTATAGTTTGTTACAAATGAGCAGAATAAACAGAACAGCATTTTTAATTATCTGTTAGTTAGAGAAAGCAGCAGTAATTAAATATTAATGACAGGTATCATTCATCACCTTCTCATTCTGTTCCGAAAATCTTTTCTATAGCACATTTATGTTAATCTGTCCTGTCTGCCCAAAATAAGAGCAATATATACAATGAGCTTGGGATATAGTGTCATAGAACAAGTACTTGTGAGTAGATGGAATGCACCAAAGTCTTATACACTTATTAGCAAATTCTATTTTAGCACCAAATTCCACCAATTGCATAGCAGTCTTTATGTATTCCTTATTTTCTTAAGATATGACACTAAAGAGATGATCCCATTCCCTGTGCAATGGCCCTTTCATAATCCGGACACTATGGCTTTAGTGGGTGCCATCTCTACAAATCCAACTTTCATTTTAAACTACACCTGTTGCACGTAAATGATGGGACACCACTTTATACAATATATAACAGAAATCTATTTAATGTATTGTATTATATTTTAATTAATGTGCATGGTGTCACCATATAGAGAAATCTTGTGCTGCACATGAAAATGCTCCCACTATACCACTATATATGTATGGTATAGATGTATAGATATATCTAATAGAATAATCAGATCTGTTTTGATCGTCAGTGGGACGAGTGCACTATTCTTTGCTGAAGCATTTTATGCTGGTTTTTCCTCTTTATTTTTTGTTGCATTATTGTTATTCGATCTGCTGTCAAGTCATAGTCCCATTATAATAACATAATTGCAACCAACTCACTACTGTAAAATTCTGCTTTTTATAACCAAGAATTTGGTATTTCCATAACTATTATGTCCATAGCCAAACTTCTCTAAACCTGCTTATTTCAAATATAATTGATATTACACAAGACACGGGCATTATGCACATTATCAGGGGTAGCATGTGGACCGGTCTTCTTGTATGGGTTCACAATAGGTAGCCTTTTCCTGAAAATTTGCACAGGAAATCTGTATTTGTGAAACTGGTTAATAGAAATTACTTTGTGGCAACAAACACCACAACACAATGTATTGTGCCTAGAAACAGGTTTTGTGCTGTGATCATCTGGGGTTAGCCAATATACCTTGGTTTAATGCCCTGTGGTTGTATGGGATATGTATATATTTTGTTGCAAAAAGTTGGATAAATAGTAACTTTATTACTATGTTTTCCATGCATACTCATCTACCCATGACCCTTGGCTGTTTTTCCATTTTCTCGCATCATGGAAGCCCCTTTGAGATGATACAGGCATACAGGACAGAGTAGATATAGGTAATCATGTAGATATGCCAATAATGGCCCATGCCCAATCCAAGTATTGTTGCAAAATATGTTTGTGAAAATACTCCGGCTTCACATGCGTATCTGACATCAGCTGAGGCTAGTACAGCCACTTAGTGGACAAAGTCCAGCCAGGAACTACATATAATCTGCATATAATCACCTTGGGGAAATAGGAACTAAGGGACACCAATGCAAAACGTGTCCTACTTTTGTGCCTCAAGTAACAAAAGCTTAGCGCACATACTGTAGCTAGGTACACTGACAATGTAAATATACAACACACAGAAAAAAAACTGCGAATTCCTCAAAAAAATAAATAAATAAAAGGTCTCTCATACACTCAGCCGAAGGAGGGTCAAGTTGATGTGAGTTGAAAATACAAAGTCATTCACAGATTCATTAGCCTAATGATATTCAAATGTGAGTTGAAACTAAGAGAACGTTACTTGACAGCAGTGCAGAATCTCACCTCCTCATCTTGCCCCAGTGAAAGGGGTAAGAAAAAAAGATGCCAAAAAGGATTAAGCCCATCTGCTCCAGATTGCAGCGGGTTGAAAAGTAGCCGCTGGTTGCACAGATGTGAATGCCAGTGACCTGGAACTCAAAGCCACAGACACTTACAAACAACTCATATTTTAGTGAATATGTCAAGTTGAGTCTCACTGACCATTTGACTTATTATTGAAAGGATCTATATCTGTATCCTTGGGGATCTTCCTCATAAGCGGATGTCAAGGTAGCATCACTGAGGTAGGTATAATTATTTATTTTTCTATTCCATTTTTAGTTCTATTTTTTTTTATTACTATTTGTTTAAATTAAATTTTTTTGTGGAAAGGAGTAGAAACGTCTCCACTGAAGATGATTACACAGAGATAAGGAAGCAAGGCTCTGCCACCCTGCGTTTGTGATCAAAGTACGTGTGGTCAGGCTATGTACTGACCCTACAGGGTCTCTACTACACAGATTACGTGTTTCCAGATGTGTTCATTCTGAGTTTGGGCCTTGAATTATTATGACGTGCACACCGTGCTCGCAGCCTACGACAGGCTAGAGTCCCAGTTGTCAATTGACAGTCTGATCTCCTTTCTATTTCTAGGGGAAATTTCCCTATCAATGTAAAAACCACAGGATGTATTATTTCATCGTAGTGGTTGTCTGGGCCAAATTCCAAAGTCGTGCAGATGTTAATAGCACCGCTGAACACTGGTTTTGTTCCTTTATAGCACGCTTACTAAATTGCAACGTTTAAATCGTTTTGCACCATCCAAAATCTCCTATGTATAAACTAAACTATACATACTATATAAACCTATGTAATCTTAACCAATAAATATGAATTAAAACACATTTTATGGATATGCTATGGGAGTAGCCATCATCCATCAGGATTTGTATGGTTGTCCATACCCATTATAGTTCGTGTCATCTCTCATCTAATGCAAAGTTGATTGTTTCAAGAAGGGTTTATGAGGGTGTGGAAAAGGACGAGTCCTTCAGGTCAAAAAAAAATGATCAGATACTGTAGGTTCTGCTTAAGGTTGCCTCCAATCTCAGCTTCCACGAGGTCGGATTTACTAAACATTTACACTAACTGACAAACAAAAACCCCAAGTTCTAGGTAGTTTTAGTACCGTAAGTTAATTAGGCTAAAAGCTGTGGGTGGTTCACAGTTCACATACAGATTACATTGGCAGTCATTTCTCTTTTTTTTTTAAATCTCTTGAAAGTTCACGTTCTCCCTGGTTAATGTTTTTCTTCTGTTTCCCCTTTATGTGTAACCATAACCGTTTTTCTACGTTAAATGAGGATATTGAGTGCATTACTTTATTTGGAGAAATAGCGTAAATGATGCTGTTTTTGTCAAAATGTTAGTGGTTTACACATCAAATAATATTGTAGTGAAGTTGACAAGATGTCTCTACATTATATTCCATACACTCATACTGTATACGCTAATGAGGGAGTACCAATTCATACTAATGGGTTTGTTAATTGATTTATTCCGTAAATTTGCTCTGTGACTGAAGACGTGCAAGTCTTTCACATTTCTGTTTGACTTTCTGTTTGCACGTGGAGACAATCGTGTTTGTGTAATTAAGTGCACCTGCTAACGTCATCCGTGATGTAGATGTGGCGGGTGCGTGAGGTGTACTCATTGTCTATGGTTATCAATTTTTCAGCATTTTAGTTGTTATCTTATGAATTCAGCTAAAAGTCTACATTTTCCCTAACAGCTGAATAATGTTTGCAACTCATCTGCTGTTATCTCAAATTATCCTCTCTTTCTCTTAGGAGATTATTTACTTTGGTGATGTTCCTACAGATGCTGATTCTGACCTATTTCTATATAGCTTTTGGAGTATAGTTTCCTACACTTACAATAGAAAAATATTAATCTTGGCTCTCAAATGAGGGAATAAGCATTGGTGATATGGGAAAAAAATGACAAGTGGAGTTGTAAGAGTGAACCAAACATTCAGAAGAAGAAAGCCAAGCTGTGAGGTACTGTTACCTGTGGAAGGTCCAGACAAGCCGAGGGACTGAAACAGCAACCCTGCTGGGCTTGGGAATTTATCAGTCATAAAAAAAAATGGTTCAATGTTTGCATCTGGCTGCAAACGATTAGATAGTAACTATGGTAATGTTTGTTAATAATGTTGTTTCTCTGTAGGCCAATTCAAAAACATTTCAGGGAAAGTTCAAAAATTATTTTTTTTTCAATTAACTTTCCATCAGTTTCTTCCATTTTTACTTTCCATTATTTCTTGTATTATACAACAAGATCATTCTCATTATGTGTTGAGATCTGGTGCAAATCTATATTATAGAATATAGAGGACGAGGCACAAGGGACATAGAAGCCAGCAGATCTCTGTATCAGATAGTTATGTTCTGCTCTTAACAACCACCCTAAAGATTGGATTTGGTAACTCATTACAGCTTGTGGTTTATTGCTTGACACCAATCTACATCAACGTGTGACATGCTCTGTGCTCTCCAGATGAAAAGGATCATAAATTGCCTTGTTGGTAAGGAAGACACCTAAATTGTATATTGACCATCAGCCAGATAACCTAAATGTGTATTTGGGCACTTATATGCACATCCAAATATCAACTAAAAAATGAACTTGTCGTTGGGTTCATGAAACGTTTAGTCCATTGTCACAAACACCCAAGTTGAAACATGCAGCTGAGCCAAGCACTGCCAGAAAGAAAAGGTATCTGGGAAGCCTTCATTGTATAATTTAGCTAATCGTAAATGGAAGATTCATAAACCTCCACATTTGATATGTCATCACACTCTTACCATGTTTACAATAGCAAACTCAAATTTATTGTGTTCAGCACCTTGCCAATGTCCTAAATATGTTAGACTTTTATAAACTGTCTGGATTATACCAGCTTTCTTGCTCCCTTCCAGGTGTCAAATATTTAATGTATGACAGCTGTAATCAATAGAAAAATCCTTTGGCTAAAACATTGTACATTCCAGATTTGTGCCAAAGCACAAGCAATACTTTACAAGGCAAGAATTCTCCTTAGAATGCTGTGTTATTGCATTACTCACAAGGTTGGTGAACCTTCTGTATCATCTTGTCTTAAAAAAAAAACTTTAGTTAATAAACTTTTCCCTATAACAATTTATGGCATATTTGTGGTATAGTTGCTATATATCTCTCATATGGCTTATAACCATACCTAGAACTTCTCAGGATTGGCTGACCAGAAGACCCAGGGGTCTGCTGATCGATGTGGTCACTGCTGCCTAGGACTTACCTGAGATCAAGAAACCGGGCAGCTGCATCCTCTGCTGCCCATCTGGGTGCTAGGAAAGTTGCTTGTGACTTAAACAAACTGTGTCTTGCTGCCAATATTAACCCTGTGAATTTCCTGAATGGAGCCCTTATGTGGTTTTAGCTCTTGTGCCTGTTTTCACCATGCTCCCTTCTGTTATGCTAACCTGACATATTTTGGCTAATGCTACCTCCTGTTATACTGTCCCGTTCTGTTTTAGCTATGCTGCCTTCTGTTGACCTGTCCTGGTCTTTTTGACAATGATGTCTTCTGTTATTCTATCCCAACCTGGTTGGATTACGCTGCCTTCTGTTGTCCTTTCCTGTTTTGACTATGCTTCATCCTGGTGTCTTTACCTGTCTATTCCTGACTACCATGCCTTGTTGGACAGCCAAATCTTTATTTTCCGTATGTATGTGGGATGATATTCTATTGTCCTGATAGACAGAGGGAGTGCATTCTAGAGCTATGCCACTTGCATGGCAGGTGAATAGCCTACCTGGTTTGATAGATATGGAATTCCCACAGATAATTCTGTCTATAGCGAGTTGAGCAG
This sequence comes from Spea multiplicata, assembly GCA_009364415.1. Taxonomy (NCBI): domain Eukaryota; kingdom Metazoa; phylum Chordata; class Amphibia; order Anura; family Pelobatidae; genus Spea; species Spea multiplicata. Next base: position 36,305,234 of record VKOC01000005.1, read on the forward strand.
GTTATTTAGCATGCCTACATGTAAAGCATTGTTGTAGTCCAGGGACGATAGGACTGCTACATCACATTGTGTTTATCTAGCAGGTGTGCTGTTCTGTGTATCATATGGAATGTTTTCAAATCAATTTTCGTGGTAGCCTTTATTGGGTGTTAATTTAAAAATGTGTGCATTGCTGCTGTGATTGGGAGAAAGGGAATGTGGGCGAGTTACATTTAATGGGCCACAGTTTTGCTGCTTGTTAGGAAGTAATGCTTGATGGACAAGATCTAAATTCTAGCACCATCAGTTCGGTTTTGTCGGAGTTAAGTTGTGTTAGGTTTGCTGCCACCCAGTCTTTAATGTCTATAAGGCAAGAGAAGATGACGTTGGCATGCATTCTGTGCCATTCTGTCGCACCAATGTATATTTCTGTCTCATCTTCTTGCAGGTGGAAATGTAGTCTTCTTGATTTGGATGAGGTCTGCTAGTGGTTTGATGCGTAAGTTGAACAGGGTAGGTGACAGCGACAGGGGAATAAATTGATCAGATTAAGAAGAGGGAGGAACAGAGTTAGCCCCCTTTTAAAAATGAAAACTACAAATTGTAATAAAAGTTTTAAAAGTTCGATAAAAAATATAGCGATCCTGTTGATTTAAGTTCTACATCTTAGATACAAGTGACATCCTCAAAGGTACCTCTAATCACGTTTCATTGACAGTTGTGCCAATAATCAAAAAATTCAAATTGAAAACAAAAGTATTAAAAAATAAAAAGGGTAACAATAATAAAACCGTAAAAATCAATAAAAAAATTGATCTCAGTGTGTCACCATGAAATTATCTGGGAAACACTTTAGATACAAACGAGATATTGAAAGCTGTTCAAAAATAATTGCACAAACGCAAATAGTTAAAAAGGGAAAAAAATCACAAAATAAACAATTGGAAGTAAATGTTTGATTTAAACCATTGGTTTTTATACTTTTGGTTGTCTCGGGTTAGGAAGTTACATGGTATATAATTGTGAAGAAATAGAGAACACTGCATGTGCTGCACTGTGTCATCCTAATGAATTTAAGCAAAAATCCTGGTTATTTAAGGGACAACATGTACTTTTTATCATTTTATATAACTAATAGCCACAATGGGATTATTAAAGATTTAGAATTCCCAACCAAACCCATACATCACGAATCCAGTCCAATTACGATCAGACAAATCATTCTAATTAGTTCCCTGCTGAAGCCTGGACAGTAATGATTCAGAAATGATTCTGCATTGCGCAGTTAAAGCAAGTGCAGAGTATCGAACAAATACAACATTATCAGAATGTTTCAAATGAATGTTTAGTAAATTTAGCGAGAAAGCAAAAATATGTCTGACATTGTACACAAGGTACCGTATATTCCGGCGTATAAGACGACTGGGCGTATAAGACGACCCCCAACTTTTACAGTCCAAATATAGAGTTTGGACTATACTCGCCGTATAAG
>VKOC01000005.1:36306804-36417724 GCA_009364415.1 Spea multiplicata
CGCCCCCCCATTATCTACCCTTCCTCTCCTCCCCTCCCTATTATCTACCCTTACTCTCCCTCCTCCCCTCCCTATTATCTACCCTTACTTTACCCCCCCCTTGTACTTACCTTTCAGCAGTCCTGCGGTGAGTCTCCCTGTTCGGTCTCGGTGCTGGCTTGTAATGCTGAGCGTCGGAAATGACGTCATCTTCCGGCGCTCAGCATTACAAGCCGGCACCGAGACCGAACAGGGAGACTCGCCACAGAGGAGAGAAAGTGCCACCCCTTCAAAAGTGCCGCCTGGAGCAGTTGCCCCACTCGGCTCCATTGTCGGGCCGGCCCTGCCTACAAGAGTGATCAAAGAGACCCCTCCCCCAAATCGCCCCTTTACCCAGACAGGGGTTAAGGTTTCTTCAGTCTCCACATAAGTGTGGAGACGAGCACCAACCTTCCCCTGCTGCCTGATCACTCCATTAAGATTGATCATGCAGCATTTACCCCTTCAATGCTGCAATTGTGTATAACATGATCACAGTATTTCAGGGGTTAATCTTTGTACCCACAAGGTAACAATAATAGTAATAAAATAATTATTACCTGATCACTTGTGACATTTTAGGTCACTGATTATTAATCTGTCTCCCTGATCAATGTCAGTTGCCCAAATATGTCACTTACATGTGATCTGTCAAAATTCCATGTCTGGGAAACATTATGTATCCATGCATGTGGGGTATTGCTGTACTCAGGAAGTGTTACTGAACACAAGCCAAGACCTGTTTTGTTTTTTCACATATCCATGTCTTATATTTATTTTTCCTCAAGAAGACACACTATGGCTTATTTTCAGGGGATGTCTTATTTTTAAGTATGGTACAACAATGAGAGAGACCCACATTGTTAATGACCCATGCCATTGTTAATGACCCATGTATATTGAACCCAGCCACCCACCCCCCACCTTTGTCTATTGATTTATGCGGTGCTCCAATCACCCTGTTGTGTACTTATACCCCCTAGCCACCCCCATTTTGTATTTAATTGTTGTCCCAATGCACCCCCCTTTGAATATGGCTCCCCATCCACCTATTACCCAACTATTTTTTACATTTTTTTAATACTTACTGTAACGGGTTCAGCAAGAGAGCTGTAGTAACTCCCAGTGATCACCCACATGTATCCTCCTGTCGTCCCCGGAATTACTTCCAGCCAGCATGTGCACCTTGGAACCCTGCTATGTGTACCCAATAAGTAGACACAACTACCTTGAACTGAGTACAGCAGGAATGAACAGTTTGTTGATGTAAAACATAGACTGATATAGCCACAGAACCTTATTAACATAAATTAACATTGATAAACAGGTAGACAACCCAACCTTTAATCCCCAGGCAGCAATCCTATTGATGGGATTAATTAAACAATGGAGTTCCTGCCTGTGCTATCTTTGTTTGGCAGCCGGGCTGGAGCCATCTCTGACTGCCTTGGGCCCCTGTATGACAGGTCATTCTGTCACACTTACGTTTTTGCTGCCATCCTTCACTGCTGCTGTCCTCCAACGTGCTCTTCTAGCTGTCATGTGGAACTGTTCCGTGTGACTCCGCCCCCTTGAGCGGCCCATTTTACACTAGTAAAATGCTTTGGGATGTCAACTTTCAAGTTTACCTTTTTTCATAATTTTCCACACATTTTTAGATTTTTTCATACTAAATGATGGTGTGTAGATATATGTATATATTTCAAGATATATGTATATATTTCAAAAGAAAGCCCTACTTGTGCTGAAAAAAATATGATATGTGGGCAATCACAGTTGAATACAGACATAGAAACAAAAATGGCTCTGGTCATTTAGAGCAAACATGGGGAAAAAAACAGTCCTGCAGGGGTTAATGGAAGTTTCACATATAGCGTTAGAAAAGAGAGCCCAATATTGAAGGTATTCGACAGGAGCTGATCGGGAACCCCAATATAACTACCACTTTTATGATGTCTTTTAACCCCCTATATGCCACTCTGGAAGCAGAGTGGCATATAGGGGTAAAAGGCATTTCTGGAGGCATTGTGGCATACAGGGGCTATAAGGCATTTCTGGAGGCAGAGTGGCATATAGGGGGTTAAAAGGCATACCATGGGGCAGAGTGGCATATAGGAGGGTATATGGCATATCAGGGAGGCAGGGTGTCATATAAGGGGTATAAGGCAGTTTACACAAATTAATAAAGAAATAAAAGTTTCTTACAAGAATATTATGAAGAATAATGTGATCACTGTTTTGTTCCACTGAATAAAATGGAACTTTCTCATCTAAAAATGTTTGCAGTAGCAAATGTTTTGATTCCAAAATCAAAGGGCAGTGTACATGTATATGTGTGTGTAAGGGCAGTGTACAAGTATGTGTGTGTATAAGGGCAGTGTACATGTATGTGTCTGTGTAAGGGCAGTGATCCGGCATATGTGTGTGTGTAAAAGGCGCAAGTGTATGTGTGATATTGGTGTGTTTATGGGGCCCAGGTGGTAGTGTAAAGGCACGTGTATGTGTATATGTGTGTTTATGGGCAGGTGTGTGTAAAGGCAGTGTGTAGGCATCCTGGGAGGGACTGTGCTGCTGTGGACTACTCTTCCAATGATGCTCAGCCAGCATTATGGTAGACACCTGGCTGGCTGAGAATCATAGGAATTTTAGTTCACAGCTAGCATTTGCAGCTTTACTGTTGCTGCACTTCCCATGACGCTCAGCCATCATGTAAGTAGTATGTCTGGTTGAGCCTTATGGGAAATTAATTCAATATGTTGGTTATTTTTAATATGCATGACTGTGCTGACCAAAACGAAGCATGTTTTAAGTGGCGATGCAAGCGCAATATTTTAAAGTGCAATTGCTTGTATTGGTGAGTTCCGCGAGATTAAAAAAAAAAAAATACATATATTCAAGGGGTACGACAAAACGAGAACTGATAGACTAAGAAAAATAGATACATTAGTTAAGAGGGCACTGCTCGAACACTTACAAGCTAGGTTTCACACACATGAAATATAAATATATTCATTAGTGAACTTAACATAACACACACAGGGGTGCAATTCACAGCAACATCATTTTTTAGATCAGTTTTGCAAAACCTTCAGAAAAATAGTTTTTTCTTCCTCCAGAACAGATACTAGCAGCCTGCACATCGCCATTAGATATGCAATTAAATTACATGTATTTCTGGCCTTGTGCATCAACCTGAATTTGGTTACCAAGTTAATTCATTTAATGCATTGTAAGTTGCTGATGATAAACAGCATTTGGATCCACTTAGGTTCCAGTCAGATGCCTTTTAAAGCCTTTCATTCCCTTTTCCAATTTAATAAAAAGCTATTTTCTACACATTAGCCAACGTATATACTGCAGAATCCTGGTTACTGTTGGTCTTGTTTCCTTAATTTACCTGATTAGAGGCCAATTTACTATTTCTTTAAATAAATGTGGACTTCAATCCAAAGCATAAGAAGCGGACATGTGATAAATGGAAAGGACATTTAAGTGCAGAGTACTGATATTATCAAACCGAGAAAGTCTGCCAAAATCTTATTTTAAGGTGTAATCTAATAAAGTTGGCTAACCACACTCTTAAATTGTATTAAAATATATGGAATGATTAAGTAGACCTATCACAAATTATAAACAAGTATATATATATATATATATTTATTAAAGATCTCAACTCCCTTTTCTATTAAGTGAACAAATGAGTCTGGAAAATGTTCTGTTCACCACTAGATCCCTCTTTGTTTTCCTTGAATTGGGTGATGTCACTGCAGGGCTGCTCTCAGGGTTTGCTGCATGATGTTTGCAGTTCTGAGAAGCAGAGGACTAGGATCAATGGCGTTGGCAGGGGGGCCCCCCAACTGAAATGCCGTCTTTTTTTTGTGTGTGTGCAGCCATGATTGACGGAGAGGAGAGAGAGGGGTGCCAATCGGTCGCTCAGGAATAAGTTTTCAGCAACCGATCGGCACCCCTCACTCTTCTCCGCGAGACCTCTGTCTTGGTCGTGGTGCCGGCATTTCATGCTGACGTCATATCCTGGCGCTCAGCAGTGATGCAGCGCATGCTCCCGCCGCAGGAGTTCTACAACGTAAGTGAACTACAAAAGGGAGAGGGGGTAGATAGTGCGAAGGGGGAGATGGGGGTAGATATTTAGAAGGGAGGGATATGGGGGTAGATTGTAAGAAGTGGGAGAGGGGGTGGAAATAGAGAGAAGGGGATAGATAGTGAGAAGGGGAGAGGGGGCGGAAGATAGTGAGAAGGGAGATAGAGACGGCAGTCGATAGTGAGAAGGGGGAGAGAGGGGGTAGGTAGTGAGAAAAGAGGGTAGTAAGAATATTGAAATAAAGAGTCAGAGAATAAATGAATGTGTGAATGAGTGAGAGGATGAAGGAACTAATGTGTGCATGAATTGTGTGAATGAGTGAGAGCATAAATTAATGTGTGGATGAATTGTGTGAGAGAGTTAATGAATTTGTGAGAATGCATTAATGAATATGTGTAAATAATTTGAGTTATAGAATAAATGATGAATAAATGATGAATAAATGTGAATGAATTGTGTGAAATAGAGAGTCACTGTAAAGTGTTTGTGTGTGTATCATAGGTGTATAATTGATTCGTGGAAACGCAAAGATGGCACAAGCAGGGTGCTTAAGCCTTGGGGACCAAGATGGCACAGGCAGGGTGTTTAGGGGACAAAGATGGGACAGGTTTCATGTTTATGGGACAAAGACGGCACAGGGCGGGCTGTTTGGGGACAAAGATGTTGTACACTGGGCAGTTTGGGGACAAAGATGTGTGTAATTTGGGCGCTGGTCAGTGTCACAGTCCCAGGTCCCGGCAAGCACGGGCAAGCTAATGCCCGTGCGCGACGGGCACCACGAGGTGGAGACCCCCAGAGACAAGTACTTACCCGATCTCGGCACATCCATGGTTCCTGTGTAGAAGACGGGGGCGTGTCGTCACAGCATAGCTGGGGGCGTGGTCCTGATGGCAGGCTGAAGCTGCATCAGTGATGTCATCCAGTGGGCGGAGCTTAGGTCTGGCACAGGATTTAAAAATCCGGAAATCCTCCTCCCAGTTACCCTGTTGTGGTCTTGCTGTATGCACTGTGCTGTTTAGTCTCCTGAGTATTTTTGACCCTTTGCTTGCCTGACGTCTCTCTTGCCTGCTGATTTTGTACCGCTACCTTCTCTGCTTTGGCTACCGATTTGGCTCGTCTGACTTCCCTCTCTGGATTTTGACCCCGGCTTGTTCGACTACCCTCTCTGGATTTTGACCACGGCTTGTATGACTACCCGATTTTTGTGCTCTGACCCGGCTTTCCTGACTACTGTTTTGGCATCATCTCCAACCTGCAGGATCCTTTACCAGATCCTTCTACGCTTTACCAGTACCTTGTTGATCAAACTCTGTTCCAATATTACCTACCTCTACCTGGCCTCCTTACTGTTGGGATCCTCTAAATCCTGGGGTGTTGCTGCCGGGGGCTTCTCCTTCAGCAGTAGTACTTTGGGTAGAAAAACTTCTGCGGTAAGTGCCAGTGTGGTGGTGGTTGTGACAGTCAGGTTCTATGTGGGCAGTGTGAATGCCAGGGCTGGCTTTGGGGTGTGCATCTATGCCTGTATATATTAGACTATGACTATAATATATATATATACATATATCGTATATAATTGATTATAAGACAGAGCAAATACTCTGAAAAATACCCCTCATCTTATAATCAAGGTTGTCTTCTAATCAGACCTCAAATAGAGGTCTGACTACAAGACTAAGATCTAGATCCCCCGCAGCGATGTCCTGTCTGGTAACCTCAGCTGCTGCCGGCACTTCCACCTGACGTCTGTCACCGAGAGCCGGCGAAAGGGCAGGCAGCAGCGGAGGTTGTCTAGCATGCCCTCAGCATGGGGACGCCTCCTCCGCACCGGGATAGCCCGCCTACTGCTAGGATAGCCCGCCCACTGCCAGGGAAGCAGAACACTGTTGTGACAGGCCGCGCTCCAGAAACAAGACCGGCCCGTCCATGGGACCCCGGCGGCACTGTGTCTTCCCAAAGTCATAGGCGGATCCGGTAGACTTACCTCTTTAATTTTCTGGAGGAGGCAGGGCCTAGCAGGGTCACACAGCATCATTGCATAATCCTGTGGGAGCTGCATTAAGGTCTGCTGAGGCATCGCAGAGAGTGAAGTGCCTTAGTTGCTTGAGTGCATGTACTGGTTTGGAAGAGTGGAGTGGGTATATTAGTGTCTGGGTATTTTAAGTGTCAGAGTGGGTATGTTAATGTGTGGGTAGGTAAGTGTCAGAGTGGGTAGGTAAGTGGGTAAATTAGTGTCTGGGTGTGTAAGTGTCCCCCTATATGCCACTCTGTCCCATGATATGCCTTTTAACCCCCTATATGCCAGAGTGGCATTTAGAGGTATAAGGCATTTCTGGAAGCAGAGTGGCATATAGGAGGGTAAAAGGCATATCAGGGAGGCAGAGTGCCATATAGGTGGTATAAGGCATTTCTGGGGGCAGAGTGTCAAGCCTGGGGTCAGATGTGCATAACTGGGATGGGCAGGTTGGCAAATAAAAGGAAATAAAAACAAAAAAATATTTTCTCTTTTCCTAAATTAATATTCAGATTTGGGGGGGGTCATCTTATAATCGAGTAAATACAGTGTGTGTGTATATATTGTGAGGTAGGTCTGGGATCGCCCCTCGCTGAGGTCAAGGGACAAGCGCTGTCTTCATTCAAACCAGGCACACAGCAGTAAATTCGTGCAATCTGACACAGGGTCAGGTTTATTAGAAAGGTTGCAGGGACAAAAGAAATATAACAGTAACAAAAGAAATACCTTGCCTGTCCGGCACTTACTATACATAGGATGTCCCTCACTACCAGCTGGAGAGCTTCTCTCTGCCAACTTAACATAATATGTCCAGCAACCTTTACTCACAAGTCTCTCCCACAGACAGGCTTTCTGTGTCCTCAGTCAGAGCTACCTGCCCTCCTGGCTTCCCTTTTATATCCACCCTCTAATTCACTTACCGTATTTATCGGCGTATAACACGCACTTTTTAAACAAAAATACGAAGTTAAAACCCTACCTGCGTGTTATACGCCGATAAATCCTAGAGCTGCACGATTTGCAGCAACGTTTCCCTCACTTCCGGTCCTGCGGAGGGTGCGTGTTATACGCCGGTGCGTGCTATACGCCGGCAAGTACGGTAATTAATCACCTAGCAGGTGGAAGTCTCAGGTGTTACTCCACATAGGAAAGGAATCTAGGAGAAACATTCCTCCCTTCCACCACCAATCCTACATGAATGTCACAATATATATATACTTGTGTGGGGTGCTGAAGCTCCCAACACACAACACTTTTGCTGAAGTTGCTTCCAAAGGCAGTTTGAAACTCTGTAGTGAGTAATGCATTTTTACAAGGTGCTTCCAATAAACAATAATTCTTACAGTATTATTAACTTGTGGGACATGTGGCATCCTATGTCACATTTAACATCACTTTCTTTGACATAGGGTTCTTCAGTGTGACCCACTCTACTACCACTGTTTGTCTATGGAGATGGCTCTCTATGTGCTTGATTTTATACACTTTTTAGCAATGGACGTGGCTGAAACACCTAAACTCAATAATTAGAAGAGGTGTCCACATACTTTGGATCATATATACAGTATATATTAAACTTATTAAAGTAAATATAAATATTAAACTAATAAACCTAAAAATAACCAAGCACAGGAAGTGTCTCCCTGTTGGTATATGATTTTTTGTGCCTCCGTTGGCACAGGCGTTGCTCTCCCTCTAGTTACTGCAGTGATTGCAGGTTGTAAAAAGACCCCCCCCAACTGGCTCACTTTCAAGGTACCTGGGCACTCTACATCCCCACCTAAGTGGATCTTCTTGGTCAGGTTACCAAAGTCTCTCAGAGAAAGAGAAAGTAGCAACTGAAAAGAAGCAGACCTTTGGAAGAATTGTCATGGTGAAGCAATACTTCTTTCATGTACAATTCTTCACATGAAAGGAAAGGTAAATTAAATCTTTAATACATATCTTTTTTTGTAATTAGTAGTAGTAATAATAATAATAGTCATGTCATTGTTGTCCTACTAAAATGTCACATAAACCAGTCTGGATTCTACTACTTTACTCTACAATCGTATATTCATTAAAGAAAACAGTGTTTGTCCTCCACCATGAAGCAAAAATGTTATTACTTGATCATTAATTTTGTTCCCATCATGCTGTAGCTTTTTTGTGATACATTTAACAATCATGACTGTTGGATTTGTTCTGATTTGGCAAAATGCCCTGTTTTTTTTTTTAAAGATGAGATCATTGTATTTAGAATGGCATACTTCCTAATAATCTGTCTGCAATATGTGACTGCTGGTGATAATTAGTAGGCAAATCATATTCATAAGAATTAAGGTGACTTAAATCATTTTAAAACACAAATTTTCTTCTGTCAATGTTTTTAATCTATGGAGTCACAGTCTTAGTTGACACTTGAATAAATCATATGAATTAAATTTTTATTGTTTGTTTTACATTTAAGATAACCAATGTGTATTTAACAAAATACATTTTAACAGTTCTCAGGAACCATGCAGATACTAGAAACATGACACCTTCTATCAACTTGCAGAAAATATATTGTTTGACTCACCACAAATGGAGCTGAGTTTACCTGGTCACTAACACTACAACTTTAGAATCTACATCAATCCTCACAGTAATTTCAAAATTTATCTAAGTATTATACCTGCTTTTTTTGGGGGGGATCCAGTAAATCCCAGTAAATCATGTGGGGGACCCGATAATGAAGAAATCCCTCCCAGGGCCATAGGAATTCCCTCCAATCAAAATGCTGTACATCACCCAGGCAGAGGAGAGAAAGGAGCCAAGAAGTCTCTCATGAAAGAGTTACAGCAACCTGACTGCAGTGGTGGGAGCGCGAGGCCTCTGCTCTGGTGCCGGAATATGACATCATACAGTATCTCACAAAAGTGAGTACACCCCTCACATTTTTGTAAATATTTTATTATATGTTTTCATGTGACAACACTGAAGAAATTACACTGGGCTACATTGTAAAGTAAAGAGTGTGCAGCCGGTATAATTGTGTAAATTTGCTGTTCCCTCAACATACAGCCATTACGGTCTAAACCTTGGCAACAAAAGTGAGTACACCCCTAAGTGTAAATGTCCAAAATTGGGCCCAAAGTGTCAATATTTTGTGTGACCACCATTTTTACCAGCACTGCCTTAACCCTTTTGGGCATGGAGTTGCCACTGGAGTCCTCTTCCACTCTTCCATGACGACATCATGGAGCTGGTGGATGTTAGAGATCTTGAGCTCCCCCACCTTCCGTTTGAGGATGCCCAGTCTCCAAAGAGAGGGGATCAAGCTCTGCTTCAGTATGTCACAGTACATGTTGGCATTCATGATTCCCTCAATGAACTGTAGTAACCCAGTGCCGGCAGCACTTATGCAGGGCCAGACCATGACACTCCCACCACCATGTTTGACTGTAGGCAAGATACACTTGTCTTTGCACTCCTCACCTGGCTGATGCAACACACGCTTGACACCATCTAAACCAAATAAGTTTATCTTGGTCTCATCGGACCACAGGACATGGTTCCAGTAATCCATGTCCTTAGTCTGCTTCAGCAAACTGTCTGTGGGGTTTCTTGTGCATCTTTAGAACAGCCTTCCTTCTGGGTCAACAGCCATGCAGACCAATTTGATGCAGTGTGCGGCATATGGTCTGAGCACTGACAGGCCAACCTCCACCCCTTCAACCTCTGCAGCAATGCTGGCAGCACTCATACGTCTATTTCCCAAAGACAACCTCTGGATATGACGCTGAGCAAGTGTACTCAACTTCTTTGGTTGACCATGGCGAGGTCTGTTCTGAGTGGAACCTGTCCTGTGAAACCGTTGTAAGGTCTTGCCCACCGTGCTGCAGCTCAGGGACTTGGCAATCTTCTTATAGCTGAGGCCATCTTTATGTAGAGCAACAATTCTTTTTTTCAGATCCTCAGAGAGTTCTTTGCCATAAAGTTCCATGTTGAACTTCCAGGGACCAGTATGAGAAAGTGTGAGAGTGATAACACCAAATTTAACACATCTCCTCCCCATTCACACCTGAGACCTTGTAATACAGGGGAGGGAAAATGGCTAATTGGGCCAAATTTGGACATTTCCACTTACTGGTGTACTCACTTTTGTTGCTAAGGTTTAGATATTAATGGCTGTGTGTTAAGTTATTTTTAAGGGAACGGCAGATTTATATTATACAGGCTGTACACTCACTACTACATTGTAGCAGAGTGTCATTTCTTCAGTGTTGTCACATGAAAAGATATAATAAAATAGTTACAAAAATGTGAGGGGTGTACTCACTTTTGTGAGACACCGTATGCTGGCGCTCAGCAGTGATGCCGCACGCACCCACCACAGGACTTCAGCATGGTAAATGTAACTACAAAGGAGCGGGGTAGGGAGAGGGTAGATAGTGAGGAGGGGGTAGATAATGTGAGAAGGAGGGTAAATAGTGAGACAAGGGGGTAGATATTGAGATGAGGGGGTAGAGAGTGAGAAGGGGTAGATAGATGGGGTAGATAGTGAGAAAGGGGAGATAGAAAGTAAGAAAGGGGTAGTAAGAATATTGAAAAAAAGAGTGAGAATTAGAGAGAATTAATGAATTAATATGTGGATGAATTGTGTGAATGAGTGAGAGAATGAATGAATTAATGTTTTGATGAATTGCGTGAATGAGTGAGAGAATGAATTAATTAATGTTTGGATGAATTGTGTGAATGAGTGAAACAATGAATTAATGTGTGGATGAATTGCTTGAATAATTTGTGAGAATGCATTAATGGATATGTGCATCATGGATGTGATTTAGGGAAAGGCAAATATTGCTCAAGCAGGGTGTTGAGCCTTGGGGACCAAGACTGCACAGACAGGGTGTTTATGGGATAAAGATGGCACAGGGCTGTTTGGGGAAAAAGATGGTTGGCGCTGGGCTGTTTCACTCTGGACTGGCTCCACTCTGGACTGTAATCTGTTTGTGTAATCTGTGTGCTGGTCAGGTTCTATGTGGGGAATGTGGATGCCAGGGTTAGCCTTTGGTGTGCACACTGTGATCTATGCCTGTAATTTAGGGGGTTTTATCTATAACTTTAATGCTGAGTTTTTATGTGAATTCTAGTTGATTTATACCTGCAAAGCTGGGTTTATGTGTTATTCTGTTAATCTGTATTTGCTATGTTTCCATACATTATTGATGTATACCTGCAAATATAGGGTTTGTATGTCTTATTCAGTTCTATACATGCACGTGCTGTTTCATGTGTTGTTTATTTGATCTTTACCTGAACTACAGGGAGTAAGTAAAAGAGCGGTGTGGCTTAGTGAATGAGGGGACAAAGGGACTCTGGAATGATTACGGGGGGAGAGGACTTCTCAATGTCACGGTAGGGTCAGAAGGAGGGAAGACTGCACAGTTTTCCTCTAACCTGCAGTCAGTGTGGCAAATATATATTTTTTGGTGTGGGGGGAAGGGAGTGATTGCATGCTAGGGAGCGTGGAGCGGGGCCCAAGGAAATGCTTGCCTAGGGTCCAATCTTTGTAATATTTAAAAAAATGTTTTTGTTACAAAGATTAGCTGCTTTTTCCTATACCAGTGTTTCAAGTTATATATTATTGTACATGTTTGCAAAAAAAGAGATGGGGAGAAAGTGGGATAGTGAGGAAAGAGGTATCTGATGGGGGAGAATGTTATCCCCCCAGATTTTTAGGGGTTCCTATGCCCATGCTTAACATTATTCCCTCCATCCTATTAATGACTTTCATCATATTTGCTCTCATGATCTCCTTTCAAGAGAAAGGAGAAGAGGGAAAGAGAGTACAGACTATACAAAATGGAGAGTGATTAGAAAGAAGAAAAAAAGATGAGAGGAAAGAAAGGAGGAGAAAGGGAAAGGGAGAAAAAAGGGAGAAAAAGAAAATCAATCGAGAGAGGGAGAGAAATATAGGTTAGTAAATGAAGCAGAAAGAAGAGGAAAGGAATGATACTGAAGAGGAAATGAATGATACTGAAAAGGAGAGAGAGGAATGACCAGATAAAGGGCAATAATCAGAGGGTCATCTCCAAAGTACATACATCTCCTGCATATGCACACCTAAATACTGTAGCATTGCACAGAAAACATGTACTGGTGTTATAGCAGAATCCAACTGCTAGCTTGGTTTGCCTCTGAGTTTAACTCTGGAGATTCAAGTCAACTTTATATACCAAACCTTTGGTGACATAAATGTCTATTATAAACAACATGTTTTTTAAAAAATACTGCTACATTTTAACTCACAAATGTTTTTATTCATTCAGTCAGTAAGATGAAAAGGATTGCATAGAGTTGGAAGGTCCCAACTTGTTATTACTTTGGCATTTATATTAAATCTTATCTGTCACTGTCACTTATCTGTCAAGATACCATTTTACAAAACATACCTCTAAAACTATGATCTATGGATATCCTTTCAGTTGCATTGTGTGCTGTCATATGTTTGAGCAATATTTTAGCTTGTCATCAAAGCATTGGAAAAAAAGTTACTGTTTGATCCCAGTCAGTGCATTACACAATATAACTAACCTCCTAATCGGTTACAATTAACTTCTGTTATTGTTATTTCTAGCATAAGGATTCTTTTTACTTAAAGTATATTTTTCCTTTTTCTTCATGTGGCATGTAGTTCAATCCAAAAAGCCCCATGGACATACATGTATTAATCAACTCACTCAAGCCTTGGTAAACACATTTTTTAAACTGCATTGCATTTTCCATCGTTGCCAATTAATTTTGAAACCACACAAAATGCTTTTGTTACAAGTAAATTACTATTATTAATAATATGTTATGCTTATTTTTAGCTACAGACTGTAAATGTTCACTGGAAGTTTTCTATATAAAGGCTATTTTTTAAGCAATATTGTACTTGCATTTGAAAACTTGAACAGAAGAGGCATATTAGGGCTGTAACCCCTCTGCCACAAAACAAGTGGCAAATGGCCCTATGAGGCAATCAGATACACTACTTCTCAATGGGTCAGTTACAAGGGAGGTCTCTGATCTCCAGCCCATTTACACTATGGAGGATTGTGTTGATCAACTTACTTGCACTACTCCCAGGCACTACACATTCTTAATAGGCGGAGCACTGGGAATATGACATCATATCCCAGCACTCAGGAATAAGGATGGTTACAGAGTGGGCAGCTGGAGTCAGACTTTTCATAAAGTGACACAAAGTAATCTGTCATTCACATAAAGACCTTGGTAAAGCTCTTCCTTTAACCACCACCTAAAATGTGTACTTTTTTGGCCATTTGAATTGTTGGGTTATACAGTAAACGGGATGTTAACATAAAAGTAAGCAATGCTATTTTATATATGTCACACCTCACTTGGCTAACACTACCACCTTGGCCACAGGTTCAAAAACCACACAATGCAAAGGAAACTTGCAGCTCAACAAAACTAAACGAAACAGACAAATTAAATTTAGATGGGACAAGATAGGCAATCCATTATTTATATGTTGGGCATGTGTCAAATCTAATAACAATCTACCAAGTAAACTAGTATGTAAATTACTTTTTGAATTGTCATTCAACGTAGGTTTGGCACAATAATTTAATTTATTTATTAGGATGGTATAACAATTAACACAATCTGCTTTATAGAGGCTGGAGAAATTGAGAATATATACATAAGAAGGTATGCAAAGAAAAATATGCCAATAAAATAACAATAATAATAACAATGTTAAATGAACTAACGTTATAAACATAAGAAGTTAAAATGCTCAATATGCACTTAAAAAGGAAACCAGTCAGAAAAAAATTACTTACTTTGGTCCCTCTCCATGAGATCTCTGTACTATTGATTTTAACAAAGGTTCTGGCCGTTTAGGAGATGTTTTAGGGCTTGTGTCAGAGTCTCCACTGTCTTCCTCCATGGCTTTTATATAACTTCCACTCCTCATTCTCCGGCATGGAATCTCCTCATCTTTATTGCCCGAAGGATACCCTCCCCATTCATCCTGAGGCACCTGGTTTAATGCCACACACATGCATATTAAAATTATGTATCCATTGGAAACAGTATAGCATCAGCTTTTACAAAATTCTGCACAATACTAAGTTCAATGCCAATCACCTTCCATACATAATAATTTTGTAGCTTGCACAAACAACATTACTAACTGCAAAAGTGGTTATTTTAAAAAACAGATATTATAAGTCTACATGTTAGGACCTGTCAGAAATGTTGGTTCATACTAGTTGATATATCCAAGCTTTAACATAAATAAGTTATTTCATACAGTTATGTATATTTGCAACTTTCAGTATACCCTCTATAGCCATAATTTTTCATGCTATGATGCCAACAGTAGATCTTGGATAACTAAACACCTTAAGGTGATTAATAATGTACTTGATAAACCTTCATATGTTACATATATATAAAACCCATTTACAATTTAGACACACCATCCTTTTAGTTATTTAAACTTCAAGTGAGATAGGCAACATTAACAAACTCTTTTCAGTGGTTAAAACTTTTTTTTTTTAGATAATTGGGCTCAACTCAATGACCCATCTAAACCTTAATTGTTTTTTTTAACAGGGGTGAAAAATGGATGCTTTGCAATTTAATGACCTGTCAAGTGAAATTCTCAGGGGTAGAATCTAGACATTGACCACTGGGAAAAATGTTAAAGTGAAATGAAAAGGAAACAACTATATTTATGATTAGTTGGTGTTAGATTGATACATTTTAAGCTTTTAAAGGAAAGTACTATTAAAAGTTAAAATTAATACTCAAGTAATACTGAGAGGAGTCTAAATACTCTAAACTATGCATGCAAATTGATTAACAGATGAAATTCAACATAGATTTGTGTAGTTTACTGAGTGCATATGTATATAATTCATTTTAATAAATATTAATAAAAAATAATTACAATAATAATGTCAATAACCTCATTAAGAAACAAAAAGAAGAGCATTAAAGCAAAACAAATTACTTTGATTAAATAATATAATCCACAGTTTAGAAAGGTTCCAGCATTGCAAGGGTTATGTTTAAAACATTTTTTTTAAACTTTCTACCTTCCTAATATTTTCTCTTTTGTGAAATGTGCCAGCAGTCATACACACATGCCCTTCACAATAACCAGATCTGAAATGTATTCAGACATGCTTTATGGCAGTTATTCATTTAACAATTATCATTATTATTATAGAGAGGGCAATACAAATGCATGCATGCAGAATGAAAGTCTTTAAATATATCCCTAAAGGTTGTTTGTCTTCTATGAGTTGTGAAGAGATTAGCAAATTTACACATGCTAAAAATATGTGGTTGAACAATTATTTAATAATGTCAACTACTGACTACTTCGTAATGACTTAGCCTATGTCCTTTTTTGCTGCAATAGTTTAGAAACTAGACAGATTGTGCATTTGGCTCAATTTGTGGCATACTATTCTTTTACTATGCTGTGTTTTCATGCGTGCATTATTGTTTAAATATTATTATGAAAAATAAAGCAAGTGGTAACCTCTGATACTCAAGACAAATGAGTTTTATTCTCTGTATTGTCTTGCATTTCTTCACTTTGAATTAGCCATTCAGTTAATTGGCTCCCTTTAGATGTGCTTGTATGTTAGAAACACTTTTTTTCCCCACTTTCCTAGGCTAGATGCAGGGTGGCAGGGTCTACGTTCATATTCCAATTTAAAATATCTTCAGTTGCTATCCATGAAAAGAAAAGGTGAGAATAAGGATAACACTTGTTTTGCTAAATATCATATTATTAGCTTAAAAGGAAACTCCCACCATTTGCTTATTAATTGTATCTGATACAAATATGGGTTTGCAGATAAAGGGCGTTTATTAGAGCAGAATGAGATAAAAACCTGCATTTTACATGCAAGAAGTATTTTTTCAATGGAACTTCCCCTTTAATCCAAGTTAGGGTATTGGCTAGTTAATATCAATGGTGTGATAGGTATGCTCTTTAGACGGATCAGCTCATTCCAGTGTTCCTATTGGTATGCAGTATTCACTATGCATTAAATTCAAGCTGGTTAGGTACATTTCAGCTTTAATATCATACTATTTAGGAATAAATATATGTTTACTATTGCAACAATTTGAAATATTATAGTAATTAATTTGTAATTGTTTTTTTATAGTAAACAAAGAAACATGTATTTTATGATTTCCTAGAAGCATTGGTTTGAAATATTTTAAAGAAACTACTGTTTTTCATTTATTCTCATGTTTATAAATATATATAATTAGTAATTTATAGCTTTCAAATATACTATAGTGGCTGATCTATATCAAGTTCCTTTATATTTCTCTAATATTCCTGGAAGAAATGGGTCTATGAGGCTCTACAACCTGACTTTCAGAATACAGTTCCACTTAGGAACCCATTAGCACCCTAGGAGAACTATGTCTCTGACAGCCCCTTCCTAGAGAAGAACATCATGATGGGAGCTTCTACCAGCACATCGCCCCAAAACTGTAAAAATATTGTAACCTTTCAACAATGTAAATATTATTTTGTCAAATTCAAAATAATTTTTCATTACTGCTTTTATTACGAGTATTTGTCTCCTGGAAATTTCATCAGTTTTCCTTTGGAAGGTTATTTGCTAAAATTGTTACATGGTAGCTGACATATATTTATGATTTTATACAGGGGAGACACCTATGCAATTAGGTATTAAGACTGAGCCACCACTATATCTAAAGTTAAAATGGTGGTCTACAAGTACTTACATCGGTGTTCATCTCAGAAGCAACATGATAGCAAATTATGTAGTTTGTTTTTTCTTTTGAAAAAACAACTATGAAGCAAGACATCAACATATTGTTCCACAGTAGGCATAGCAATCATTCCTTCCTCAATTACACAGCTAGTTTAAAACTATACTTACGCTGCAATACATTAATTTACTTTTTTCTAAGGTACACAGTGCAAAATTGTGTCAGTTTTAGTTTATCACTGCTGTTCTTATTTCTCATTGACTCATCTCAAGTTAGTTTATTTGGCTTGCTGTCAGCATATATACAAAAAAAATCCCAGTATGGCTTACTTTTGCTATTGTTAAAAATAGTTCAATTACTATAACTAAATCAAGTATGTGTTGGAATAAACTATAATCTACGTGTAAAAAAGGTGTAAGAAATTTGCAAAGTAAAATAATGGATTTTTATCACACAGGCCCAATATCAGTTGTGACATTGCTGCAAATGGAAAGACAAATACATCTGTTTATTGCTAATTTGTAACTGCTAATCTGCAGTATAAATAATTACATTATTATAAATGGTATTTATTAAACGAAACATGGTAAGAACGGTACATATTGATCGATATGGATCACACTACTCGTACACAGTACTTCCCTGCCGCACAGAACACAGTGGCAAACCACAAGCCACCTGCCATGAATAATGGTTGGAAAGAAAAGATCTGCAGTTGAAAGTTATATGAATGCTGATAAACAATATAACTTTACAACAATAATGTAAACATCAGTAGTGTATTACAGTTTTAGCAAACAATTTAAAAAAGATTGCACAAATGTAGTTAACTACAACCTGCAGGGTTGGCTCATTGCAGGGCCTAGAGGTATCAACCGCCACCCCTCATACTAAGAGAGCTGAGGCTTTGACAAATGCGTATATACCTGGAGCACTGGAGCAGCTTGCCTGCATGAAGTAAAATGAGAACACTACTGTCCCTGAACAGATCCAAAGTGTGTGTGATATTATTTCTTTATTGAATACACCTTGGATTCAGGTGTATCTTCCATATTACATAATGGAACCTGCCTATATATTTTTTTTATTAAATATTTTGTGATTGGACAAAAGAAAGGACCTTTTAATAAAATATAACTTTTTTGGTGAGAGTGGAGGTTTAAGGCAAAAATGTAACACATAAACAGACGTGGGAACCTAGAAATACATTTTTATAGATGACATTTGAGGTTTATGGTCCTTACACAATCAAAAGTACCTCACAGAACCATTTATTCTACAGTGTTATGAAGTACTGACCTGTGTCAGAGAAGAGGACAATAAGCTTTCAGATGCATCAAAAGTTAAGCATGGTTAAGGGTGAAAATGAATAGTACATGCAAAATCATGCTGTTTAATTCTGCCATCTATACTGCATAGGAGAAGTACATATAAGGAACTTTATCTTATGTATAATCTAAGTTTAAAGCATGAACTAGATCAGAGAAATTTGCAGTTATTATATCATGCCACACAACAAAATAAACCCAAACTTGACCTCAAGACGGTCAGCTGAATAAACCAGGGCTTTCTGTCAAGTTCTATTGTCCTAGAACTACAAAAGCTGCAAAATTCATGTACAGTCAAAATGTCACATACTTTCCTATCTGTTGTTCATTTATTTTCTAATAGAATTTATACAGTTACCTGAAGGTAATGGCATGGTCTCAAAGACGATTTGATTTCCTGATGGACTAGAGGTTTATCCAGATTAAGTGATGATTTGCGATAGGCTTCTTTAGCTTGGCTTACAGTAAGCGTAGACCATGAACTCCTCTTCATGTATTTACCTTCAGGTGTCATTGATAAACCTTCACATGCAGAACATTTCATATCATTGTTACTTTTAGAAGTCTTTAAGGAAAGGTCTCCAAAATGCCCCTGAAGAGTTTCTGGATAGCAATGTGATATGTGATCAGTATGATGTCTATTCATAACACTAGCTGTTCGATAAGTGCTATCACTGTCCAAATTATCATCAGAACTCCACCAACCTGTCATTCCTGATTTATGCTTGGTATCAGGTTTACGGTCTTTACTTTTACTTCTTTTGCTATGTTTAGAATAATGACCATGATGGTGATCATCACCTCTACTGTCTCCCTTGGTACCATTCACATTGCCTTTTGATGAGCCTTCCAAAGAGTGAGACTTGGTAAAAAGTTTTTGAACAGAGTGAACAAGATGGCGTATTCTACCTGGACTTTCAGTTCGCTGTTCAGTTGTCGTGGATGTCTTCTGATACTGTAAAGTATGAAATCCATCCCTGTGCAGCGGCAACTGCTTCTCAAACTGATCCAACAGGTTTGCTGGTATTCTATTAATTTTACTACTACTAGTGTGTGACGCGGCACAGTCATCTCGTGTGGCATCATAATGTGTACTATAGTGCATTCTGGGAAAGGTGCTACTTGACAAATGATCACTCATCATCACAGGCATCATCATGCATTCTGAATGAATGGAACTCCGTGGTGAACAGCGGTGGTGATCCATAGGACAACTTTCGGTTGGACTAAGGAGATATGATTGCCTAGGTTCCTGCCCATGATGTACATGGTCATGAACATGCTCACAATCCTCTGGGGATCCTAAGCCACACGTATGACTAGAGCACAACTGAGATTGATTCCGACTGCCAGATAATCCTTTCATGCTCCTAAGGGCAGGAGAGTATTTTTCTTCATTGAAATGCTGGGAAGGTGACCATGAGTATTGCTGTTGATCTGAAATATAAAAAAAAGAACATTTGAAAACGTGTATGTTAACTGCATCATGCCTGCTGAGGGACAGTATATTATTATAGTATTAATTATGCATTACTATGATTACAACTAACATAAAGCAGCTGTTCTTCTGAGTTCGCTGAGGGCTTGGCAAGCTAATTATCTTGCATGCTCTTCTCATGCAGCATGTTCATTTCAAATATGTTTAGTGAGCGACTCAAGTTATTTTAATTGGAAATTAATACACACATTTTTAATAACATTATAAACACAATATATAATCATATACATAGGCATGGGATAAATGAAAGATATCACAATGTTCTCCATGTTTATTTTTAAACTACTCCTAATAACCATTGTAACAACCCATTTTTCAAAAACAATATTTTATCTGGTAACTAAGGAGGCTGTGTGAACTGGTTATTACATCTAAAAGGGTAAGTCATTGGGTTGTGAGTCTGATGTTGGTCAATGAAAGGTAGAGAAAAGCATTGAGTTAAACACAAGGGGGGGAAGACCTGAACAAGTTTGAGATGACTATAAAAATCAGGAGTTGACATAATAGGAGGGGTATAGGTGCGGCTGCCCTCAGTTCAAGCAATGCTACTTTGGAAAGCAGAAGGATTATTTCATTTACAGAATATACTAGAAAGCACAGAAATTATGCTAAGAGTCAGAATTTCAGCATATTTGTGCAGTGTGACCAAAGAGCATTTAAGCTTTTTCCCATATTTACCCAGCGGGTGCTTCCTGATTACTTTTAGTTAAACAACCAGTCTGTACCCTGCTCATGGTATTAGTTGATATACAGTTCACACAGTCCAGGGCTCTGATGTCAGGAGAGGCATAGCCATTGAAACAGGGCACATGGTACATGAAAATTAGGAAGGACTGATCCACTTCAATAGATTACCAACATTGTATCTCAGAGTATCTTGGAAGCGGCTAAATCTATGTTACCTACAACAGAGTCTAGAAATATTGTTTTGTTTGTGTCATCTAATAGGATTGAGCCCAATGAATGAAAGAGCAGATTGGTTATTATGGGCACTTAGCATTCAAACTGCAACCAGTGTTGTATAACCTTCAAAATAAATGTTAACATTTACGACTGTATCATGATGGAGCTATTGCTGGGAAGTTGTATATTTTAACCTTTTCAATATGTTTCTCGGCTATAAACCAGTAAACGATCTGTTATTTTAAAAATAATTCTCAAGGCAAAGGAAAACACATCTGACAAGAAAATAATATGCTTTCAACTACTTATTAATTTTCCTGGAACCACAGGATACAGCAAAAAATTTGCTATACTCTCACTTCAAAGAGTTCAAGTCCAACATTGATATGTGCAGTGGCCCCTGCTATGCCTTTATCACATAAGTGTGCTATAAACAGCACTGCACAACTATCATTAATAGCGCATTAGCACATCTGGCATATTTTTTTCTTCTTATAGGCACATGGCTTACTTGCATCTAATGAATGTGAGCTTTTAACTGATAACATCAATAGCAAGATCATTTTTATGCAATATTATTTGCTGGGGTATTACTACCCATTGCAATGATCATTGTATTTTAAGAATAAATGTCAGATTTCAAATAACCCAAGCCAATTAATAGTAAAGTAGAGGAGGTACAAAATTACATTGCAAATGACATGTTTACGATTGCTACACTTTCCATGATAGCATGGATAGAATTAATTGACGGTGATATTAACTGAATCATGCAAGATCCAAGACTTAGAGAGTAATGACTTTGAGGAGGGTCATACCAAGTTAACTACCCGGTTCCTTTTAAGAATGATCCGGCAACAGTTGGTGGTCATCAATCTGCAACCCATCTTGAGGTTTGCATGTGCTTATCAGCAAATGTCAAACCTTAATGAGCATGTGATATCGGTGTGGAACAAAATAAATTGTCTTTACACTTTACACTGTGCACTTAACACACATAGACGCAATCTATGGAGTAAACAAACACTATATATAACACAACAAATACACTACAAAGCTTGTACAAAATAATATATCGTGAGTCATTTTACATTTTCATTATTTTCCTAATGTTTTTGAGCTATGAAACCACTAGAGTACCAGAGAATGCAGGCCAAAAGGCTCCTAAGATAACAGATATACAGTGTTCATGCCATAATGTTGGCCAACATTATGTCTGATAAAAAATGCTGGATTTGCATTGTATGGGTGGATAGAGATGGAATCTTTTAAATATGGCAACTCACTAATCTCTGGGGGGAAAAACATATTTATATATGAAAACACACCACACCAATACAAAGGTCAGAACTCTCAACAGATTGACATAAAATGTGGCACAGCAACCAATTATACAACGGCAACCAATAGAACCATCCAAGGAAGTTTTTTAAATTGTTCAGTTCATCAGTTTCCCTGGTGATAGACTACTTTTCACAATACTATGAGTATTATAGTTTCCGTCAAAAAACTACCAGTTGAGGTGGTAGGCAGAACTGTGTAGGAAGTAGGTAACCAAAACCATCCCTCCACTTGGTAAATAAAGTATTGGCCAGGTAATCACCTGTTAATCCCTGGATCATTTTAGTCTAACTTGGAGACTTCTAAGATAGCATGTGTTTTTTCTATGAATAGATATCAAAATCAACCTCCACAGAACCTGATTAAAACATGATGTAATTGTATGCAATATTGTAACCTGATTTATAAATAATACAATTTCAGATGGTTTAACACAATCTTTATAGAGTGCACAGCCTCACATGTTAAAAGGGCAGCTGCTCAATAGAGTCACTCCTGACACCAAAACTCGGTTTGGGGAGACCATTTGTCTCCCCGCTCCAGGAGTTAACCAATAAAGGGCAGCTGCCAATAGACCAAAAGAGTCGCTTGTACTGACCTTTAATTCCTGATGCCGAAACGTGGCATGGGGAGGGAACAGGGGTTAAAGGTGCATAGGAGCGACTCCATTGATTGATGCTAGAGGAGGCCCCTGCCAGCAAGGAATAGTAACTCCAATGGACCTTTAACTCCTGTTACCTCCCCAGGCCACGTTTCGGCGTCAGGAGTTAAAGGTTGGTGCAAGCGACTCTGTTGGTCGCCGATAGGGAGCTCCTCTGTCATCTACCAATGAAGGACAGCTGCCCTTTATTGGTTTATGCCAGAGGAGCTCCCTCCCGGCGACCAATAGAGCTGCTCGCACGGATGCTAGAGGAGGCCCCTGCCAGCAACCAACAGAGTCGCTCCTATAGACCTTTAACTCCTATTCCCTCTCCGGGCCAAGTTTCGGCGTCAGGAGTGACTCTATTGGACTCTTGTACGGACCTTTAACTCCTGGAACCTCCCCAGGCCAGGTTTCTTATTTTCTTATTTAGTTATTTTTTTTATATATTGATACCATTTTACCTTAAACTACAGTCACACCACAGCTCACTTCTAAACATAATACCGGAAACTCCAAAGAGGGTTTATAATATTTATAGTGCCATCACAGGTTAGAGATCTCATAAAGATTGAAAACGGCTCTATGAGTGTTCATTTACTGGAAATCTATTAATGTGTTTTTCTTCTTGCTCATAAAGAGCAAAAGCTGTCAAAACTGCAAACTAGTATACTGTAATAAACACAAAATACATATGGGAAATACATTAGGTGTTCTGGGACAGAAATCTCCAATACTAGGAAAAAATATTACAACAAAACAGTGCATTGGGGAAATATGGAACTTTATTTAAGAGTTTACTAGTTTGCAGTTTAATCAATCATGCAATTGGCTTCATTATACTTTATGCGCTGGTTATTATTTTTACACCTTTTCCATATTTACAGCTCTCTAGAACATGGTGAAACTGGTTCCTGCTCCAGATGATGATGATGAGAGACCAGAAATCAAAGTATACCTGTGCAGTTTACCCGAAGCTCTCCCTTTCCTGGGCAATGGCTCTACAAAGAGGGAGGTTTACCCAGACATAGGTATGTAACTAGCCATGTGTAGAGGTTATATGCCCTTATAGACTTTAGTGGGTGGGGAGTGGGCATTGCCAAATGTTTCCATGCCTGGGTGAAACCTCAAGAGTTTCCAGGCATGGGAATAGGATACAGCAAAGTCCTTTGTATGACACTTCTTGCTTGGCTGAACCCTATATGTTCCATATAGGGTTCAGCCATATAATATTGTTGTGAAAAAATACGCACTCATATACTATATCGATCATACCTTTGGTAAAAATCAATAGAGTACATAAAATTATACAATTTGCAAAAAAAAGCTCAAGAGTTATTCTACAGTCCTGTGGCCCTGGAGTGCAAAAGCTACCGCTAGCATTTGGGGGGGGGGACGTAAGAAGAGTTTAATGGCAAAGTATGGAACTATAGAACATTATTTTTTACATAAAAATGGAAGAAACATACTTTGAAATGGTAAGGACCTAAGTAAAATTGGTTGTTGCTGACAATAAGGCCATTCCTTTTTGCCTTCTGTGGCACTGGTGAAAGCAAGGTGCTGTAAGCACCTGTCTAATATGCCCTATTAAATCTCTCACGTTCTGTTTATTAATGTAATGAAATTGAGGAAAAAGGTTTTATATGTTTGTCTTATAATGCTGGTGTATGTTCTACTAAAGCACAATAGCACTTTGGTCTCTTATATTATTTCAGCATCGTTTCATAGTCATTCTCTATGGGTTATGGAAAAGAGCAGGAATACGCACAACAGGATATGTTCCAGATTTCCCATCTGCTAGTGTTTTGCATGCTTGCTGACTGAATACATCAATGCTTTTTATGTAATTTAGTGAAGATTTTATGCCTTTCACACTCACAGGTTCAGCAAGTTCATATGTAGCTCTCTTGATTTTTTTTTAATAAAAAGTGGTTTTTCAGGCCCATTTATCTAACTTGGCAAATAGCATTTAGTTACTAAACAGTGCCTGTAACAAACAACGGGAGAAAAATAATCAGCCAATGCTACTGCTGTATTTTCTCACCAGGTTATCAAATCCTAAACCCTATTAAGGCTGATGACACAAACTTCTAACCAATATTAAACAGCGCAATGTGAACAAGCCATTTTCTGATTCTTTAATGAAACATAGCTAAGAACCGTTTCTATGCAACAGCTTGGAACATTTCCAAAATCTACTAATGCATAATCTTACCTTTAAAATCCCTGATTGCTAATGATGGGTTAATTTCTGTAAGACAATGAGTCTATTTACTAAAGGGAGAGTTTGCTAGAGTTGTGGTTTTTACATTTTTGGCTTCACTACATTAAAAAGATCCAACCCTATAAAGCTTTTGCTGAAGGAAGATCGTGTCTGGCCATGTATACTGTTTAGTTAAATAAGTGCAATTTTCTTTTTTTCCTTACCCATTAAATTATAGAGGGCCAGCTCAGCTTTTCTTGCTGGATGACCTGAAGGTGTTAAATAGTGAAGTAAGGAAGAAACCACAACTCTCCTGCAAACTCCCCTTTACATTACATTTATTTATAAAGCGTTGGCAGATTCCGCAGCGCTGTTACAATCAGTAACAAATTTCACGTACAAAAACACATGCGATAACAAACTGGTACAAAAGTAGAAGAGGGCCCTGCTCTTGCAAGCTTACAATCTAGTCGGTGGTTAAGTGGGAAGTGAGACAATAGGAGAGGACTCCTTGGACGGAGATGTGTTGATCTGGTTGCGATGATGTTGTAGCCGCTTTCTGCAGTGGTACCTGGTATGTCGTTTCCCTCCTGTTTAACTCTTAAATAGCCACCTATAAGGAGGCCACTAGGGAAGAGGCCACACCAACTACATTTCCAAGAAAGCTTTTTTCCAAGTGAGGCCTGGAAATTTATAGGGCTGCTTCACAAGTGGTCAGATAAGGTAATTGCATACAGGAGGCAGATGTTTCACACCTTGGCTTACAAATGCAATTACGCTAGACTAGAGGGCACCAAAAAAAACAGGGGTAACAGCAGAAGATGGGGGGTTCAAATGAAATATGGGATATTCATACATATAAGAGAAGGAGATATGGCGGACATTAGTGATTGCCAGAGCATGTATGAAAGCATGAAGACCAGGGATGGGTGTCTGGATAGTCCAGTGTAACTCTTAAATAGCTATTTATAAGGAGGCCACTTGGGGAGAGGCCACAGCAGCTACATTTCCTTTCAACTCTTCCCTTAGTAAATTAACCCCAAAGCTACTTTAACAATCTTATTATAGAAGATACTTCATTGTAAAGCTCAGTGTATAGCATGGGTTTGGTGTCTTTCTCTCACTAGCGTTATTATATTTTCCTGTTACCATAACTCGATAATATAATGATTTCATTATGAATTTTCTACTCAAAAGCCTGCTATCTACCATTCTAAATTGTTGGCGCTATATAAGTAAAAGATAATAATAATAATAATTTGGTCATGCCTCCATTTACTTCATCTTGAACAATGAATACATTTTTATCTCTGAAAACTCAATTCTGTGTAATACAAATTATTTTATTAAAATACACATTCACTTGGATACCAACCCAGTTTTTAATTAATCCAGGGGAAAAGTCAAAGGCTTATGTGATAAAAATGTAAACCTACAAAGTATACATTTCAGCCAAGGTAAGTACCTGTAAAAAATTATTTGATAAATGGAAATCAGCGTGACCTTGGTAAAAACAGGTCTTGTCAACCTTAATTACATTTTACTTTAGGCTGCACTTGATATGAGAAACCCATTTGGCTTCAAGAACATTATATATGGTATGAATTTCCAACCATAAGTAAAACAAAAAGCCAAACCATGCATTAAGTAGGACCATAATGTGCTTCACCTATTTAATGTGGTGATATATCTTTTAATAATAACCTGCTGATGCGGAAAAGAAAAAAAGGCAGAGCTAATGAACACTTGGCTTTTTCACAGTGGACACAATTTAAAGTTGGCACATGCGGTTTTAATATAAGAGATACTGTAAAAGTAGCTTTATATGCAATATAAAATGGGAATTTGAAAAATGCCTCTAACATGGTGGTAACATTACATATAAAGCTTTGGTATTATATGACTTTTGTGGAAACAAAAACTGAAGGTAACAATTTAATTGTACAATAGATTACCAAGTAATGCATTGGACCCAATCCCAAAACAGCCATGAATGCCATGAAGAGCATTAATCGGTAATAGTATATTAAAAGTACATAAAGGGTAAAGTACAGGGGGGAAATATATTGCAACATCTAGGACAAGAGGCAATGATTTTAAGATTCGAGTTTAGAAGTAATTTTAAGAAGAAGGTACCAGAAAAAGGTGGTAGATACATTGGATTATCTAGCACTAGCAGAAGTGCTAGAGGTTGATACAATGTGAGAAAATACATACATAGGACAGGCATAAGGCTAGTCTGAACCTACGACAAGGGTTTGAAGATTTATGCCCGTCGCACATGGAGAAGATTAAAAAAAACATATAGATATGTATGAAATAATTGTGACTAAGTTGCTATAGTTTTGATGCTGCAACTTTAAATAAAATAGAAAAGTGTTAATTTGTTTATTTACTGCTAAATATATTAATTAAGCTGCCACTAAATTAATTGTATTAGATATCCATGATTCACACGCATCCTTTGCATATTAGATACCAGGTAGATGCTAAGGCATTTTTATGCATTAGTAACCTTAAAAGTATAGAAGTCTTGCAGTTTTCTAATGTAGTTTGAATCATACCCAAAAATTGGGAAAATTGCTATTTCTCTGAAAAGACACAGTAATTCCTATTATCTGTATCTCTATGAAGACCTAGCACAAAATATTTTTCCAACTCTCCTAGATATGAATATACAGTATCCGTTCTTATAAGACACTGTAAAGCATTTAATGTTTGTGCAGCAATCATATGCAGACATAATTCATAAATAGCTCAACACAGTTCCCTAAATAGACTGTAAAATCAAGTCAGCAAACTGCACAGATCGACAGCTGTTCAGGTACCATCCATCTGGGAGCAAAGTAATCTTTAATATTATTTATCAACCTCACTGCACAAAGACCCCTAACTAGTATATTGAATTCTCAATACCAACATGTATGAGCTTACCTGTCATAAAAATCAGTCCGGTTTGTTAAATGATGCTGCTTGTACCATCAGCTGTTTCAGTTTGTTTTCAGGTGAATAACCTTTTAAAGATTGTAAGCTCACAGGAGAAGGACTCTATTGTACTTCTGTACCAGTATGCTTAACATGTGTTAATATTACTGCCAATTTTAATGTTATTTTCACTACATCTATTGTAATGTCGCAATGCAATCCAATGGAGCTCAATAAATACAATGTAATTCAATGCAATGTAATAGCGAGACAGGGTCAAGCTTTTAATGCCACTGTTTTCACTTTCTCGGCTTGTTTTGTGCTTGAGGAGTATAACGCAGTAAAGACCAGCAGAAGAGCACAAAGCAGATCCAATGTGATAATCTTAAATGCCGTCCCACGATCAGAATACAGCAAAAGAAACATTTTATTTTAGGTAATCTAACTGATAACTTGGAGCGCAAAGCAAGAGATTGTATTTATCAGAAAGTACTGTAACTAAAAAAATACTGTATTATATTTGATTTGGTAAATATGCTAGTGCTGGTTTATTTAAATTATAAAGATTACAAAAACATTGTTTCATATGCCTATACTAAATAGCCATTCACTTTCTTTATAATTAATTCCACAACTGGACGGCTGCTATTTCATTTAGTCTTTAAGTGAAGGTCACAACCAATGATGGGCATCAAATTCATTCAGGCTTGATGTATTTGAGTATAAAGCATAATTACCAGACAGAATAAAACTTAGTAGCTTTTCTATCCTGTAACAAGTGCACAAGTGCATTTACTGAAAAACGCAATTACGTTTGTTTTTTTTTTACACAAGGTTACACAAATTATGTCTTACTATGATGTTTAGCCATATAGGTTCTACTCATGAGAGCATGAAAAATCCAAAGCAGATAACCTGAGAGTCACAACCAGAGCGGAGAGTCACAACCAGAGCGGAGAGTCACAACCAGAGCGGAGAGTCACAACCAGAGCGGAGAGTCAGACAGGCCAAAGGTCATACACTGGACGGGTAGTCAGACGAAAATACGGTAGGTCAAATTCCAGAGCCTGTAGTCAGACAACCGGGTCAATCACAGGATGAAGCAAACAAAGCCAAATTGCATAACAAAAGAAGGCCAGGAACGTCAAAGGTCAGCTGAACAACATCAAACAACTAGGTAACAAACCAAAGAACACACCAGGTTACTGAAACTTCTGGAATGTCCCCAAATGTGTCTGACACATTGTGGGCCGCATGGAAAAGTAAGTGGGATGTCTTTGAAATCCTTGGCTGATGTGTTTTTAGGAAATATTGATATTAGGGTTATTTTGATGTTTGGTGGAAGTTTTACCCCTAAAATCATGAGGTAAAAAAGTTAAAAACTTTTTGCACTCATGGTTTCGGGGTCTCTTGTGACCGTGTAATATGGACATACCACAGATATGTTAAATGTTTTTTGTGTGTTTTCTTTTTCGTTACAGGTAGCAATTATACAAACTGTGCCTGGCATGTGAAAAGGTAGAACAAAACATCAAAATTCTGTGTTCACTTTAGATTTTATGTTTGCAGTGGGCTACCCGAAAATAAAAATATATATAAATAGAAATATTTAAGTGGTGCACTTTTGGGAATATATAGTCTTATGGGGTTCAATGAAAATCAAAGAAATACAATACAGGACTTTGTTATAAAAGCAAAAACTTTTCAACACTTTAAAGAAAAAGGGTATCCCAATCGGTGGCTGAAGCCTACCAAAGACCCTTTCAACAGAAAGAACTCAGCTATTGGCTCAATCTACCGCACTTAAACAGGATAATAGTATTTGTTGTATATTAATGTATAATAATAATGCATGACCCATCGTACAACAAATATTCAACAAACACTGGGGAATTTTGAGATCAGATGCATCATTGCAAAAAGTACCACTAAATAAGCCCCAGATCACCATGAGAATGGCTAAAAATGTTGGAGATATACTTGTTCACTCGCGTCTGACTCCAACAAAAAAACTAAATTGCTATCACCCCTTACTAAAGGCTGCTTTCAATGCTCCCATTATATCGCTTGTAAACATACACAACTGCAAAAGATGTTTACGAGTAATATTACTAACAAGGAATATGCGATTAGAACTTTTATTAACTTGGTAAATCTAATCACATGTTAATGCTTAAAACAATACTTAATATAGTAAGAGCTCTACGTAGGATACACCAATTGGGAGACATGTAAGATTATTCCATACCAACGACCAAGATTGCCTGAAATTTCTGGGAATTGAGTCCATAATTAGAAAATCATGAGGGGAAGACTGGCACAATTACCTTCTACAACGAGAATCATTCTGGATCTTCCCCTTGAAAACATTGTCTCCAAATGGATTCAATTTTGATTTCTATTATTCTGCATTTTTTGAACTTTTTTTTTTTAATATCATTGACATGTTGTTATTTTGGGAGATTATTCTGGTTACACAGAACCATGATTACCTATATATAAATTTACACACTAATTACAATATTTTTAAATACATATTTGATTTTAATGTGGTATTACTAATTATCTGAATTAAATTAAACTAAAGTTAATGAAGTTCTCATTTTTTAAATCAAAGAAGTACTAATGAATGCATTTCATCATATATTTATTTTATTAATACAGTGTACATAAAAAACCTGATTTAATTAAAATTCCATCATTTCCAAAGAAATTTTTCCAAAAAATATTAAAACATAATATATGGGTCCCTGATTATTAGCAATATTATATATCAATATCATACATCAAAATTAAGATGTGATTAATTTAGCTCCTAATTTATACATACATGTTTAGTAGAAGCAACAGTTTATATTATGTTTAAATTATGGTGAGTCACATACAGTGCACAAGCTGTTACTGTGCTGTGTAAGTGTTGGGACTGTGGTTGCAGTTCAATCCCATATAACGGAGAGGAAACCTCTGATAGGCACAAGGTTTTGCAACTCCGGCTATCAATGAAGAGCATCCTCACATACACACTACCGACGTTCCTGAAAGGGAATCAAAACATCTAGATGAATGAAACACCATACAAACAAACAATCTGCTCATTTATGATCATGAGCACAAATCCATCTAATACAAAAGAATAGTGACTTTTACAAATTATGTGTGTTTATAAATTACATTTTACCTTTTTTCTTTTCACATCCAATCATGTTTATCAATGTTTATATTAGAGAGAAAAATCATACACTTATTTGGATGTGTGGTCGAGAATGGTCCTATGAGCGTCATGGAGGCAGAGACTACAGCCCTTTAAAAATTGTGGGGTTTCTTGTGTATAGTTCCCCTGACAAAGCAAAACACACATCAGGAATTTTCTTTATTTTGGAGTTTAATGGGAGAGCACAATCTACTTTTTTAGGCCCCCCACATACTCCCTTGATACCTACGTATGTGGTCCCATATTTTTAGCTCAGATCTTTACATTAGAAACTTCAGAGTGACAGTGCAAGTGGATTAGTATGTGTGGATTGGTAAGTGTGGATTGGTAAATGTGTGAGAGTGATGGGTGCTGTACCATTTCCAATGTATTTTTCATTATATAATTATGCTCTAAAGTACATCATAACTTCCATCACTATACTGTTCCACACATCACATTATATGAATGTGTGTAGCGCTGTTACAATCAATCAGGAAAATTAAAAATCAAGTAGCAATCACGCTCCTATCATGCCAAGTCAGCTAGTACATGCTGGAATCTGGGTATGCCTGGGCATGATAGGAGTGTGATTGCTGTTAACAATTATATATATATATATATATATATTAATATTGTTTTTTCATTTTTCTGTCCTATTTTGGTGTGTTACTTTAAATAAAAGTTTGAGATTTTTTTTATGGTGTGGGGGTCATATTCGTTTTCGGCCAGGTAAATGCTGCATTTTCAGTTTCAGCCCATAATTTTTGTTTCGGTGCATCCCTACTACTAAGCCAGACAATGAAGTGGTAAGCCTACACCACATCAATGTTTGGCTTAATATATAGTGATAGGAGTTATGCTGCACTATTGTCAATGCCTGGCTCAATGTATAGTGATAGGGATTACGCTGTACCACCGTCAATGTCTGCCTCAGTATATAGTGGTAGGTGTTATGCTGTACCACAGTCAATGTCTGCCTCAGTATATAGTGGTAGGTGTTACGCTGTACCACCGTCAATGTCTGCCTCAGTATATAATGATAACAGTAATGCAGTTTTAAAGTGTGTGTGGGCGGGGTGCCACATAGAGGATCCGCCCCAGGTGCCAAATACTGTAGGTACGCCCCTGGTTTTAGATTAAAGGTTACATTTTAATTTTGTTATTTTTTGGGGGAGGGGAATGTTATTTCTATTAAATACAAATATAGAACTTGTTTTTGCTCTTTCACATTTTCACACAGGAAAAAAACATGGTGCAGCTGCAAAGTGGATGTAAGAAGTTTTTTTTTTGTTACACCAAATTTAAAAGCACTAGTGTGGAATCATCTAGATGAGACATGCCAATATGCACCTAATCAGACTCCCTGTGCTGGCTAGTTCCTGAAAATATATGGTCTTACGGGGTAAAATAGGACACATGGGACCTCTACTTTGCCTCAACTGAGAGATGGGCCTATCAAACTGTAATGCACATATTCTAATTTTGAACCTGCAATGTTCCAAAAACGTGCCCTACCTGTACTAAGGAGTGTTTCTGAATGCAAGTTTCAGTAATTTCACATATCTGTCACGAACAGCGTAGGAGGAGACACCGGTATCAAACAGGACGTGTACTGAAGTATTGGCAGTATAGGACATAGGCACGGGCATCAGAAGGCAAAGTCCAAGGGTTTCTGAGGGCTTAAATGAAATCTGGCACCAAATCTGAATTTTGCGCCAGATTTCAAAGTGCCCATTACATCACTTCCATTCCCTCCGTTGAGCGGCCATCTTGAGTGTGGGGAGCATGTCATTTCCACCTGAACCGCTAGAGTGCGCAAAGACACCGAAGAGGAAGACGCCTCATCGATGGAGCGGGATCTCCCTCTTGTTTGAAGCAGTTGTGGCTGCTGTGAGGTTGCGGGGGTCTCCCCCTTCTTCACAGAGGCTCTGGCTGCTGTGTGTGTTGGAGGCGGGGGGTCTCCCCCTTCTTCGCATCGGTTGAGGCTGCTGTGAGCTGGATGCAGGTAGGTGACAATATTTAGGGAAAGAAATGTACTGAAATACTGTGTTTGTATTTTATGTATACTGAAAAAACCCTTAATTTTACTGCAATGTTTGGGACACATTGTCACTAAAATGGTTCAATATAAAGTGATAAATGCCCTTAGTAAAATACTTTGGGATGTCAACTTTCAAAAAATATATACTTTTGTTCAACAGTTTTGCATTTTCTGGCTGTTATTGGGGCCCAACTCCCAGTCTTTCAAATTTGAAACAACCTTGTTTGGAAACTGAAATGTGTGTCATTCATATTTAACACTGTAACTACCGAAATAAATTGAAATGTCAGGCATATGATCAGGACAAATGCCTGAATACATTTTGGAAGTGTGTTATATATATATATATACACACATACTAACCGGCCCCAAGTTAATTTGCTTGTTAACACAAATAGCTAATCAGCCAATCACACGTAGCCATGTAGACGTGGCAAGGACAACTTTCTGAATTTCATCAGAGTGGGGAAGAAAGGGGATTTAAGTGACTTTGCACGTGGCATGGTTGTTGGTGCCAGTCGGACTCGTCTGAGTATTTCAGAAACTGCTGATCTACTGGGATTTTCACACATCAAATTATAGCCCTACTTGTCCTGACAAAAACAATCTATAATTTGTGGGGGTAATCTAAATGAGTTAGTGGGCAATCACAGTTAAATAAAGACATAGCAAGACATAAAAACTGCTTTAGTCTTGTAACACAAATGTTGTAAAGAAATCCAGGTTCTGAATGGGGTTAAACAATATAAGCTGATTATGTTAGAACTTTTAACCTGGGTTGCTAATTCTAAGTATATAAAATGTGTATGAATGTAAGTAGCAATAACCAGGTCTACTTTTATATAGCTTCAATAATAGAGGTTCAATATAATGGTATATGTTTTTACTCTTCTTAAATGACTATTGGCTTATGGAGCTGACATCGCTAATGATAAAATCTGTGGGTCAAAAAAAATGAATAAAGCACATGGTCAGCATTTAATGAGGTAGATACCTTCTATGATCTTTCAATATTGCCTAACAATAATGTTATCCAAGTAAAGCTCAGGATGCTTAGCTTGTGCCTTCTAATATTAGAGTTATGAGCATCTAGATCTTGAGATTTACAGCTTCGTATATATTTTTTGTGTGACTATATCTTTTATTTTCTGCTTATTGGGATATCGCTTCTGACTGCATTCTGTATAAAAAATTCAAAGCCATATACAATAGGTATATAAATTCATAGACCATTAGGCAATACACTCTCTGATTTACTTAATAAAAATACTAGTTACCAACATTGTTGTGTCATGAAAAAATGACCCCAGGTACCATAAAAAGAAGTATCTTACTTACGTCAACATATTTAAATAAAAAGATGGTATTTGGAATTGTATTTTCAATTATTGACGTTGGAGCAATATATAGTATTTGCCTCAGAGAACCTTTATTTATGGAGCCAACAGAATGGGCCGTCTCAGTATTTCTTATAGGAGAGATTGACTAGGACAGGCCGTTTAGAATGTATAGACAGGAAAACTAAGAAATAAAGCTCTAAATATGCATTATCTTTTCATTTACTTGTTTGTCCATTTTGGAGCCAATATAACCTATTTTGGCATTCTTTCAGCAGGGAAATTGGGAGAGGACTGTGTGGGGTAGGAGGGCAAAGAATAACTGACTGATAGAGCAACCAATACAATCCTGACATAAATATAGCGGGTCAGTGTCATTGGTTATGGCTGTGACTGGGCATTATTGGTTATGGATTACTATTAACTAGTGAATGTACTCATCATTGAAATGATTGTAGCCATTTTGCTATTTCACCCTTTGTCTCTCCTTCTCCTTTTTCTTTCTCTCCATGTTCTTCATTTTCCATCCCCAGACCTCTCTCTCTCACATATTTTCTTTGTTTCCCTTATATCTCTCCTTTCTCTCTTCTCATTCTTTTTTTCCATTTGCCCTTTCTCCCTCACTTCATTTTATAATTATTATTATCTTTTTTTTAATTTACATAGCCCCAACAATTTATGCCGTGCTTCTTGCAATACATATTTTCAGGGTAAACAACAAGACTAGAATTGGCAGAGTAATACCAACCCATACATTAGGTAGCGATCGCCCTGCGCCCAAACTTACAATCTGGAGGGAATAGGGTAAGGAGAAACATGAGGCATGGAGAAAGGGGAGGGTGAGGCTGTATTAGTGGCAGGTAAGTTACTATCGGGATGGTATGCTTCTCTGAAGTTGTACATTTTGAGATTTTTCTTGAAGGTTGGGAGGATTAAATATGCAAAGTCTAGTCTCTTCCTAAACCACAAGGTGCTTGAAGTAAATTTTGTTAAAATATGAATCTGGAAGGTTTTAGGGACCTCCCCCACTGAAAACAGTGCTCCAAACTCTCCAGATTTCATCCAAACTGAAAGGTCAGAAAGAAAATACATAACCATTCAGAAACCCTCATATCGCGTCCAAAGTATTTATTTATCAAAGTATTTATTGTGATCTTTACTCACAGAGGGGACAGGCACAGCAGAGACAGTTAAGATAAATAAAGGGGCTGACATAACACAAGTCACAATGTCAGTCTAAGAAACAGGCCGTTATTAGATTTACTTCTTTGAAGGTTATAGGTGTGTGCAAATAATTTCTATACACTTGCTATACATTATTATGTGAATTTCTATGTGTATTATTTCTATATTATTATTATTATATTATTTATACACTTGACACATGCATTTAATATTCAGGTTTATTTAATTTAAAAAATATTAAGACTACTGAACATTTCAATCATCTTGAAAGATAAGCGATGGATGGCAGCATTGTGTGCTATATGTTCAATATTAAGACCCAGAGGGCTAAAGTTTACATGATTATTAACTAATTATTTGTATTTTAAAAAATTATTTTCTGTTTCCCATCAATCCCTAGCCTGAAAAACGTATCATTCACAGTTTCATCTGCAACATTCTTTATTTCTGTTTATTTTTACATAAATAAAGGAACGGCGAGGGCAGTTTCCACCAGAACATTGTAATGCCTTCATCTCACTTAACATGTACACATTCAGAGATATATAAAAAGATTAGGAACACTCACGCAGAATATGAAATTCTGTTTCTATGGAAACAGAAACAAAGTTAACTTCTCATTTGGAAACTTTCCCTTTTGTTTTACATATAGAGTTTCGTGTTTGCCGTGCAACGGTCTTGACATGATGAAAAAATGTTGTTTTTTTAGGGGGCCATTTCTTAATGGATCAGTGAAAAAAATTCAGTCTTACCTTATTTATTAATTATTTTGCGTAATTCTAAGGAGCTTTTCAGGGAGAGATGATGCTTGCAAACTAACTACAAAATGGCAGGTCTCTATGCATTGATTGTATACATGTATTTAGAGGATGGGCATATGTAACCACACTATATTCTCCTGTAAAGCCTGGTTTGAGGATCAAATCCAGCCAAAACCCTTCAGCACTGCTGGTCTGTTTGAATAGATAACATATGATAGTATTTCCACCCGGTATGCTTTTTCATAGGTATCTATATTAAACCTGTGAGAGTCAGGTGTAGACACACAGTAGTACCAGTTAATGGTTCGCAAGAAGATCTGGCCAAATTCAAACATGAAATATTGAACTTAGTTGTTGTAATCACTAAACAGACAATGAAATTAAAAAAAAAAACATTCTAATATAATTCACTTTAATTCATATAAATGAAATAAAGGTTACATCTTTCCCATATTTGGCATAAGAATGTGCCTGTGACAAATCGAAGATAGCAAATATGGTTGTTCTTGTTGCAGTGGAATAAAGACTTTGAAGGTCAAAAGAACTAAAGCACAAACTGCTGTTAGAAATGCCTGTTAGAGACAGAAATGAGGGCATCATTTCCAAGCAGATGCTGATTTCACAGTCAGCTACTCTGTATACAGAATAGAAATGATCCCTGCTCACAAACCATGTATGTATTCTTCAGACTAAAGGTGCTGACGTGGCAATTTATGCACTCAGCAGTGAAAAAAATGCCTGTATTTATTTCAATGTAACCACTTCTTTATCAGGGGGCATATTGTTCCCTAAAACCCAGAGGTTTATTCACATTTTCACCATATGCTTATTCAACCACAGTCCACTTCTTTATTTTTTAGCGTTTCATTTTTAGCGTATATCCACCCAGTGCATATAGGGCTTTCTTTTTATATGCATAATGCAAAAAAACTGTTTATCACGTCATAAAATGTTAGAAGTGTGAAAAACAAGCCCTCACTATGTTCTCATATATGCCACACTAAATAATAAAGCCATAATAAATTATTTAAATATTTTAAAGAAGAGCCAGTCCTGCTTATTAAATGTATCATATCTGTGCATGTGTAATGCCCATGTAGGTGACAGAATACAATATATGGCAGGGTAGGCACATATAAGATATACCATGGAAACAGGATGCAGGAAAAAAATACACCTACTTTGTGGACTCTAACTCACATCGCATCAATTATGCTGCAGATGATGGAGTTGTAATCCACAACAGCTGTTCATTGTTTCTACTACTTAAAGTTAGATAAACATAATTTTAGAAATAAATGTGTTTGTGTTTTTATTATTTTTATATTTATGGGAATGGGAAGGGGGGGGTGAGCAGCGTGTCATCACACAACACCTAAGGCTCTC
Organism: Spea multiplicata; assembly: GCA_009364415.1. NCBI lineage: Eukaryota > Metazoa > Chordata > Amphibia > Anura > Pelobatidae > Spea > Spea multiplicata. The sequence goes on from VKOC01000005.1 coordinate 36,344,429, forward strand.
CTCCTCACATCACCTTTTCCCATCTACAAGATTTCACTCGGGCTCCCCCATATCTCTGGAAACATCTCAAAACCCACTTCTTCCGAGAAGCCGCACCATCTTAGCTGCTAGAATTTCCGTGTCATTTATACAACCTCCACATTACCTCTCACCCTTTCTCTGTGCCTTACGTTTGTCACCCCATTCCCTCAAGATTGTAAGCTTGCGAGCAGGGCTCTCTCCAGCTAATGTATCGGTTTGTCTTAGTCTGCCAATTCTCGTCTTGTCATAGCCCTTTAATACATGTATTGTATTAAGCGCTGCGTAAGTTGCTGGCGCTATATTAATAAAAGATAATAATAATAACGTCTATCCCTTGCATCATAGTGGAGGATTTTAACTCCATGCCTGCCAGCTAATTTAAATTTAGGTTGTTTGTTACTGACCAATCTGCAGCATTCTCTGACCCGCAACCACAGCCTTATTTTCCAGTTATTGTTGCATAAGAAACAGCCTATTATTTCGATAATATTTTCTGTTCTTGTTATCATTTTTACAGTATGCAAAGCCTAAAACAAAACTGTCAAGTATGACAGTTTACTGCTAAGTGCTATGTGTGCCAGTTCATTAGCATTGCTATTGCTTTGTCCTTGTTAAAAAAAAAATGTCAAGTACATCTATACCTAAATAAGTATTTATTTCAAACTAAAATCACTTGGGTCTTTTCACCAACAAGTGGTCAGTCAGGTTAAGCGTTAACTCCAGTAAAAAGGAAAAAATGTATACATAAAGTAAATCTTTATTAAACAATATGATTTAAATACATATAAAAATATATATAATATTAAAGCATCTCGGCACCAAGACACATATAGGAAGGTACATATGAACAGAGGCACAGGACTACAGGAACTAGGATGGAAATCCGTATGTATATGAAGGCACAAATAGGAAACACAAGGATGACCACAGCAATAAAGTGAAAAGGAACAAATGAAATAACATACAGCAATGGTGCATCGGTGATCAAAAATTACTAACCAACCTAGAAACAAGGCAGAAAACAGCAAAAAGCCTGGTGATGAATGGTGCCAAGTCCAAACGTACCAACCCAACGTACGTTTCGCTGCAATGAGCTTCGTCAGGGGGCGTGATATAGTCCTCTGGGGTATGGGCCTTACAGGCCTTAAGTCAGTGCCCGATGGGTCAGTCCCCCCTTCTGAACATCAATTAGAAGTCTATCTTGTCATATAGAAAACAGAATTTGGTGGCAGATAAGAACTGATACAATACATTGTTCCAGATCTAAGGACATTGATCAGTTCATGGTCTCATTTCAGCTTCAGGATAGCTTCATGCCTATACAATGCATTACTCACTGTTGGTATGAAACCAAAAAAAAAAACTTTTGATGCAAGCAAATGTGGCTAAAACGATTTAGGAATTTAGGAATGAGCTTTTTGAAGAAGAATTAATGTACATATAATCGGTTATAGTATTGATACAGATCTAGAAAGGATTAGATGTAAGCTTATTTCCTCTTAAATATATGAGCAAACCAACATACTTACTCAAACACAATATAAAAGAAACAAAAATCAGAAAATCTTTAGCAAAAGTTATATTACCGACACAAATACTTTTTTAGACTTTTTTTTGCATTCCTTAAAACACTTTATCTTCATTATGATAACTAGTACACCTTAATAATAAAACATCATTATGTATAATTTATAGTTACTCATTGGTATAATAATGGTAACGTATGTTAGTGTTACTAAACACAATAGAAATTGCTTACATAAATTGAATAAACATGCACTTGATATTAACTATTAATCAAGAGCTTGTATAAAATCCAGTATTTGGGGACATTGAAACATTGCTCATTATTACCACCAGAAAAAATATGCCATAATGTTAGTTTAATAGCAACAGTGCACTATTTTATAGAAGCTTTCATTGAAGAATCTGAAATAAAACCCCCAACAAAATAAAATCACCTTTTATAATACCATTAAGAAAACAAATTGAATTATGTTATGTTATATATAGGGCTCTGAAAGTCAGTATACATACATTTTATTTTTTAACAGAGACAGTAGATGTGACATGGTAGATATGTGTTTTATTTTATTTCTCAATTTAAGGCAAAATCGTTGACCTGATTTATAAGTGACTGGAGGAAATATTGTTATGTTAACAAAGGTGTCCTATAATTCATTCAAGGCATCCAGTATTACTTATTGATTACTGGTGCTACATTTAATTACAGTAAACACGAATGTTGCATCCTAATGCATGATTTAGTAATAACAATATTGTACAGTGAGATAGGGAGTGCAGGTAACTAAGGGCTATTTTTTAATATGATGCAAACATCATAAACATCAAGCAATTAATCACCAGAATTTTCATCACAGAAATTAATTGCAATGGCACAAAAACTAACCAAGATGATTAAATGCAGTTTAACCTCTCTCCCTAGAACACTTTAAGCACAAAATAACCATAGAAGGATAAGATCTTGAATCTTGAATGGAATCATCAGATGGGATACAGGGCTGCAATCATTGGGGTACAACCAGTAGGGTACCTAAAGGTGGGCCGGGGCGGTCCGCCCCAGGTGCCACTCATCATGACGGGTAGCCCAATGCCCGCCTAACGCACGCCCGCATCTTACCGCTGGGGAGCTCACACACTGTGCGAGGAAGCTCTTCTCCTGCCCAGATTTTTGCTTCACCTGCGCGGAAAAAAGTTTTTTTTTATATAGTGTGCAGGCGGTACAAATAGGACAGACAGGCTGTTTAGAGGGGAAGAGGTGGCACAGGAAGCCTGCTAAAGGGGCAGAGGTGACATAGGCAACCTGCTAAAGGGGCAGAATTGGCACAGGCAGGCTGTTTTAGGGGCAGAGGTGGCAAAGGCGGCTGTTTCAGATTTCTAGGTTTTTCCAGTTGACATACAGTTTACACATTTTTTAAGTGAATATTCAGTGCCAAAAAAAGCTCTGCACTGGACCATTAATTAGAGGGGCTGGAAATAGGAGCCCACACTAGAGGTCTAAGTTGTAGAGGCGTTTCCCATGATGCTTCAATTATGTTCTTTGTCCCCAAACGGCTTGTATGTGCCATCTTTGTGCCCAAATGGCTTGTCTGTGTGCTCAAATAGTTTGTCTGCTTCATCTTTGTGCCCACATGGTTAGTCTGCACTATCTTTGTGCCCAAATGCCATGTCACTTCCACCAAGCGGCATCTCTGCGCCATCATTGTGCCCATATGGCTTGTCTGAGCCATTTTCACACTCAAATTCCTTGTCTGCGCCCACCATCTTTGCAACTGAAAAACACGAGTAGAAGAGAAAATCTATGGAGTGTGGAATCTGCAGTGTGGAGGGGGGTTATCTGGAGAGGAGGGGTCTTCTGGAGAGGGGGGCCTAGACAATTTTTCTGTAAGGTGTCTCAAAACTTCTGATGAAGGCCCAGATGGGACATACCGTGATTATAAGACGACCCCCCAAAATCTGAATATTAATTTAGGAAAAAAGAAAAAGCCTGAATATAAGATGACCCGATAGGAAAAAAGTTTTAGTAAACTATGTAAACTATTTTTTTTTAATAAAAAGCTATGATTGAGAAAAATATTTTGTTTTTGAATTCCTTTTATTTTCCAACCTGCCCCCCAGTTAGTTATGCACATCTGCCCCAAGGCTTGTCACTCTGCCCCATAAATGATTAAACCCCTATATGCCACTGTGCCCCATGATATGCCTTTTAACCCTCTAAATGCCACTGTGCCCCATGATATGCCTTTTAACCCTCTATATGCCACTGTGCCCCATGATATGCCTTTTGACCCCTACGTGCCACCCTGCCTCCAGAAATGCCTTATACCCCTATACGCCACTCTCGTATTTAGGGGGTTAAAAGGCATATTATGGGGCAGAGTGGCATATAGGGAGGTATAAGGCATTTCAGGAGGCAGAGTGGCATTAAGGGGGTTAAAAGGAATATCATAGAGCACTCTGCCTACAGAAACTTACCGGTGCTGTTGACTCCCCGATGTGTTGTCCGGGCAGTGGGTAGAAGTCTACGCGATTCGCTTAGGCAACTTCCGCCGCAGCCGGGAGGAGGTGCGGTTAGCAGCGGGGACCTTTCCCGACTGTCAGAGAGAATTCCCTGCAGCGGCGCGGGGAACTCTGGTCTCTGACAGCCAGAGATTAGTTTTGCTAACTAATCAAATGCCATTGTGTCTCAATATACTTAAGCCCTAGTGAGTAGTAGCCTCATTTTAAAACACTGATAAAACTCTTTAATTCATTTTAAAAATGAATTTTATAAATGTTAAATTATTTTTATAAATTGTAAAATTAATTTAAAATGGTGATGTTACAATAACTCACATGAAATTAAATTTAAATCTGGTATTGCCAAGTATCTATCATGACAAATTAAGATAATTTATAATGAGTGCAGAGTGCTATGTTCCTTGCATAACTGGCTCTGTGTCACTCTACCACATTGAATGTTTCTTTCCTTGTTTTAACACTTCATACATAGTCTCTTACATGGTATCTCTTTGATGATCCATTTCCAAGTTGTATGTCTCTGTTCAATTTTTAATTGCATGCCTCCATTCTCCTGACCAAAGTCATGTTTTTCTCCTACTTCCCAATGTATGGATCTTTTAAAATGTTATTCTCTCTGTCCATTATTGAGGGGGTAGGGAGATTATCATCTTCCTTTATTGTTACAAGGTGGAGATGATGTAGAGGGACACAGAAAGTCTTCCTCAGAATAGATCCATTATCAGTATAGTTATTAATATCACAATAAATATAATTCCTAATCCCTATGTGGTATTAACTGCATTCTTTCAATTCCGTTTTAAGTTATGTACAGCCAGAAAGGAAAAATAACAAAACAAACCTCACTGTTCAATGGAATAAATAAATAGTTACCATGTTTTTTAAAGAAAAATAGTTTTCACCAATAAACCATATCAACTATATTAGCTTGTCCATTAAACATTTAAAGGACTTCAAGATTTCCTAACATAATATTGCCCACACATCACCTAATATTCCACACTAATCACACCAGATTTAGTGTGGAAAAAAAACAACTTCATGAATGAAAACTATTTTCAGTGCTCAACATGATATCACGTATTGAGAGGCTTGTGTGTGGGATTCTGACTGGGGATATATTTCGATGTAGATGTGGTCCTTGGTTGGAATATCGAGGTTGACAGACACACTGAGGTTTGTTTGCATTTAGAAGGTTTCAAATATAAGATTGTGAAATTGTGAGGTGTATGATCAAGATTGTTAAGAGATGAGAGAGGACAGAAAAGGGTACAATAGATGTCAAGAAACACATTGTACAGAGCTTCAGAAGCGAAACAGGTTATTTATCACAGATAGCACACGTATTATTGAGAAAGAGGATTGTATGACAGAGAAGTAATAAGGTAACTATGGGATTGGGTTTACCATTTTTTTCAACTTTGGCCTTATTTGGCCTTATCATAGAATATCCATCTTTAAATGTCATTTTTATATTTTAGATCATAAAGGTCAGTCATCAAAATTTAGTTACAATGTAGCAAGCTCTTGAAATGCTAATTTAATTGTGCCTCAGGCAGTGAGATACTTTAAATGATAGCTAATTAAACATTTATTAAAAAATAACTTTAAAGGGACAATTTATCAGTTGTAACCATTGTTGTTTGAACTACTACCTAACATGGGTAACACTTTATATTTTATTGAACAAGTTGGAAGACTCTTTATTTCCATTTTGAAAATGAAGCCAAATATAAAATTTTCCCCGAAAATAAGACATACCCATAAAATAAACCGTAGCAGGATTTCTAAGCATTTGCGCAATATAAGCCATAACCCGAAAATAAGACATAGTGACATAGTAGGCTATGCAGCGTACCGGCACGGAACGGTAAAGAAGACGGGAAGACGGGCAGCCCTTCTCATCTGCCCCATCATGACAGCTCCTATCTCGGAGGTGATCGGAGAGGTCCGGGCAGCCCCATCAACAAGGTCGGCTCCCCCTGTCAGGTCTATATTTGAATAAATGTAGATTGTTGTACCATACTTAATAAAAATAAGACATCCCCTGAAAAGAAGCCATTGTGTGTCTTCTTGAGGAAAAATAAATATAAGACAGTGTCTCATTTTCGGGGAAACGCTATATACATTTTTCATTATTAAACAGTACGTTTTTATTCCATCTACTCAGAACGCATAACATTTTTATTTGTTTATTTATTTGACATATTTAGTTTATGTTACGATCATTTTTTGGGGTATATTGTAATTTATTGGATTTCAGTACTGATAGTATCAAATCTGGAAAATAAAATCATAAATCCAAAGCTTTGTTGAAAAATATGCAGTATATCTAATCTGGTGAAATCTGAAGTGCTTTGTGGCTTTTCGTTCTGCCACAAGACAGCATTTTGGAAAATTATGCCTATTAACTATTAGCTTGGACTAATTAAAATAAAAAACATATGTTAGACATTATAGGTTTTCATAATGAAGAGATTCATCATAATTTCATGTTTTTGTACTCTCAAAGTAGGCAATCACAAATGTGTGAAGATGTTTATGTCATGTTAATAATTATGTGTGCATAGAACTAAATACAGAATAATTCAGAAATATTCTAGATAATTTACACTGGGTGATCAGTAGGTTTAAAACTTTAGCTTCTGAAAAATGATCATAATAAAGCAGGAATATAAAAAATATGGCAGGATCAGTTTTCACACAGTGATCAGTTGTGTGCTGTATCTGGCTCAATCCCTTTAGGGAAGATAATAATGGTATCTAACACGTTTTCATGTTGAAGTTGTCATTAATAGATGTGTGCACATGGACTAAAATGATTCAATTTTTTTTTCGTTGTCCGCTGCTTTATCCTGGCCTGCCCGAGTGCTTCCGCCTCTGCATACACACTCTCCTTCTGCCCTTTGGCGGAAGTACCCCAAGAGTGCAAAATAACGCAGACAGATCTGCGGAGAAAGAGAATCAGACCAATAAAGAAGACAGAAGAGGCAAGACAAGAAATGGTGCTGCAGAAAAGGAGATAGGTAAATAGAAGCGATTGGTGGAGAAGGTAGGAAGACATGGAGAGGGAGCGTGAGAGCGTTAGTAAGAGTGAGAGAGATTGAGAGAAAACATTAACTTATGCAAACAAAATGTAAAGCTCTCTGCTTCATTTCTGTTTGTTTCCTTGGGGTCCCTCCTCTTTTTCGTACATTGGTACAAATTAATGCAATTGACAGATTTAGTTGAAATAAAAATTGGGACGAGTTTGAATGCACAAGTCTAGTTATTAAGACTATTAAAATATAATTATCCATTTAACAAAATACTGCTCATCTGTCTCAGGGACTGGGTCCATACAGATGACTATAATGACCGAGAGCGCCCAAAGATGGTGTTCAGGAGATACTGCACAGTAGCGGAGTTGGACAGGGCCTGGTTCAGGGCGACCGCACCCTCCAGGGTGTTGAACACCTTGGGTTGTGCGGCCACTTACCAGGGCCTGACATCGCAGGGTCGTACCTATGTATCATAGTGTTACTCCTCAGTGTGCGTTTTGGTTCTTATCTTGAGTGTTTGACCTTGGCTTGTTCCTGATATTCTGACCTCTGGATTCCTGATCCCGGCTTGCTAATCATTTATTCTGACCTCTGGTACCCCGACCTCGGCTAGACCTTTAACCTGTCTGCTCCCTGTGTTCTACAAGCATCAGTGTCTCCAACCAATTTTTGATCCAACATACTACACAAGAGTCTAAGGGCTCAACTGCTTTCTTTTGTCCCCTGTCATCTCACTTTTCACAGAGCATGATGGAACGTTTAAAAAGATTTTTTTTTTCATTTTGCATAAAATATAAATGTTACTCTTATTGTTGACGGTAAGGAGTCTAAATCACATTTTGAGAAGCATTTTTTATTATAGAGAACACTAGTCTGTGGAGTGACTAAAGGCATATTCCATGATGTGTTTTTAAAAAGGGAAAGATATAATTCAGGGCATAGAGCATAATCTCTGGAAGACAATATCAAAAAGCTTGGGCCAGGTTTCTGTTATGTAAAGATTTAAACTTTACGTAATTATTGCCATAAAGTTACATTTCACAGAATAAATATGATGCATTTTTTTGAGGACTGCAATTTTCCAAGCAGGAATATGACCCATGTGTCTTATGCTTACAAAGTATGGGCATTCAGTTTTAAAAATGTATCCTTAAACAACATGGTTATGTGGAGAGTGGATGAATTTTAGTCCTCATTGATCTTTTCTGTTCATTCTGCAACATTGCTTTTAGAAACTAGACGATCAGGTGGATCTGGTAGCCCCCCTACCTGAGTCCCACAGGTCAAAAGACTGGCACCTATGATTTAAAATAGTAGTGTCCTGCAAAATGGACACATTCTATGTTTTTCAGAAAATTGTGTACTTCTTTTCCCCATTTCTTAAAAACCATTTTATTTTCTAATCCTTTTAGCCACATTTTTGCTTCCATCATTCATTTTTCTTAACATTTAGATATTTTTTCTACTTGATTTCCCTCTTCCTCTCCCTTCTTTCAGATCCTACGCATCCTTTTTTTACTCAATGCTTTTGTTGCTGACCTCCTATGATTACCTGATATTTGCTATGTTTTTTTTCCCTCTTTTTAAATTCTTATTCATTAGTATTGGTTTATAGTCATAAGGCAATTATGGGGCAAAGTAGTATATTTAGACTTATCAGCCTAAAACAAATGGAATCTTCCTTGTTTCAGATCAATACCCCACGATTCATCTTTTAAATATGGTCCAGTGTAAACAGTCATGGTATTAGCAGACTGTAAAAGGGGTTACGACCGGTCTAATAATAATATAAGAGAAAACCACTGGATTCAAGTTAATTAACATTTGTCATTGTAGGTATAAAGGAAACCAGCATTCACATTTAAGACATTAGATTAAAGCAGCACTGTAGCTTTAGCAATTGTTCTATGTTAAATATTTCTGCAGTAACTTTACAATGTAATGACCTTTTGGATGAAACTATAGTACACAATGTTCCCTTCTGCTCTTTTGTAATATTTAAGGTAAGTGATGTCATAGACCAAATAATGAAAATGTTAAGATAGATAACACATATTAAGAGCAAGTAAGCTTTTTTTATTGCAAAAAAAGCATGTATAACACGTACAGAATGTGTGATATTTAATGATAAAAAATGTTGAAACTAACTAATGATACTAACTGAAAAAATGAAATGGCAAAGTGTTTGAATGTACAAACAGAAAAAAGTAAAATGGGCAATAGTTTAGAGACAGATAGAAAAACCATTCAAGAGAGAAAGAAAGACTAGATTTTGCATTGCAGGATGCGCAGCACCAATGGATAGACACATCCAGCAGCGTGATGTGGGACTGAATTTCTCCAAAAATTGGACCATTCTGATGAACTGATTCCTCGGGGTAAGGAAAGTAATAAAGTAGCAGCAGTAGAAGAGCACGGGGAAGACACAGGCAGACAGACACATTCAGCCACATGGTACAGGACTGAATTTCCTGCAGTGTTCATGTCCTACACTCTCAAAATAATTCCACACTTTACTACAGTACTGTACACCAAGCAAGTAAACTAGTGTTTCTTTTTTCCATGACAGCATTAGCTATGGTGGTGCCAGTACTTGTAGGGGAACCAGTGGTCGGATGTTGCTGCTTCTGAGTTTAGTTGTGAAACACAACAGAGAAATTACTGTAGGATGTGTCGCTTGACTCCTCCTCTGGCTCACAATTGAAATCTGGATCATCAGCATCTTGTGCAGAAGACAGAGTAAGACCCACTTCTGCAACAAGGGTTGACCTTCCCTACTTATTTTTACTTTTTTTATGGCAAACAGTGCTTGCAGTAGTGGTGGCACAAGTGGCAGTTGTCATGGCACTGCTAGTTGTTTTATTCTGTGCTTCACAACAGAAAAGCTGACAAGATATCTTCCCCTTTGATTCCACCGAAGCATCAGAACATGACCCCTCCGTGTGTCCTTGGTAGTTACTAAAATTGCACCTCGCTTTGGTAGGTGGAGTGGAGAATATTTTACCACTAGTACAGCCAGAATGTTTTCTAGTACTGTGATAGTATGACTACTATCACAGTATCTGGTATACTGGTATACCAGTCCCAAGTAAGCTGAAGCTACAACAACAGGACATAACAAAAAGTACATAACTGTCAGGGTCCACTTTTTCGCTGCCTGAACCATGGCGTTTTCATACCTGTGGTATATAAATCTGCTACCACTAGTGGCCACCCTCCGCCCTCTGGAGCACTCAGAACTCAATTACTAGGACCAGGTGTGCCTTGTTACCTGGGTTGAGCCCTAGTCAATACATCCAGCTGGGGCTTTTTACCAGGATTACCCTGCTTTATGCACAAAAAGAAAGGTTGGGATGCAGCACTCAGCAGTGAAATGGTGCACGAGCCAGGGTACCACCAAGTCCCTCAATGAATCCAAAATAAAGAAGTAGAGGCTCAGCACTCAAGTGAGATACCCTGCTTTATGAACCTGCCCTGCCCTTCAGTCAGGGCCTTTGTATTGAAGTCTGTGGACCTTTCTGCTGTGGCTCTGCACCTGTACCGTTCCTGGTTACCTGCTTTGTGTCCTGATCAAGTGGATTCCCTGCTTTGTGTCCTGATCAAGTGGATTCACTGCTTTGTGTCCTGATCAAGTGGTTTCCCTGCTTTGTGTCCTGATCAAGTGGATTCCCTGCTTTGTGTCCTGATCAAGTGGATTCCCTGTTTCGTGCTTTCCAAGCAGGCTCTGTGCCTTTTGTGCCCTTCCAAGTGGGCTTTCTGCCAAAAAGAATTACTGGTATTTATTTATCCTGCCATACATCCGGTTTCTTGCTTACAGACTGTATATACATACAATACATTGTATTTCTGCTTGTGGTGTCTTTGTTGGTATAATCAAGCATCGTGGGTTACAGACTGGACCCCAGGTATCCCCTGCACATGGGCTCCTACCCGACCTGATCACCCGAGTCCTGACAATAAAACATTTTCAGAAACAAAACTTAATGAGCATACAATCTAGAATATATATATATATATATATACAGCTGTGTGAAAAAGAAAGGACACCCTCTTTGGATTATATTGTTTTACATATCAGGACATAACAACATTCATCTGTTCCTTAGCAGGTCTAAACATTAGGTAAATACAACACATGACATATTACACCGTGTCATGATTTACTCAACAAAAATGAAGCCAAAATGGAGAACCCATGTGTGAAAAACTAACTACACCGTATGATTAAACAGCTTGTAGGACCACATTGCTTGAAGTAATCATTATCTGTATGATTTTTCTGTATCAGTCTCTCACATCGTTGTGGAGGAATTTTGATCCACTTTCGTTTACAATGTTACTGCAGTTCATTGAGGTTTGCAAGCAACTGTTTATGCACAGCTTTCTTAAAGTCCCATCACAGCATTTCAATCGGGTTGAGGTCTGGACCTTGACCGGGCCATTAAAACACTTGACATTTCTTTTTCAGCCATTCTGTTGTAGATTTGCTGGTGTGCTTGTGATCATTGTCCTGTTGCATGTCCAATTTCTGCCAAAATTTAGCTGTCTGACTCATATTTTACTCTAGAATACTTCGGTATACAGAGGAGTTCACGGTCATCTCAATGACTGCAAGGTCCCCAGGTCCGGTGGCTGCAAAACAAGCCTAAATCATCACCCCTCCACCACTGTGCTTGACAGTTGGTATAAAGTGTTTGTGCTGAAATACTGTGTTTGGTTTTCTCCACTTTGGTCTCATCTGTGCAAAGGACTGTTCCAGAAGTCTTGTTGTTTGTTCAGATGCAAACCTAAGCAGTGCTATTTTTTTTTTCGCGAGAAGAGGCTTTCTGCTGACAACCCATCCAAACAAACCATACTTTTTTTTAATTGTACTATCATGAACTTTAACATTTAACATGCCACTGGCCTTCTAGAGTCTGAGGTTTTTTTGCAATTTGTCTGAGCATTGCACAGCCTTACCTTGGGGTAAATTTATTGGGATATCCAATCCTGGGAAGACTGTCTTTTGAATAATCTTTCTCATTGTAAAATGATGGAGCTTTAACATTTTTATTTAAACAATTGTATTTCTGGCCTTTTAGAATACTTCCGCAAAAGGTAGAGCCACGGCACGCATCACGGGGATAGCCCCTCCCTTGTTCATCCAATCAGTGCAAAGGCTTTGCCCTTTTGTAGAAGTACCTGGATAACAGAGCTGATACTCAGAAACTGTTCCGTCCCTTTTCACCCAGGATAATGGTTGCTCAAATAATCGAGAGAGTCTGTTTTCTTCCTCCCCGGATATAACACCCTGGGCAGCTGTTTTAATTGGACATTTAGTCAACCCATTACTCACAGGGAAATACTGCCCTTTCCAATTTCCTACTAATGTAAGAGCCCTATTTACCCTGTCTCAATCCTAAAAAAAGAATAAAAAAATATATTATAAATCTGGTCCTGTAAGTGACAGAACTGAATGCTGTAGCAAAATTCATAGCAGAACTGATAGCTTGGTACTATACTTGCTTAAAAAAATATAGGCTGTATTGGTTTCTGAAAAGAAAATATTTTTGTTTTGTGGATATTGGTCACTTGACATCACATTTTGCTCATTTTTTTCACAGGTGAAAAACCGAAGGGATGTTATTTAAGTGTTCAAAACATAACATTTTTCAAAGGCGTTTCTACAAGAAGTACTGCTTGAAAGTGTCTAGTCCATTGCCATTTATCATGTCATTTTTAAAGTATTTTTTTCTCTGACATTTATGCTTCTGATTCTTGGGAATTTTTCAGACCTACCATATCCTGAGGGATTGCTGCACCTAAACTGTTGAAATCATTTAATTCATTTATCTAGTTTTTGCTTCTATAAAACAAAAGTACTATTAAAATGTTTTGATACCTTTAACAATGTTTTGACTTTACATCATCAGTGACATCACATGGAAAAAGGAAAGGACAGTGAGGCAAACACAGTTCACTGCTGTTGCTCATTAGTACTTTTAATAGAAATTTAAAATAGCAGCTCAACATTAAGAATGTATAACGTTGCCTGCAAGATCTTTTCTTGTGTGTGCGCTGGAGCTTTTGGCACCTGCTCCAAAAGGAGACATGATGAAGCTGTAAAAATAACTGGTTTGAAATATGTGTTTGTAAAGAGGCTTTCAAAGCATGTCTCTCTATTTTCTAACGTGGAAAAATGTTTACCAAGATATGATACTTTTTACAATTATAATTAAATACCTCTAGAGTCTTATTTTTTTTAACATTTATCTCTGACTGGCTCTTGATGGTGATCAGAGTCTGTACAGACATTTAAACAACAATTGAATGAATACTTGCAAAAACATAATATTCAGGGATATCATTTTTAAATTATGGGGAAACAGCTTCTTGAGAAGGAGAAGTCTGACTGCCATTCTGAGGTCAAGAAGGAATTTTTTCCCCTAGTTTGTGCAAAATTGGAAAGAGCCACAACTGTTTTTTTTTCCTTCTTTTGGATCAACAGCAAGAAATAAACAGATATGGGAAAGGCTGAACTTGATTGACGCATGTCTTTTTTCAGCCTATATAACTATGTGTGAGGCTGAAACAACGGTGGAGTCCGATATGTAGGGACGTAACCCCAGGAGGCGACAGAAAGCTAAATGCAGCTTAGTATAAGGTGGAATGAAGTAGTGGTAGTCAGGAACGTAGCCAAGGTCAGGATAATAGAGAGCAACAAGGTCAAAATCGGCAGTCAGAGTCAGGAAACCAGGAAAATCGGAAACGCCGTTTAGTAGCCAAGGGTCGGGTAACGGAGGGCAGCAGAGTCGAGGAAAAGCCAGGTTCGGTACACAAAATAACTCTAGGAGATAAAATAAACGCACAGGAAGCTCAATAGGGAAACAATCACTGAGCACTGAGCTATGCCCAGTGCTGTATTTTAAACTTGCCGCCTTGGGGAAGCCTCGCCCTCAACCGTGACATCATCCGTGCGCGTTCCCCGGCGTCTCCATTCGGGGACACATAAAGTTTGTTGAGGGCGCGCGCGAGTGCCTAGTGGCAGGCATGCTGGCAGAGGAGGAAGAAGCTGGAGATGCGTCGCGGGATTCAGTACTCGCGTGCATCGGGAACTCGGGTGAGTAGCTTCGTAGGGTCCGGAGTTGCGGACCCTGACACTATGATACACTTCCCTAAACACTTGCCTAAATTTGCATATATAAGTATACATATTTCACCAGTTAAACAGTTGGATTGTTAATTGGTGTTTGGGCCCCTTTAGGGGGTGACATATATAAGTCTTAGAGGATATACAAGTTATATCACTGTAATTTGTGTTTTGTGAAAACATCTTACCTTAAATATTGTGTTACATAGTTCATGCATACTTATTCATTTAATTGATTGTGTTAAAGATGAGGTTTGATAAATCCTTACTGTTTTGTGAGTATAAGAAGTGTATAAATGTAACATCTCTTTATTTAATGTAGCACACAATCACTATATATGAAGTCTAAGGTCTTGAATTTTTTACTGACTCAAACATCAAATCAAGCCATGGATCAATCTATAAAAATCTTTTCTGGGGCGTAAAGTTTTAATCTGCCTCTGTATAAACTATTGTCTTGTGAGACATGGTTACTTGCCCCTGCGGCACTACGCATGGGTTACACTGGAATAGTCATACCCGTCGTCTGCTACAGATCTATAAACATTAGTATTCATGAGAATATAATCACAACACATGTCGACAGTCTTGGGAATTTTGGCAATTTCCTTCTGCCATCACCAAGATATATCATGCCAAAAATTTGTGTTAGCATGCATTTTGTTCCAGAAAGAAAAATCCATACTCGGCAAAAAAAAAATGTAGAGCATGTTTTTGTGGATGTAAGTGGAGAGTGGTGCTGTGTTTCTGCTAAGTCATTTTCAAATTCATGGGCTAAAATATGATTGCTATTCTGTGGTCAGTTTAATGTTATCTTGCCATTCCGTATTTTATTTTTTTATGTCCTACCGCATTAGCTGTTATATTTGAAATGTTTTCTTTCTCTTTGTCAATCTGCCTTTGGTCATTCATTTCCCATTCCTATATTGTAATGCATTAGATCCACCACAATACGAAATGTAATACCCTTTAAATCTAGCTTTACATTCCCATTTATTCAGATTCTAAACATTGTCTCATGCAATAGATTACAGCATAGAGATATTGAATCATTAAATAATCAGGGTGATATAGGTGTCCTAGGTAGCTATGGTGCTAAGACGGTGGGGGGCATTGCCATAAAGCAAGAGCACGCCAGATTTGGTGTCAAAAACATGAACCCAGTTAATTTGAACCTCTAGGGGGCAGGTTATTTATACTGGTATAGATCTTAATATTGTATGAATGGAGGATGCACTTACTAGAAGAACTGATCTTTAAGGCATGCAAAGTAGTATTGTTTCATTGAGGGTTTTAAAATAGTTTAAGCTTTTTAAATGGATTCACAAGACTGGAGCTGCCTTTTAGCACATCCTTTACATCCCTTATTACCTTGTGGTGTTAAGTATGCAGACTGTTTCATCCAGACACCAACTCATAAACACAGCCTGCATGAGAATCATTTTCTGCAGCAGAATTTGCCCTCCAAACGCAAGGTGGGTCACACAGATAAATGTGAACCCAAATTAAGCACTGTTCTGACAATTTCATATTTTGCTTGGCTGAGATACTGTCATAGGCTTAGATATCCACAGAAGATCAGTACACAGATTAATAACAATATAAGATGCATGGAAAGTCTGCAATAAAAAGCATTACACCTACATTAAATCCTAAATTAGGTTTTTAGCATTCTGATTTTACAAAGAAAAAAGCCAAAAACATAAAATAATAATGTTATTTATTTTACTGATATATAATATATAATATATATGATATATAAAATATGTAAAACTAAAACAATAAGGTGCTATTATCATTTACTAGGGAGGTTAAAATGTATCTGCTTTAGTTTTCCATGTTTAGAAATATTTGGAGCTTTTGTATGTACCTAAAATGATCTGTTCAAGGTTGGGACTTTGGGAGTAACCAGTTAATACTGGAATGTGTTAGAATGTTTTAAAGAGGGTATCCTACTGATTTACTCAGGAGATGTTAACTGTGTAACATTTTATGAAAACTATATCAATTTTAATGTTCAATTCTACAAGATTACCCTTTTCTTGAAATGAAAGAAAGTATTGTGAGAAATAAACCTTTCATATTCCACCACTGAGCTAATCTTATAAAGTGGTCTTAGATTTTTTTTTGCATTCATGAGAGATGTGCAGTTCAAATGAGTAACTGAAATACTAATTCTTAGGAAGAAAAAAAACATAGAAACATACTTCTAAGTCCTGGAATGGAAAGTGGTAAAGGACTGGATCATATTACGTCCACAATACACAAATATTGCTCAAAATACACGGTTTTAGAATGATTTATATTTCTTCAGTTCTGGGAAAGTTGGTGTAATATCTAGGGAAAAAATCCTCATATATCTATATCCATTATTGTGGGGAGAAATAACCACCACACACTATGTCCCAACATGTACAGATAACTGCCAGTTCACGTTCAAGTGTTACTGGTAGAAAATATTCCAGGAACTAGAGATGGAAATAACACAGGGACACTTATTGATCCACTAGCATTCATGTGAAGAGTTATTGAAATGAAGCATTGTTAGGGGTATTTGAAGGCAAAACGCTCCAAAATAATCAATTCAATATTAATGTTCTGTACAAGTACACAGTAAAACAAACCTATTCTGTACACAAATGGTGATCTTTGCCTGCATAGACCATTGGGCACAAAATCAGTTGTCTGGTTTGTCAATATATATCATCTAAACGTCTTCATTTTGGGAGAGTTTATAGTTCCATTTCCGCCGGACTCTTGTCATCAGGAACAAGTTAATTGCCAAACCTTATTGATGGGCCTTAATTAATTATTCATCATTACTGTTTAATGGTGATGTTCTAATCTAACCGTTCAAGGTCTTTAGTAATGGTGTTAATAGTCTTAGGTTTTGTATTGTTGTGTTATTCCATTGATATATATACAAAAAATAGTATTGTAGGATGAGGTACAGTAGGTTTTTCATGATGTTTCATAATTGAGCCTACAGTCTTTACAGTTTTTTTCTGGCTTCACCTTTGCAACAACCTGTTTCATACCTGATGCTCAGCATCATAAACACAACATTTGCATGAGTTTGACTCTTGGTTCTATGTCTTGCTTTTTGTGAAGGCTATCATTTCTGCAGATGTGTTTGTACAGCTTACATTGCAGTACGTTACATGGTTTGGTCTCATTTCTCGAACTGGCCTCGAACTGGCCTGTTGAGTGATCAATTTTCTGTTAACATTTGATGCTTGATGGCTGTATGAATGCTAAGATTGGTGGTTCAGGCAGTATAGCTTTTAATAAAGGATCCTTGTTAGAAATGACTTTCAGTCCTCTATAACTTTGCATATTGCCTCAACTGTGAAGTTTGATGTATCCACTAGAAAAATGCATGGAATGGCTTCCTTTACCAGCACCAATGCCAGTGCTAAATTTGGGGTATTCTCTGTGCTGATGTCACTTGTTTGCGCAATCTTGTTTTCACTGCCTTTTTTGTTTAAATGGTTCTTAAAATGTTTTCAGATGCATATTGTAGTCCTTGGTATCTGACCATATCCTGTGGCACATGATAATAAGGCATTATATACTGCCAGATTAAGTGTGGGTTGTAAACAACTAATGACAGGCTTTTAATCACTTGTCTGTGACACTTTGTAGGCAAATCACCAGCCAATATTGCACAAACTGCGTATTTAGAGAGCTCAAGGACGTTTGAACAAATACACACGGTTGAAGAATTTCCTTGATTAAACTACTATCAATATTGACATTAATTGTGATTCATTTATCTTCACCATTACTGAGTAATACCTTATCCATAAAAAAACGTAAGCTAAGTTAGAGGTTATCACTAACACATCCAGAATAAGATCAATACATACTTTTACTTGGCCCTCGTAATTTGTAGTGCGTATCATAGTTCTGTCAGTTATAGAATAGCAATATACATTTGAAAATATAGAGAAAATTGAGGATTAAAGCAACCATGAAAATGGGATATGGTATGTGTCATTGGAAAGATTTCAGTAGGGTGGGTCTTATTTAAAACATCTTCATAAAGCACCAGAGCCTGCATAATAATAAGATTTTATTGGATTGTTTTTGTAACTTGCAAAGACAATATTGAAGTTAGAGTTTGGTACAAAATTAACTATATTTTAACTTTATAATACTCTGAATCATCAATCTTTTGGCTGGGGCATCAATACACAAGGGGCAAACACACAAACAACAAAGCAGTGTGGAAAGCATTTTTTATGTTTTGTGTAGCTTAACCCATCCTGATGCAGGTGTCGGTGTAGCACAGCCTGTCCTGGCATGTGTGTGTATGGATGTCAGTGTGGCAGAGCCTGTCCTGGTTTGGGTGTCGGTGTGGCAGAGCCTGTCCTGGTGTGTGTTTGGGTGTTGGTGTGGCAGAGCCAGTCCAGGTGTTTGTTTAGGTGTCAGTGTGGCAGAGCCTGTCCTGTTGTGTGTATTTGGGTGTTAGTGTGGCAGAGCCTGTCCTGGTGTGTAACAACCTGTGGAAGTAACTGGAGCAGGAACCCATTATGCAGGAGAGAGCTTGGATACAATGAAGAAGGCATCACAATGTGGTGAAACCGAGAACAGGAACCAGTTCAAATGGGAATGGGTTAAACAGCAAATATTACTAATCCAGGTCACAGTCCAGGGTTCAAGGGCAGGCAGCAGACAAGAGCAATCCGGGCCATGGTCCAAGGGTCAGAGGCAGGCAGCAGTTAAAAGGCAGAAGACGGGGTACAAACCGGGTCAAGAAGCAGGGTTCACAAGGACAGGACAACAGCAGCAGGAATACCTGTGCACCACCATCATGGTTTCAGGGGCTTTTATAGGACTTGCAGGAACCTCCCCAATAGCTCCACCCCTCGCTTCTTCCAGCAACAGAGCGGTTAATGTTGAAACACTGGCCCCCGCCTGTTCTGGCAATGAAGGGGTTAAGGGAGGCGGATTATTTAAGGCACACGGAAGCACCGCCTCCTCTGTTAACGGCTGCGCCTCCTCATCACCGCGGTCACTAGCTCCCTGCGAGGGCGCAGGCAGTGAAGAACAGAGTTTGGGTGTTGGTGTGGCAGAGCCTGTCCTGGTGTGTTTGGGTGTCGATGTGGCAGAGCCGGTCCTGGTGGGTGTGTGTTTGGGTATCAGTGTGGCAGAGCCTGTCCTCGTGCGTGTGTTTGGGTATCAGTGTGGCAGAGCCGGGTGGCAGAGCCTGTCCTGGTGCGTGCATCTGGGTGTCGGTGTGGCAGAGCCTGTCTGGTGTGTGTGTGTGTTTGGGTGTCGGTATTGATTCCTGGCACTTTACTTACTGTAGGGATAAATTGAACTATTTAATTTTTACTTATCTAGAGATAAAATGCCCTCCTGAGTTTGTAGTCACTTCAGAGGACAAAACTTCCTAGGCCCAGAAATCAGTGAGAGGAAAAGTAAATGTTTTGTGTTATTTACTCTATTTCGAACTGCATATTTTATTAAAAAGAATCCGTTACTAAATTGTGACTTCAGGTGTTCCGTGTGTGATGACTCTTTTTAGTGTACTAATTTACTCCCATAAGCAGTGTATAATTGGATAAGTTTAAGGCTGTAACAAAACTATTTATTATACTGTGCTTTTGGATTTAGACAGTTTTTTTGGTTCTTTTTAAATAAAATTGCCTGTTTTGTGCATTCGTAGAAATCTCAAATAATAAGAGACAACCACTGACAAAATAGTGCAAAAGTGCCCGAATTTTCGTAGAATGCGTAATTTGTTGCCATGAGTATCCACCACCTTTACATGCCATTTTGGCACCATTACAACCCATTATGGCACACTTTGATGAGGTAAAGTGGGACTTCTGTGTCATTGTTAAATGACGAGCTGTTGAAGGCAGCTGGACAAACCATCCACTTCACCTCCAACATGTGGAGAGTCACTAGTGCACAACATGGACAGCACACTAGTGGCTTCCCAAATATTTGGAGGACAGTACCACTGTAGCTAGTGTTGGAGGGGCAGAACTGGGGCAGAAGAGCTATAGATCCCAACTAATCAATGCTGAGGTTATGGTAGATGTTGGTGCAGTGGATTGGACCTCAGACACACACACAGCAGTAGAATTGGGAATCGTGGTGACTGACGGAACAGCAAACATGGTGAAAGCGGTTAGAGATGGTGAATTTCCTCTGCACTACACCTATACTACACTGGTAGTAAGGGCAGTGTAGGGTGTGGTAAATGATTGAGAAATGCCTTAAAATTATCTGGCTCTTTCACCGCAGCATGAAAGCAAGCCATCAGCTGAGCAAGGAGCAGAGGAAGGCAGTTCTACTCCACCACCGTCTACGTCAGGACGTAGTCACCTGCTGGAACTAAACCCTAGACATGATGGAGCAAATCCTAGAGCAGCAGCTGACTCTTCACTCCATGTCCTCTGAGCAAAACATTGGGGGTTTCCAGCCCAGAGGGGAATGGAAATTAAAGGGCAGGTGGTGGCGGTACTGAAAACATTTAGGAATGTGACCGAGCACTGCTACTTTGGGCCAGGTCATCCCCTTTGTTACCTACCTTAAAGAACACATGAATAAATGTGTGGAAACAAAATGAAACCAGGCACCCTGCTGCTGCTCCTCTCTCACCGTCCTTACTCCTTATTGGGGGCACCAAGGAGCTGCATGCACCTATTATGTGCCAGTGCCCAGTGGCATACTGCTGCTGTTGCTACAGAGCCTTTGTGGCAGTTCTGTAGCATTTTTGAACATTTTTCAAATATTAGGGAATTCAATCCTGTACCAAATGGCTGGATTTGGATCTGTCAGTACCTGCCCAGGTTAATTGCTCTACTGCTGCTCCTCTCTCACCTTCCTTATTTGTGGGATCAATTCTTGTTCTTTTTTTATAGTATAGACAGGGATTCAGTCTGCCGGCCAGTGCCTTCCTTGTGCCGTACCCTGCCTCAACCTGCTTTGTTACGCTGACGGATCATTCATTCTTTAAATATTAATTTTAACAATTTTGAAGGAAATTCATTCTTCTGTACCATGGATGTCTGAATGTCTGTACATGATTTTGTCTACCCAGTGCCTTACTACTACTACTGCTGCCACAAAACCTGTGCATCCCTGTAGTATATCAATCATATATATAGCAAAAATCACAATTTAAGGGTTGAAATGAGAAACTTGGGGGGAAAACAGATGTGAGATGTGAGGGGAGGCAGATGTAGGAGGTGAAAAAGTGAGTGTGTGTTGCCATGAATATATTTAAATATAGATGTCTCCCCCATATATAGATTAATATATATATATATTAAACATCTATATACAAAATATTATACATACAGTATATTTATATGCTTTCTACTGAAATATCAGGATACTTTCAAAAATAAAGAATTTTTCTCACTTTGGGGTTTATATAGGTATTAATAGCTGTTGTCTATGAAATGATGATTCATGTCAGAGTAGTGCTTTTTGTTCCCAAGTGATATGCTTTCCTTTTGACCCTGAGTCTGAATAGTGTAGTGGAACTCATCACCAAAGTAACAGGGTTATTACCGTTATTCAAGCCACAAATAGTATATAATGGCAGTGGTGCAAGTTGATTTTAATTGTATTGTGTCAATTGATGGGTCTGCTATATAGGAAGGATAAGAAAAGAGGAATGGTTTACATGAATGTTCAGCAGTTTGTTTTTCAGATCCAGACAAGTCTGCTCCAAGATACCATACACAAAAAGAAAGGTTGGGATGCAGCACTCAGCAGTGAAATGGTGCACGAGCCAGGGTACCACCAAGTCCCTCAGTAGATCCAAAACAAAGAAGCAGAGGCTCAGCACTCAAGTGATAAGGTGAGTTTATTTCACACAGGCAACGTTTCGACGCACAGGTCTTTCCTGTGCGTCGAAACGTTGCCTGTGTGAAATAAACTCACCTTATCACTTGAGTGCTGAGCCTCTGCTTCTTTGTTTTGCTCCAAGATACCAGACCTGACTTATTCCTGTTAACTTCTTTTCAGCCATTCCTGGTCCTGATCACAGCTGTTGCCATCTTATCACTGCATGTGGGTGTCAGAGAAACAAGAAAACCAGATGCTTAAATAATAGAACACAAGCAAAAATAAATGTAAAGCACAATCCAGAATAGTGGTCAAAAATACAAGCCAGGAGTCAAAGCCAAAACAGGCAGTCAGACGAGCC
Source organism: Spea multiplicata (assembly GCA_009364415.1). Taxonomy (NCBI): domain Eukaryota; kingdom Metazoa; phylum Chordata; class Amphibia; order Anura; family Pelobatidae; genus Spea; species Spea multiplicata. The sequence goes on from VKOC01000005.1 coordinate 36,366,837, forward strand.
AGGTCAGGAAAACAGAAGGAAGTGGAGTCAGGAACAGAAGCCAGGATTAGGAACCAGGAGAATCAGAAAGCCTGGCCAGTGTCATACACAGAATCAATAGCAGGAACAGTAGGAATAAACAAGGAGGTCTGAAACCACGCAAGGGCAGTGAGGTACTCAACCTAGCAGATTAAATAGCCAGAGCACAGCAAAAGCGGCTGGCTAATTAACAAGTGATCAGGTAGAGGTATGTACCTGTTTAATGAGTAGAAAGCAAGTAGGAGCTGGGGAAGGATGAGAACCCTGAGTTCCAATTATTATGCTGGACAATTTTTCCTTGATGTCAGCACCTGTTGAATTCAGCTTTTCCACAGGCCAGGGTGATATGTTGATGAAAACATATTTCTATCTGAAAACAGATTTGTGCAGTGGGAAATGACGGGATTCACCTGATTGTCAATGATTATAAGGCTGTGTGGTACTCCAGCACTGTCCCACCTTTATGTTGTGTGCCATAAAAAAAAGATAATCAATACTGACACATTACCAGCACGCGGCCACATAGCATGATGAACATATCATGATCTCATATGATGTAAAATACAGGGGGAGGGTTTTTTGCTTTGTTTTGTTTTTGTTAAGGGCAAGGTTGTAACCCTACTTTCCATAGTCATTATTTACCTCCGTTGTGGTTGTAGTCAATGATTGCAGATTGTGTTCACAGCATATTAAACACATCTCCAGTGCCAGCGTAAAATTCTATTAATCACTAAAATCACATTTAATCTCTGCTAAATAATCTCGTGTTTAATGAAGAATGTTACTTCTGACCACGGTACATAACAAAACTGCTTAGTTACATAATATCAATTATCTATGATATTATTATTTTACAATTATGTTCACATGCATTCATGTCATGTAATTTTCCTTTGCAAATACCAAATTAGTACCGCTATGATGTTACTATCATGTAAAGCATTATAAAGCAGGATAAAGAAGCTTAGTGACTCTGGATCACAGTGACACCTCATGGATGAGAGTTAAATGATGTAAATTAGTGTCACAGAGATACACAATGATCAAGAAATATCAACACATGCGAAAATACCTGCCTTCAGACAAAGATCGAGAAGCTACACCTCATATAGTAAACAGGCTTTAAAAATGGTAGCATTATTAAAAACAGATTATTAACTTATTTGTAGGTACCATGTTCGGCTGTGTACATATCAACTGATAAGATGTTGGCTAAAACAATAAACCTTGTATTTTAAACGAGAACCTTATTTGCACCCAAGGGTTTCTGGAAACCATGTATCATTTGTACATATCTACATAATATGATGGCACTATATCATTCAACAAATAATAATGTTCAGATAATAGTAAGTTATTGGCAGTTCCAAGTGTACAAACTAATGTGACAGAATTAAAGAAATAACTCTCTAAATGTCCTATCTGAAACCATGGTGAATAATTCTTGCCTCTTTGATGTTAACTATAATTTCCAAGGATGTTTAATATAAGTTTTGCTGTGGACTAATTCCCCAGCCCTGGGGACAGTCATCACTGTTCCAGGTTTCCTTTGTTGGTAGATAACAGCTCTCAGTGATTCACTTGAGTCCAAGAGCCTTAGAAATGGCTTTGTAACCCTTTCCAGACAGATAGATGTCCATTACTTTCTTATCTGTTCTTGAATTTCTTTACATCGTTACATTGTGTGCTACTTTTTGAAACCTTTTAGCTTACTTAGTTTGCAAGACAGGTTCTAGTTAATTGATGATTAAATTCAACAGGGCTAGCAGTAATCATGCCTGGGTGTACCTAGTGAAATCTAACCAAATTATGAATTCAATTTGATTAGTTAGTTGATTTAGTAACTAAGGGGCAATGACTTTTTCACATGGGCCAGGTAGGGTTGGATAGCTTTTTTTCTTCTATTCATGAAATTTCATTTCAAAATGGTGTTTCCTCTGATTATATCTGTCTAATGTTAAAATTAGTTTGGCCTGGCATATATATGCAAAAAGAAGAAATCATAACAGGTCAAATACCTTTTCACAGCACTAATATATATATATATATATTAAACATAAAATAATCCATATTGATTTTAAAATGAAAGCATTTGAACCAAATAAATTAATGTACAACATATTTGACATATAGCTTAGACTACTTTTATCATAGCATAAGTACTTTGTGCAGATATAAAACATAAGGAAGTTAAAATGTGATTGGCTGTTGTCTAAGCATACCAGAGAAGAGTTTATTGGAGGAAATATTTTTTAATATCAATTTTAATTGGATGAGAAGTATTTTAAAGATACACATGCACATTGTATCTCACTTTTACCATGACTTAAATAGGCATGTCAAATACAATCTACTCTACCAAAAGGAACTTTCATATATAATCAATGCTGCCATCAGAGATCTTGAGGCCCAGTACATTCTTATTGCCTGGGCTCCTATGTCCCTGCCATCATCCCCCTCAGATCCATCCCTCCTTCCCACTCATTGCTCTACCTATCACTCTGCCTTATGAGAACAGGGTTGGGGGTGCCTAGGTGCAGTATATCTTCACGGCCCCCCATAACTAACATGCATGCATACTAATAAACAAACATACCTCCACACACACAAAGTTACATACTAGCAAACTAAAACACACTAACACACACAGTAACATACTTACACACACACACATGCTAACATGCACACATATGCAGTGATTTATCTACACCCACAGTAACATATTTACACACACTCCCATACTTATTTATACTTACACACACAACCTACCTTTGTTGGCTCAAGAGTGGGTAGGCCGGTGTCAGCTTTTCTGCTCCCTCAAGCTACCTGTGGAAGTGTAGCCCACAGCACCAGCCTAGTAGTATGTCCAGCGGGAGGTTATGGAGCTGGTGTTGTAGGTTATGGAGCCTCCTATACAACAATGTCTCTACTACCGAATGATCACATAATGCAAGCTATTTGACCGCTTTTCAAGCAGGGGGGCCCAGCCTCTCTGCTCTCAGGTGAAAGAGCAGCTCTGCCAGGTCTAACTGCCCAGCCTGTATACTTCCCTGATGGCAGTCCTGTGTATAATGCATTTGAATTTATTAAAACCATCTCTCACAAGTATTTCATGTGCAGTCTCCTGCAAATTACTCATGATGTGTGATGTGTGTAACCTGCAGTTTCAATATTTGTACTGACCTTCTGTCTTCTTCCGCCAAGAAAGTTTTCTATCCATTTCAGTATATTTCCCTCAATGCCATATTTGTTAAAATTCCTGTTTGGTATAGGGACAATTGCCTTCTGGAAGTCCAGATAAAGTCCACTGCCTCCCTCCCATCTGCTCTCTATCTTGCACTGTCAAAGAATTAAATTATATTTGTTAGATTTTGTTTTTACTATACAGTTGAGTCGATTTTATATTTATCAGTTATCTTAATTTTAGCTGTAAATAAACTTACTTGTCAATTCACAGTAAAGTGAATCATTGAAAAATGACACCCTCTATATCACTCTTGACTGTAACTATGTGCTGGTGTTTTATTTGTTGAATCTGTTTGTTGGTTACTAAGTATTTCTATGAAATGATGTCTGCATCCCCAGAGTTTCTGTGTATCTGTCTATGGAAATCTCTCACTTTGCAATGTCTACGTCTAGAAAAATTCTCGAAATCTACCACAATGTTCAAATCTATTACAGTACTAGATATGCTAGTATATATCTGCCTTGCACACCTCTCAACAACTTAAATGTTCAAACATGGATACCTTTTATCTTCGAAGTGTGGCTCAAGGTGTGATTACAGGAAAGCTCATTGTCTAGAATTTTAGGTGACCTATTGACAGTTTAGGGAATTTTGTAATTGCTTTAAAATAAGAACATAACATTAATTTTATAAATGAAAATTACTATACAAACAGTTATTGCGATTTAAATAAACAATGTAAGTTTTAATGTTGTAGAGAGTTGTGATACATTGATACACACCATACATTCCGAGCTAGTAGGAAACAGGCCAGAAACACTTAGGCAGTGTTTATACATTGCTACTAAAAACTACATGATCTTCAGCTACCTATTGGTTCATCTTAACCATAAACAATGTAAAAAAACAAATCTGAATAACCTAGGTACATCTTAGAAGGTATGTGACATATTAAAAATCATCTCTATATATTTTTATAAGTAAGGAAATCTGTGCAATATGTAAAAATTATTTGTACATTTCCTTTGATATGTCATATTTCTGACTTGCGAGGTGTATGTAACCTTCATCTACCACAGAGTAAAACATTTAAGCAGACTTAAAACATTTTCCAAAATAAACAGTAATAAAGGCACATATGTTTGAGGAGAATTAAAGACATTTTAAAAAAAAATTACAGCGATACAAAATATGAAAATTGGGGATGTGGACTACAAATTACAAATATTTATGAATACTACAAAGTAGTAATCATAATGAAGCAGAAATTATTCCCAGTTTTCCCTGCAGATAATCATGGTGTTAAAAATAAAGGGAAATGTTAAATGTATTAAGAGAATTGCTGATGGTAATTTGTTTTATGGAGAAAGTATAGAGTATATTAATGTGTGTAACCAATTTCATGTGAAACATCTTTCTGGCTGTGATTTTCCATAGGATTGTGTTGAGTGATCTCACACTTTCTTTGGTTCCCATGAGGCATTTATAATCTTTCAGTAATCTCCAAATATAATCTGTAGCCTCAGAGGCACACAACTATGGACTATTTTCTAGTTCCTTTAAATGTAATTTGACAATATAATATAAGTCATACTTTGTCAACCTTTTAGTCCTATGTACAATTTAGTTTGGTTTTCTTCAGGGGGAATTTTTTAGGATGAGATATAAAATCAGCAATGGGTGAACACCTTTTTTTACAGCCTAGATAGCCTATCCAAATCTAGAAGGTACAGACGAATCACACTTTTGAGAAGTGCATTTGTCAAACACATGTTATTAAAAACATCTATAATAAAAATATCTACTGGAGTCCTATAAATATTACCTGGGCTATTATTTTCCAAATACAACTACACATCTGACATTTTTTTTCTATGTTAGACAACTATTAACAAGCAATCATGACTGGGGACATTCTCTTCCTAGGGTGCTAAACTCCTATGGCCCTAATTACTAATATTAACCCACAATATATGGTGGTCATATAAAGGATCAGTGGCCTAAAATGTTTGCTAGATCACTGACAATACTGGCCACAGTTAGCATAAAGGGCTGCCTTAATCTTAGTAGCTATTGTCACTATTATTATTATAATTGGTAAAAATGTGTTCAGTTTTTTGTAGGCAGCACTAAATGGCAACGTACAATGGACTGCTGTATTGTTATAAATTGACATATATAATTATGTATGCAAAGGCATTGTGCAGCTCTCTGTATGATAAAACCAATAGTCAGATTTTGCATGTGCTCTACCTAAATAGAAGTTGACAATGACAGTAAGAGTCTTTGGGTTCATAAAAATTGATTCATTAAAACATTTAGATTTGATATGAGCAGAAGTAATGCTTTGCAGTGTGGAAATGATATTGTCACAGATGAAGTAATTCATCTTTTATAAGAATGTAATGTCATACATTCATACTAGGTTTTTTTTGGAAGTAACTTATAGGTTGAAAACAATGACGACATTAAAATATTAAAAATATTTTTAATCTTTGATAATAGCACAGCATCGTTAATAACAGCACAGCAGAAAAGATCTTTTACAACTTATGACATTTGGAAAGATGTGCAATTCACGATTTGAGCATAAACCACAAAATCACAATCAATCCAGGAGACAAAGGCGGAGCAGTAGTGATAGTGAACACTCAGGACAACTTAAGAAGAAACATATGATACTTTTATAAAACACTGAGACAAGATCCCACACAACTCTAAAATCATATTAAAACCTTTTCAAAGACCATCCAACCAGAAATACAACTGTTTATACGGTCAAACCCTGCTGTGGGGACATTCTATATGCTTCCAAAAATCCACAAGCCAGGGAACCCAAGCAGACTAAAAACAAAACGTATTAATACACAGATTTCTAAAAAAAAAATACACCTTAAAACCTCTTGCTCATAAAACAACTAGCTTTGTAAAGAAGAAACCTCTGACTAAACAAACTGAGTCAGATCAAAAAACTACCTGCCAACACAATTTTAGCAACCATGTATTTAGAATCGCTATACAGCAACATACCACATCAGGATGGAATTAATGTACTATAGATTTTTGCCAACAGAGTCCCAAAATAATAAATATAGCCCAGAAACACGGATTTCTTCATTTAGGGAACTTGCAATGGACACAAAGATGGCACCACAATACCCTAATCACTTTATAGCTGAGTTACTGCTACACAGATGACATATTCATTATATGGACAGAAGGAGAAGGTAAACCTTTCCTAACTCATTTAACACATTCCATCCATGAAGTAAATTAAAACTGGAGTTTTCTACTGTATGTGTAGCCTTCTAGGACACGCCATTAAAATTCACCATTGGGAAGCTCCGCTCATCTGTATACAGAAAACCCACAGACAGACGCAGCTACCCCACAGCTCCAGCTTTCATCTATCCCACTCTATGCAAGTGATTATTCACAGCCAAATCATTACATAATTACAAAGAAAATTAAATCTGTAATGACAACACCCCAGGAATACCTATTACGATACAATATGAAGGATACTACTACACATATCCCATTAGTGGTTACAAAGCCCCTACACTAGAGAAAATTCGCATAATTAAAAATGACTTAAAACCACTACTAACACAAGAAATATTTGCCTAACCTCCTATCCTGACTTTCAACTACCCAACCTAAGATAAAAACTGGTCCATAGGAAATTGCTGAGAGAACAAAGCATTATTGAGAATGGCACCAAACTGTGCAATATATCCCACCCCTATGTCAACACATCTGTAATCACAACACTGCTCATTGCAACACCAAAACTTACAAAATCAAGGGATCATACACATGTAAATCTACAAATGTCCGTATATGTTCCAGTGCAATAAATGGATGCCACATCGGAGAAACTGATTGATCTAATTGGACACTCGATGAACAGACACAAAGAAAATAACTTCACCCCGGTGAGCCACCACTTCACTCCATTGAGGACCTAAAAATAAAAGTCCTGAAGAGGAACTTAAAAAAACACGCCAGAAAAAATATTTGAAATAAAGATGATAAACCACTGGAATAAACATGGACATATAATTCCTGTCACATTACCAGAATGTCATATGACATTTCTTTGATATTATTCTATGCATTCTGTAAGTATTATAATGTACAGTAACAAACCTCACTTTGCCTAAAGGTACCTCACTTTGTCTAAATACTCCATGAAGAACACAGAGTTGGCCTGCTGAGTATTTGAACGTATACCGTGTAAAAAATGGCCTATGTAGTATTACTCAATACAGAGTTCTGGAAGCAACATCAACACAAGCACTATGTGGGTTTCCATGGCCGAATATATGCACACAAGCCAAAGATCACTATGAATGATGCCAAGCACGAGCTGCAGTGGTGTAAAGCACACCCCCACTGGCCCAGTGGAACCAGGTTCTCTGGACTGATGAATGACGCTCTAATTTCTGGAAATCTAATGGACACATTTCGATTGCCCAGGAGAATGCTACCTACTGGAATGCATTGTTCCTATTGAAATGTTTGATGGAAGAGGAATAATGGTCTGAATGTTTATCAAGGTTTTAGCAAGGTCCCCTAGTTCCAGTGAAGGGTAATGTTAATGCCACAGCATACAATTTTAGATAACTGTATGCTTTCAATTTTGTGGCAAAAATACTACCTACAAAAAAATATTGGTGTTAAGTATACACTCATACACTCAAGTATACAAACATATATGGCAAAACACCCACTTTTTAATCCTGGGGAATTTCAATATATACCACCTTTCCTTCAGTTACTTTGTACATGTATTACATACATACAGTATGCGCTTGTGCATCTATTTTATTTGTGACAAAATTCGCCACCATCACCACTGTTGAGTGCTAGAATATGATGTCATATACCGGAGCTCCACCTCAGATTAACATTTAGTGCCAGTTACTGCATGCTGTGGATGTTGTGCTACGGAAGCAGCCCTATTGATATGTCAAATGTTCTAGTGTTCTTTTTGTCTCATCATCTCTATGATATCTGTGATAGATATTTCAAATTGTATATTTAAAAACTACTGTTTGGGAGCAGAAAAGGCAAATATACTTTATCATACTTGGGAATCTCTAAATGAACTGAATTGGGATTCTTCAAATAGTCAATATAATAAATATACTACTGTGGTGTGGTGACCTAGGCCCAGGCTGCAGTTCCATGCACTAGCTCACATGAGACCCCTTCAAGCTTTCATCTTGAATCACTGGGACGGTTCAAAATCGGCTCTCCAAAAGAAAGTCTGCATCAGCCCTTTTAGTACTCCTGTCCTTATACTGGTGAAACAGAGAGGACAATCTGCTGAGAGGATGAACCTGGAAGTCCCAAAATTGGACAGTGCTTTGTAAGAATGCCAGTCAGAGAAATGGGGAGCCACCTTCGAAGAACACATTGCACAAGCCTGCCGTCCCCTCAGGAGGTGAGTCATCATATAAACATCCTAGAGATGTTAGTAGTATGGAAAGCATTAGTCCACTGGGAACCTCTCCTACGGGGCAAAGCAGTTTGTATCCTTTCAGACAATGTCACGGTAGTGGCATATATCAACAAACCGGGAAGAACGAGAAGCATCTTCAGGATCTTGCTCTGAACATGTTTATGGGCCAAACGAAACTCGTCTGCAGTACATATCAAAGGTTCTACCAACATACAAGCAGATTTCCTGAGCAGACAATTGGTCCTCCCAGGCGAATAGAGCCTGCACAGAGATGTGTTTCAGATGATTACAGACAGATGTGGGTGTACCGAAATAGGCCTCATGGCATCAAGCACCAACAAGCAGGTAAAGACTTTCTTCTCCCTTTCACCCACGGAACATCCAAAGGGACCGAAAGCCCTGTCCTAGATGTAGAATTTCAAGCTAGCTTACATTTTTTCCCCCTATTCCACTTCTTGCAAGGGTTTTGAAGATGATAAGGGAGAATGCCTTTCCGATTAGTCTCAGTGCCCCAAACTAGCTGAAGAGAGCTAGGTTTGCAGACCTAATTCAACTGGCCTGCGAGAGTACAAGGACCTGTTTGTCACCCAAACCTGGATCATCTAAGACTTGCAGCATGGATTCTGAAAGGAAGATCTTGTAATCCAAAGGCCTGTCCTCAGCAGTCATAGAAACCCTGAGCAGCAGATACCCCTCTACTTCTTCTAAATACCAGAAAATTTGGAGAACCTTCCTCTCTTCATATAAGGTACACTTATCCTCTCCTGCTGACATCCACACTGTTCTTAATTTCCTGCAAACTGGGTTTGATGAGGGCCTTAAACTGGCCACCTTGAAGGTACAGATAGCTGCTCTCAGCAAGTTTCTGTCAGGCTCATCTCAGCCTTTACTGGATGTTGGAGTCCAGAGCGCAGGAGTGTAAGAACGCACACAGCGATAGAAACACACTTCATAAATGAGACACAAGCAGAATGTTTGGTTATAGGCATATTAAACAAAGCAAAGCAGACATCTCACCATAAGCAACAGAGTAGGAGACATATCATGCATACAGACTGATATCACGTATATCATACTTTGCTGAGGTAGGAGTGATAGGGGTTGTAATCAGGGTTGAACAGAAAGCTCATCCATATGGGAGTAGTTTACATTATTACAGACTAAAAAATCATTGGAATCCACTGCATCATCCTCTGGCACAGCTGCATGGTGCTCATCACCATTAACAATAACCGCTATCCCCCCCCAGCAGTATACTCTTTTGCCTTGGGGATGTCTACAGGGGTGGTATTCCTGGTGCTCAGTGCCTTTTCAAATACCTCCAGAGCATGCTTGTGAAGTCAGGATAGAATCCTGACACTTTCTAGATTTCCGTCTGGTCGAACATCCATGGATTAAAAGATTTTGCAAGGTAATCTCCAGATTGTGACCTTGTCACCATCCGACGATTCCTCCGTGGGACCTTAATCTGGTTTTAGAGCAATTGTCCTCCTCTCACTTTGAGCCACTGGAAGATGTTTCTCTCAGACTACTCACTGTTAAGGTCATCCTCCTAGTGGCCGTCACTTCTGCTAGTAGAACTGGAGAGCTGCAAGCAATGTCCTTGAAAGAACCATTCCTCAGAATTTTACCTCATGCAGTGGTGCTGAAACTTCCACCTGAGTTAATTCAAAGAGTTTGTTCTCATTTTTATATGAACCAAGATATTGTGTTACCCTCCTTTTGTCCTGAGCCTAAAAATTCTAAAGAACGTCAGCTCCATTCTTTAGACCTTAGTAGATGTATCCAGATTTAACTTGCTAGAACGAGTTCTTGGAGAAAATCCAGCTCCCTGTTTATTTCTTTTTCTGGTACTCGTAAAGGGAATAAGGGAATCAATTTCTGAATGGAACCTACCCTCAAAGTGAGAGCTCACTCAACAAGATTGACCTCCTGGGCTCAACTTGCATGTCTAGACCCTTCAGTCATTTGTAACCTGGACTAACTTCCACACATTACATTTACTTATAAAGGGCCAGCAGATTTTGCAGCGCTGTTACAGTCAGAAGAACAATTTGCACACATTCTCTAATCATTACCATCTCGACCTCATGGTTTGGTCTCTTCAACAAGCAGTGCTCCCATCCCTTTCTTGCTAATTCTCCTTAGTGCCACCTGGAATGGCAAGGGAAAATAGAATTCTTACCTGAGAATTCCCTTTCCTTGTTCATTTCCAGGTGGCACATATTTTTTTCCCCTACCCATGTTTGTTATTTATTTCATGTTTGTTCTAAGTCTTTTTAACTAACTGGGGATTTGGGGAGGTTCCAACTCTTTTATAGGTTCCCTGCCATTCCTGAGAGGCGGAGACTATCTCTCCTTACTGCCACCTGGAAATGGACAAGGAAATGGAATTCCCAGGTAAGAATTCTATTTTCTGAATCATGTTTTAAATATGATGCATTTTTAGTCGTTTTTAGTTATCTTTTGCTCTTATAACCAAGAGGATAATTTATTTGGATTAATATATTTTGTCTATTTTTCATTCCCTTTCTTCCTCACTTACCAATGAGTTGTTATTTACAGCTTGTTTCTCTTGACATACAGTGAAAGAAAAAATTGAACTTAGACTGGCACAGATTAGTTTTGTGTTTTTTTTTTATTTACTTAGATTTTTATTGATGTCAAAGGAAGGCAAAGAGAGGGAATAATGCAAACATAAATGACGTATCATCATTCGGCTAGGATTTTATGAAACTAGCTGCTTCAAGAAACATTTTATGAGGCATTCACCGTGCAAAAACTTATGTTGCAAATTGATGGGTAAAGTAAGCCAAAGAGCACACATATGAAAAAAGGTTATGAATAGAGGCTATTCAATGTAATTGCCAAATCCAAAATGTGCAGGTTTCAAGTTGTGTCAAACCATTTTTTGATGAGGAAGAAAAATAATATTTTTCATAATAATTTCCACTGATGGCTTCATATTTGTATTTACTTGGATAATACAGTTATATATAATTCTAAAATCAATGAAAGTTTTTAAACTCATCTTCAAAAAATTAGATTTACTTGTTCAAAGTAAAGTGTAAAAAATGTTCTGCTAAATGAGAACATACATGTATGAAAAATACTTAATTTCAGCAGGTTCTAATACTCTCACCATCTGTGATCACTCTGCAGCACTCAAAAATAAGCTTAAGATCTGGAGCTTTAAGCTTTGTAGCTGTTCAACATTTCAGTTCCCCCAGATCCTTAATAAGGTTGTCAAAGTTAATCAAGTTCTCTGTAGACCTCCTGAGAAGTAGTATTTTTCCTTCATCATCATAGGGCCAAATAATTGAAACAATTCGCAAGCTCTAGGGTAACTATGTCAACTGTCATACTTACTCAGCTATGATACTTATCTGTGAGCATGACTCTGGCTCATCGGTGTTCAGACTGCTAGAGTCAGAATATGACATTAGTTGGCTTAATTGCAAGTATAAAATCGAAAAAAAAAAAAAATATATATTAATATATATATGTGTAACCAAAGAAAAATGGATATGCACATGCTGTTCTGGTGATTCCAGTCTTCATTCCCACATGATGATCGTTTGAGAGGTGGGGTAAGCTACTCCTGTTGTTTATCACATTATTACTGCACCACTTTGGCACACAGCACTTTACTTGAGAAAGGACTGGAGGTGGTCCGAAACGCTGGCCGTGCTGATTCAAATAAACTAGTGTTAAACGCACTTTACTACAAAGACCCGTGGAGTGCCCATTTTACTTTGGTACAAATATGTTGCTATTTTTGGAGCACCTGGGCAAATAAAAGCCGCTCCCTTTGGTTTGTTTGTGTATTTGGTGTGTGTGTGTTGTGTGTGTGTGACATTGTAGTCTCTTACTATCGGCATCTACCAAAGGCACAATTGGATCATTTTGTGCACAGTCATTCATCATTTAAGACAGCATTGGAATCTTACTGTAAACCCATGTAAGTGGTTGCAAAACATACGGTTCTAACAGACTATGCAGGAACCATCACCCTCTTCCCTCGTATTAAAACATTTTTTAAATAAAAATCAATGGATTTAAACAAAGTTTTATCCAACAAAATGTATTTTGTTTCTGTTGAGATATAGTTTTAATCTAGGAGCTAGAAATCAGTATCTTATTAACTTGCTTAACCTACATAGAAGGTACAATGATTAAAACATAACCTAATGCATAATGCTTTAAACGGATGCCTTAAACAATTCAACCAGTTCTAAACCAACAAAACTATTAAATAATGTATATTCTGTTCACATATTTCTAGTTACTCCTTGTTAATTAGATTTTATTTATTTACAACTATAGATTGATTTTATTTAATCAAGGACAGAACACGAGTAAAGCAAGTCTAAGTAATAGGTCATACATAAATACAAATACACAAAAAGGGAAGTGGCATCGCTAAGGGGGCCATGACCCAGCATACATAATATCATGCCCCCTATGTGCCCCCTAACTGAAACGCTGTTGAAGGTTGCCCACAGCTGCAGGAGCAGGGTTGGTTAGGGTGACCATAGATCTCACTTTATCCGGCACAAAATAAAGGGAGCCCAAGGTATGTTCATACAGACCTGTTTCACTGCTCCTTCAAGAAACTTACTAGCTAGTGATGAGAAAGGGGGGAGATAAAGAGAAAAGACAGCTCTCAAGAGAGATGAGAAAAATAAGAGAGATGAGAAGAAAGATAGGGAGAAATAAAAGGTGGTAGATATTGGGAAGGAAGGGAAAGGGAGAGATAAAGAGGAGGAGAGTCAACAAGGTGAGCTAAAGAGAAAGTGCAGGAAGATAAAGAGGAAGGGGAGAGATAGAAAGGAGGAGATATAATGAGAAGAGGGGAATCAAAAAAGGAGGAAATATAAAGAGAATTGGGAGAGATAGAGAGAAAAGGGTGAGATGAGTTAAAGAGAAATGGGAGTGATAGGAAAAGTGGAAGAGAGGAGATAAACAGAAAGGGGGGTGTAGGGAAAACGTGTGAGGTAAAAAGAAAGAGAACAAGTGATACAAAACAGTACAAAGGATAAAAAAGAAGGGGAGCAATAAAGAAAAAGGGATATACAGAAAAGAGAGATAATGAGTAGGGCGGGTCAAAGAGAAGGGGAGAAGTATCCTTAACTGAGATGTCTCTGGGTTTTTTGTTCATTGCCAGGACTGGGATTCCGGGAAATTTCCGGGTGGGCCGGGCGACCGGAGAACAACATTCAAAACAGCCGCTGATCGGCTGCGAGCGGCATTGAAAGCCTCCCCTGGTGCCTAATGAAATTAAAGGGCCTGGTGTGCACGCACAGCGCCGCCCAATGGCCGTTCCTCTGCACTTCGCCCCGTCTTAAAAGGGGTGGGCCGAAGAGCTGAGGCATGGCCATTGGGCGGCGCAGTGCATACACGCCGGCACCTTTAATTTTGTGAACGGCCTCCACCCGCTGCCTTCACTGGACACCAGCAGGGAGTCAGAAGCAGAGGTAAGTCGGTGGGGAGTGTTATATGGGGGGCATAAGGCTTTTCTAGAGGTATAGTGCCCCATGGTATGTCTTTTAACCCCCTTTATGCCATTCTGCCTCTAGAAATGCCTTTTAACCCACTATATGACACCCTGCTCTAGAAATGCCTTTTAACTCACTATATGACACCCTGCCTCTAGAAATGCCTTTTAACTCACTATATGACACGCTGCCTCTAGAAATGCCTTTTAACTCCAGTTTTGATTCCATTATGTCTTATGTATTTAATTTATTAGGGCCTTTTAACACTTTTGCTTTCTGGCATTTAAATACCTCTGTGTTGCTCAGCAGCGCCTCTTGTTCAGTCGAGGCGACACAGGAACCCAGTGGAGTCACGTGAATGTACATCACATCACATGACTCCGCTCCGTTCCTGCTCTCCTGGGTGGGAGAAGAGAAGTTCACTCAGAGTTTGAGCAACGCAGAGGGAAACAGCGACCCCCACGGAAGTCTGCGAGCGGCACCAGAAGATCTGCAGTTCAGGTAAGAGTAGGGGAGTAAATTAATGAATATGCGTGTGTGTGATAGCATGGATGTGTGTGGAGGGGGCACAGGGAGGCTGAAAGTGATGTGCATGTACTGGCTGCCTGAGCATGATAGGAGTGTGATTGCTTACAATTGCTAGCAGCTAACATTAATCACACTCCTATCATGCCCAGGCAGCCCGTACAATAACTTTATGTAATACAATTTTTTTTCAAATTTCGTGCCCCAAAATTAAGGTGCGTCTTATACATGGGGAAATATGGTATGGTTCTAATACATTTTAAAAAAAAATAAAGTATCCCAAGAAACATTAATATTTTGTCAGGTAACACAATAAAGGAAAATTGTGATAGTATCCCTTTAAGATTACTTTGTAAAGATGTTATGCTCACATGCACAGGAGTCGTTTACTTTGGGCATAATCTAGAGAAAGTGTTGTAGTAGGAGCTTTGGAAATGGGAGAATTAATGGCAAACTTGGTAAAATGTCGCTTGTGTCCCATTAAGCTGAATGAGCCATAAGGTGCCTTTATGAATGGCCCGTTCTGGATCCAAGTGTCCCTCTGGAATCACATAGAGATGGTTTTACATTTCATCACTGGATGTCTTAGAAAAGTTGTCACATCGTTATAACTAAAATGAACTGTCTGAGTGTAATTTATGGCTACTGGAAAATTACCTGTGTTTAACACAGCGGAAACGTATTTCCGCTGTTTGTCACAAGTTTAAGGAAAGGCAGGGAAACAAATTTCAAATACTTTAGATTGTAAATGAAAAATGTTTCACCATATAATGTAGTTTCTATCAGAGGTATGACCAGGGCCCAATTATAGATAAAATGGTCCTGTATAGAATGGTGAAGCTTATTTAAGCTCTCAATTGTCACTAAAAATTCCCTATAGGGTCTTGAAAAATCCACTCGAATACGAATGAAGCACTTAAATGCATACAGCATCTTAAAGAGGCAATAAACTTGGATTAAGTTAAAAAATAACTGCTCTTGAAGAAGTAATTCCTAAAAGAAGGTACATTTTTAAGACAATCTAGCCTGCTAGAAAAACACACTGTAGGGCATGGGAGGCTGGCTAATACAGTACATTTTCCATACAGTAAAAACGAATAGAAGCTCAAGATATTGAGCTGGATTGTATGACGCATTTAAAAAAAACATGCAATGGATATTGTACCAAACCACAACATTTGCTTACAAAATATTAAAGATAAAGGTATGGCAAAGGTATCTCTTTCAAATTGCTTTTATTAACATGGTCACTCAGTAAAGACTGCATTGATTTACAAGAAGGCAAAATGCAGCAGTTCCTCCATGAGAGTATAGATGTAAAGTGCCCTAACTTTAATATATTTTTGTTGCATGAGTGCTTTAGATCTGGATGGCTTAGTGACTCTGAACTAAATTGTTTTCTATTCATTTAAATCACAGAACCGTACCTACAATGTTTTGACAATTTCAGCGCAAACAGCTTTGTGCCAAATGGTACATA
Organism: Spea multiplicata; assembly: GCA_009364415.1. Lineage (NCBI taxonomy): Eukaryota > Metazoa > Chordata > Amphibia > Anura > Pelobatidae > Spea > Spea multiplicata. The sequence goes on from VKOC01000005.1 coordinate 36,383,015, forward strand.
AAAATTAAATTAAGCACTTGTGACAACGGTGTTGAGCCAGCTATTGTTATGTGGGCAATGCACGGAAGGAGAATTAAGGGATGCTGGCATCTGTTTTGCATCATGAAGAGGATGAATCTGTATTATACAGTCTTAGGCTGTTAAGATGTATACTATCTACCTCTCTCTAGATCAACTGGATTCATCTACAACATAGCAGAAACTTTTGTGCTTCTGTTTGTAGGATTACTTTGGATTTTAAAATCCATCTTAACCCCTTGAATCCCAGGGGTTTTTGGTACCTCAAGTCCCGGAGCAATTTTGCCATTTTTGCGCTGTCGGTTCATTCTCTTTTCCTGTGAATAGTGTACCCATGTAAACTATTTTTTTTCAAGGAGAGATAGAGCTTTCTTTTAATATCATAGATGATTAGCTGAAAATTTAGAATGAGAGATTTAGTAAAAAGTAGCGAAATTTAGAAAAAAAATACATTTTCTCTGAATCCTCATAAAATTAGGTAAAGTGATGGAAAATCCCCTCTAAGTTTATCAATTCAAGTGTCCTGATTTCAGAAATACCTAATTTATATAGATTTTCCATACTTTCCCAGCACTTTTAAGGAACATACTATAAGGTGTACATTATTTGTAGAATTTTTATGTTTATGGCATTAACGGGTTTGGGGGTTAGTGATTTTTTTTATTTTATTTTTTTAAATCACTAACTTTTTTTCTCAGTTTAGTTTTTCAGCATGGGAGGAGGGTGATCCCCCTGCGTCGATCACACTGTGATCTCTATGCAAGTCCCCACAGACTCGCATAGAGATCACAGTGTCTGTGCCTCATGGGAGGACAGGATATCCCCTGCAGGGTCTGGACAGATGACCTTCCGGGTGACGATGTGGCTTCTGCTGTCAGGGGGGAGTCCAGGCTGTCAAACAGGAGAGAGCTTGATCTCCCGACCAGGAGACAGCCTGATCTCCTGTGCAAGAAGGGCAGGACATACTGGTATGTCAATAGGGGATTCTTGGGAATGCGTTTTTTGGATGTACCGATACGTCCATAGGGGACTGAAGGGGTTAAAATACAGAACCTGAAGTCAGTGTGAACTCTGTTCCAAATCAAGATGAATCTGTTTGCCTGTGCATTACACTCTCAGACAAATGTTAGTCAATAAATATACTTCATAATTTATATTAAAAACCAAAGTGACTCTGAGGCATATATTCTACTAGTATACTTTTCATTTATCCACTGTTTATATTGTTGTGTTTTGTTTTCGAAAAACATTTTTAACAATCGTAAAGCATATTTTAAAAAGTTTCTGCACATCTATCTCTGCTATTCAAATAAAACTCATTTGTTCAAAATCAAAAATATTTTCAATGCTGGAGCATATTCATTTTTTATTAAACAGTACAGAGCAAAACTACATAGGATTATAGTAAAACAAGTCTGTTCAGCAATTAGAAAGAAATAATACTTTAATAAGTTCCAGTTAACTAGAGACAACATAATAATAGTTATCATTTAAGCTTAAAAATAATTCCACATTTAACATTTATGCACCATTACAAAGATATGAATATATAAATATCTTTTGTTTTAGAAACTTTAATTCAAATGATGATATTTTATTTTTGCTTTTTTCTCTCCATTATACCTTTTAGCACACCATCTGGAGAGTCAGCTGTTACATTTGCATAGTTAGCTGCTGATATTATTCATAAATATATTTATATATATATATTTATGTAATAATAGATATAAAATATGCATACTAGCTAGCTACTTTTTTAATTAAATGCACATAAGCAACAGATCAGCATGATCTGAATTTGAAAACGTTGACCTTAAGTTAACCTTGCAATACTTATTTAGTAAAGGCCAAATAAATGGTGGTCATATTTTGCTTATCATTTCATCATTTTTAGTATTCACAATCACTGTTTGATTCCGGCTCTGAAACCTACAGTATCTAAGTGAATAAAGGCACTGAAAAAAATAAAAAAAAATGAAAACACTTCAAAATAGGTAGGTCGCATCTAATCACTCCTTGTATTTATATTTACACATATACTTGTTTCTGCCGTGATTAAGTAGGGAGATACGGTTTCCCCACTAGGCAGTAGTCGCTATTTTTATGTAATGCATTGTAGCTGGAAATCATATCCTAACCAGATTTTAAAAATTCTTCTTATAATTTTTAGTAATTATATATGAAAACCCTACCCATACTTGCTCCAGGTCTTTATATCCACTAAATAGGTAACTGTTTTCTACAAAGAATACTGTACTACAATATTAAAACATAATATTACTCAACAGAAACAATCAATTGACAATTACATTATGCATAGCTAAAATAAAAAATCATTGTGGCAATGCTAATTGCAATTCTATTACGATAACAGAATCACATTCTATGTCTCTTTATAGCCTGACATAGGTGTATTTTTAAAAGCACAAGCATGTATGGTTTAGTTCCTACCCCTACATAAGAGGATACAATTTCCACAATTTTTATAGTAACAAAATCAAAAGTCAATATGAAAGGCATTGCAACATACTATATACAATGGAACAGGTGAAGAAAGCCATTGGCTTACAATGTATGGATAAACAAACCTTTAACATATTACATACATACTGCATACAAAAAATGCATGTTAACTGGAGCATACCTTTACGAAGAACGCTAAGAAAAATTATCAGAAGAATCATTTAAAAAAAAAGACAAATAAAGGGTACGAAAATGGACCAACTATGTCTTATCTGTTGTCAACTTGCATATTAAAAATACCCACTACTTTCTATAAAGAGATAATTGTGATAAGCATCTTCCTATCTGCTGTTTCAGAAGAACACAATTACATCCATAACTTGTCACACAGAACAATAACGAGGCTACAGGCTACAAGGTCATTGATGGGCTCCAATTTGTTTACTCCAAAGCTTTAAAACAATACTAGAGCCTAAAGCATGTACTGTGCTCACTCACTTTAATTCAATTGCTGTTCCAAGCGCAGCATTAGAAAATGTGTCTTGCATTTTGTTGATACCATTAATTAAAAAAAAAAAAAAAAAGAAGAAAGAAACTTCTGCTCTCCGACACTCTTTTATTAAGAGATCATCCTGTTGAAACTTTAAGGCGTTCACTTTTAAGGCGTTTACTCTAAAGTAAAAATATCACACTCACCTTCTGGATCACCACACAATGTACACTGAGACTCTGGAAAACAAAAGGCGAAATATGTTGTTAGAAATTCTGTTATCTTATTTCTCTTGAGGCCATTAGTCTTTTACTGGATTTTAATTAGTATATTCATTATTGCACAAAATCACAAGACTGTAATAAAACCAGTAATAATAACAACAGTACCGGTATGACTAGAACTGATTTTTATTTTAACTTAATAAGGTAGTATTTAGATCAGAGAAATTTTTACCAAGAATAAATACAAACTAATGTAAACAGGATAAACCCTGACATATCTTATCATGTATTATTATCATGATGATGGACAATGAAACTAGAAAACATGTAATAATTAGTGACTCTTTTTAGTATTCTTTATTACAAGGGGATATGTATCATATTTTTCTTTTTATTATGATAGTACAAAAAGGGATATTTATATAACGGCCCCACTAAAAGTCTTTGTGACAGATATGGAGCGTCATAAGCTTTCTAGGCCTCAATGCTACAACCTTAATTCATACAGTGCCAAGAGCTTGGGACAACCGGATAGTGGTAATTGGCTTCTGTAAAGATTTGTCCATACTGGTCTTTGTAGCGGACCATAACAGACTAACCACCAGTCTTTCCAAAATCAGATTTAAATGGTATGAAGATGAAGGAGCATTTTTTATTTAAACCATATATCTGTGGACATCTGTTTTCCAGCTTACATGTATGGTGCCACAGGCTAACCAAGGACATTGAGTATAAGCTCCTTAAATGTACTCATTACTACAGCATGCTGACAGGGGAACACCGGAGACCTGTACTTTTTGTGGCAGCATAGATCTATCTGCAATAGACTAATCTTGGTTGGCCAGGTAAGGGTTCACAGTTAGGTTGTGATGTAGGGCCCAATCAATCCAGCACTCAATGTTTTCCAGCAAGTATACATTTTTGAAAAGTGTATGTCCAGTTTTAATAGGGCATGTTCATACTATGTTCACAAAGCAACATTCTGAGTGCTATCTTGTAACTTTTGGAATTAAAATGGCATAATTTTATATTTGTAATCACAATAATTTGTTGATTTGTTTAATTAAATTTTACTTTCATATTATCTGCCCATGTTAGGAACACAGTATTTAATCTTTATTTATTATCATTAATTTAAATGGTAATTAAAAAAAGCTTAGAATTCTCATTGTGGTCATCAATTCCTCCAATTCTACTAAAATTAAAGTGATACAGATATAGAAACAACAATATCTGAGGTTTCAAAATTGACAAAACGTAGCTGTTTAATATAGAAAATAAGCTCCTATTACCAAAAAATTATGAGTTCTATACAGTATTTTTTTCTTATGTTGATAAATTGGCTGCCCCGGTATTTTAATAAAAATAAACAAGAGCCAGCCTTTCTAAGAACATATTTACCGTGAAAACCATCCAAATATTTCATACACCATTTAAAGAGGAAATAGTTGGGAGGGCAATAAAGCGAGTGCACTAAATCCTAGTTGCCCCCTTTAACCCAAGAGCTCAGACGAGCTTAGGTTTTCCAGTGACTTGTTGCTGGTTTTACGGCTTTACTAGCTTCCAAAAATCTTTCTGGTGCTGCTCTCTGTACGGAATCTTACAATGTCATGTAACGTCACGTGACGCTCTTAGGTGGACCCTTACTATATAGTAATTGCAGGAATTGAATTATCTTGGCATTAAAGGCAAACATTTAGAACGTTGACAAATGTAGATAACAATTGAGAAGGGGATTATTATTCCACAAAGACATTGCTGCAAACAAAGGAAATAATGCTAAGTTTTAAAATTCTATTAATTTACACTAAATATTGATACAGTTTTATGGAAGTACTGATTTGTATTTCTGTACATAGTTATGTCATATGACCCTGCTCAAGGCCACATGTCTGAGGACAACGCACCTCATTCTTTCATTCTTCTGGTGGCTGCTGCTCATATTTTGAGATATTTGTTATATTTATGTATTTGTATAAAATTATTGCATATTGTAATACCATTCGTATCTAAAAAAATATAAGCATTTGATTCAATGATATATTTAGTTAACACTTCAGATTCTCTAATAAATGTACACCTTATATACCAACAGGGACTTTGCTGACATTGCTTTCTAAATACATAGGCATTAATATGTTGATTTGCCCCCTTGCAGCTATAACAGCTTCCACTCTTCTGGAAAGGCTTTCCACAAGGTTTTGGAAATGGAAGAGCACTTATGAGGTCAGACGCTGATGTTGGATGAGATGACCTGGCTCACAATTCTGTTTCAGTTTATCCCAAAAGTGTTCGATCAGTTTGAGGTCAAGGCTCGGGGGTGCGGGCCTGTCAAGTTCTTCCACAACAAACTTATCCAACCATGTTTTATGGACCTTCTGTCTATATAATACATGTGTTATTTCTTAAATAGTTCCAAGGGAGTACTATGTAAATGCTAAAACATATGGGGTGTAGGAAGAGAAATGAATAGTTGTGACATATTTGATGCAGATTTCCATAATGACATTTTACCTGCAGATCACATTTAAGGATGAATACTGAACACTGAGCATATCATGGAACACTTAACTGAGTCATAGATTATAGCTCTGGCATCTCACACACAAATGCTATGTTTCCACAAGTGTCTTAACTCATTTAAAACCAGAATTAGTTAGCAATGTTGGCAAGGGGTCTAAGAGTTCCACCAAAGAAATAAAGTTACTTAAGTTAGATGTATTCAAGATGGGCTTCCCATTGTGAGTCTATTGAGGATGGCACCAGTTTGGATGCTCAGATATCATTGCGTCATAGTAAACTTTGAAGGAGTCATCTTCAGACTGTGTGACTGAGATCACAGCAAAACCTGCTGAGACTCGTGGCCCATCCATGGTAGTTCACACATATGTATGTTTACAACTCAGTAGGTTTTATCTTTCCACACTTATACTACCAACTGTGTAAATGTACCATATATACTTCTACATATTCTTCTATATACAAATATTGCTTACTGTGAAATTAACCAAGGATGAGGAATATGTGCTGTTGATTTCTAAGAAGAAACCTTCTTCCAATGCAAATATTTCCCTTCCAACCACCAAGCTAGGATAGTTTAGCAAGTAGAGCATCTGATTATTGTACATGGATCATTTAGCCTGATGGCAAAAAGAGGCAGTAGAACCAGATGGAAAGTGAGAGGGTGAGAGAAGCAGAAGGATCCAAATTAAACACTCACAAAGCTTTGTAAAGCATTAGGGAATACTTAGCGGAGCTTCATGAAGCTTTACAAAATATAGATAAATCCAATAAGTGTACAGCCCTTATAATCCTCTTTGGACTTGGATTCAAGTCACTGGGTTAGTCTTATCCAGAGAGAAATCGCAGCTGATTATTTCACTTCAAAACAGTGGTCATAAGTTAGTTTTTAAATCCACAGTACAATTTGTTTGTGTCCATTCCACAGAGGTCTAGGTTAAGGGTTATGCATTAGTATGATTAAGACGCGAAACGCGTTAAGCTGTGTGTTTTTCTCTCCCACTTACATGCGTATACTTTGGCCCTTTATTGTACATTACATCTGTTGATGATGCTTTGTGGGTCTTCTGCACCCTTTCCCTGCGCAGATCTATGGGTGCATTTTTTGCCAACGGGATACACTAGAAGATTTTTGGCGTGCAGCCCGTTGAAAGATTATCTTCTAGGATGCAAGCTTGTTTGAGCAGGGTCCCTCTTGCCTTTTGTTTCTGTAAATCCAGATTGTTTTGTGATATACTACTTATTGTGTCCTGTCTACCCATTGTACAGCACTACAGAATATCATGGTGCTAGATAAATCAATAAGCGATAATAAATAATAATAACACTTCTTGCCCATCGAGAATCATAATTGACAGGGAAAATCAACTTGCCAACAATTAAACAGAGCTAAACAAGTTGTCAAGTTAGAAAAACCATGCTTCCTATTCAAGCAACTGTTTTTTTAGCTTTAGTTTAAACATACACCTTTTTCACTAGAGACCAGATGTTCCTTTAGTTAATCACATAGCTAAGAAATATTACTCAAGCAAATTATATATATATATATATATATATATATATATATATATATATAGTGTGTGTAATGATTATAACTCAGTTATAATAATATTCCCTAACAGCGACATTCAAATGAAAATGGGGTAGCCTGTACATTTTTTCATGTCTGCTTCAAACAACAAAAGATGCAATGCCTCAATGCTCTGCCGCACTAAAGTTGAAGCTTGATTTTCTAATAGCATCAAACCGGTGCTGTCAGATGACTGTTGTGGTCTATAAATCACTTAGTGGTGCTCAACCAATTAGACTAGTTTATTGACAAATGTTAAATGACGTCTTAGAGCAAACAGCTGACATAGACTTTCAGTGTTTTTCTTCAATCTGCATTTAGTTGAACAAAGAAAAAAAATTACACCAAAGCTAAAAATAAATTGTCATCTCCAGAGCCATCCATGTTTTCAATGGAGCAGATACTAATTTGGTTTTCTCTAGGCAGATTGGAAACAAATGGCATCTGTAGTCTCTCTCAAATTACCTAAGAAAGAACAATGTATTTTTCAGTGACCTCCTAGCTGCCCTCTAATATTTGATCTATATCTGCAACAACATTGTATTTAAGTTCTTTTTAGAGCTGTCATGCCTTTCTGAAACCAATGCAACGGGTCCATAAAGTCGTGTTCAGGCACCATTAAATACGTTTTTTAAGAAAAGTTGGCACCCATGTCAATTAGATATAAATGTATAAAATTCTAATTAAAAGGACAAATCTTACCATTTATTTCTTAACAAACCAATCATAATGATTGACATTCTTCGGTGACATATATTGATTTATTAACCTAATACTTTCATGGAATGTATTGCACCAATAATGATGTACCGTGCATACTAAGCGCATGTGATTGTTTTGAGAAGTCACCGTTTCTCAAATCCCACCATCATACTCATTTTCACAACTAATTCATGCATATGGCATATGGCATAAATACAGGTGACATTTTCATTTAAACAGTTATTTAGTGCAATGTTCACTTGCTCTCATGAAAAATATTGTTTTGAGTGACCACTAAGACATTCAATTGTTTTTATTTGCATGTACCATGTTTTAAACAATACCAACCACCAAAAGAAGGGTAGTAAATCCACTATTGGAGCTGAATAATGTTGCTAAGTGAAGTAGAATGGTTAATTGCAAGCAAAGAGTCTTGTAGACAAGAAGATAAAATGATATATCAAATTAAATATAATTTCATTACCTTAATGCAATTTTGGTCATTTAGAAGATGAGACACTTCATTTTATTTGTACAAGATAAAACAAAGGACACCATCATGCAAATGTGTATTTTTTTGAGACAAAATATTATACATCCTTAAAAGGCCATCTCTCAGCAAAACTGCTCATCAGTTTTTATAAAATTGTGTTATGTGATAAATGTCATTGCCAACGTGATGAGTGTTTCAAGGTAGGGAATAGGTGATACTAATTATAAAGGTGGAGGGAGCAGAAGCTACATGAATCAATCTTATTCCACAATATCCATCTTAACAGATTCACAAAAAGAGATGTAATCAGTAAGGGCCACATCAGCTAAACAATAACCCTCAAGATAAAAAGAACCCCCTTGCTGTAACAATAATGTCAGGAGACATAGGCTTCACCATCAGCAGTGCCCCTTTTTCCTCATTTGAGAATTCGGATACTTGGTTGTCACAGACTTTGTCACCAACAAGACACCAAGGACTGATACGGTTAAAAACCAGAAGCTGTAAGTAGTCCTGGACAACATATCACAGTGATTAGAAATGTATCTAAGGTTGGCACACAGCAGATATTAACACAGGTCAACATAGCAAAGGGTCATAGCCAAGCCGAAGCTAAAAACATGTGTATCCAGTGAATAAGTATATATATAATCATAACTTAATTTTATCAATCAAAATCACAGGTAGTCCCTTTCATTCATTTAGAATGGTGACCAAAAAAACCACTTAATATTGTGAATTTGTAAGAAACCACACTAGACATGGTGTATACTGATAAAAATCATAAATAAAATCATTTATAAAACGCATACTCACCAAACATTTTACATTTTTCACAGAGGTCCAAAAGCACAATGGCAAGGCAGTTTATATAGTTATTTTCAACACATTTTAAGTCAATTTTGATATTATAAAACACTTTTTAAACACTTTTAAACAGAACCTGCTTTTTGAGGACATAGCCCAAGCCTTTCATGGACAACAATAAACACAATGATTGGTATTTTTAGCAAGATTCTATTAGCACTGGCATTTTAGATTTATTTGTTATTACTTATTCCCCACTAATTATTGGTTCTACATGGTCTATATGCATACTGCCAGCCACAACACAACTATTCAGTCTGCAAATACCATAACTAAATTATGTTTCTCATCCTAACCATGGTGACAAGAAAAGCAGACAGGCCACACAGGTAACGAACAGATACACGGAGGAAACAGTTGGTAAGCCAAACTTAGTCCAGTGGTCACTATGGCAGGCACAAAGCAAAAGGGCAATCCAGAGGCAGTCCTAGGGTCAATATGGCAAGAAACACACAAAAGGCTAATGCAGAGGCCAGGGCCATACTAGGAATGAAAAGCCGCCCTGGAAACATTTGGAGACCAGCCCCATATAGTTTATCTTGCGGTCGAGCTCTTGTACCCACACGCACCCCTTATACATACCCGAGTCACACTATTTGCCATACAAAAAAACATATCGCATATTTTTTTATCACATTATTTGTATTAAAATGCCAGAAAGCAAAAGTGTTAAAAGACCCTAATAAATTAAATACATTACACATTATGGAATCAAAACATTTGCTACTGCAAGAATTTTTAGATCAAAAAGTTCAATTTTATTCAGTGGAACAAAGCATTGATCACATTATTCTTCACAATATTCTTGTAAGAAACTTTTATTTCTTTATAAATTCATGTAAACTATTTTTAATATTTAATAATGATATGCCTTATGCCCTCCTATATGCCACTCTGCCCCATGATATGCCTTTTTAACCCCCTATATGCCACTCTGCCTCCAAAAATGCCTTATACTCCCTATATGCCACTCTGCCTCCAGAAATGCCTTATACCCCTATATGCCACTCTGGCATATAGGGGGTTAAAAGGCATATCATACGACAGAGTTCCATTTAGGGGGGTAAAAGGCATTTCTGGAGGCAGAGTGGCATATAGGGGTAAAAAGGCATTTCTAGAGGCAGAGTGGCATAAAGGGGGTTAAAAGGCATATCATGGGGCACTCTTCCTCCAGAAAAGCCTTATGCCCCCATATAACATTCCCCCCGACTTACCACTGCTTTTGACTCCCTGGTGTCTGGTGGGGGCAGCGGGTGGAAGCAGGCATTCATGAAATTAAAGCGGCCGGCGTGCACAAACCGCGCCGCCCAATGACCGTGCCTCAGATCTTCATCCCACCCCTTTTAAGAAGTGGGACGAAGAGCTGAGGCACAGCCATTGGATTGCGCGGTGCGTGCACGCCGGCCCCTTTAGTTTCATTAGGCACCGGCGGCCATAGGAGGAGGCCCGGCTGCCGCATGACGCCCACTTTCAATCCAGCTCGCAGCCTCTCAGAGGCTGTTTTGAATATTGGTCTGCCGGCCACCCGGCCCATGGACCGGCCGGCCCACCAGAAAATTTCCCAGTATCCCGGTGGGCCAGTCCGGCCCTGGCAGAGGCAGTCCAAGGGTCGATAAGGCAGGCAGCAGGTGAAAGGTAATCCAGAGACAGTACAATGGTCAATATGGCAGGCAGTAGTCAAAAGGGTAATCCAGATGCAATCCAAGGATCAGGAAAAAGAAACAAAGGGACAGGAGCCTGGAGCATGGGATACAAGCCTGGAGACTTTATAGGGCTGCTAGGTGTGACATCATGCCCAGCCCCCTTGAACACTTCGTTGGATCTATATGATAGGAGGCAGCATACTTAGCTACAGGTCTGCCCCTTCCTGCCAATCCCAACGCACTCCCCTACTTTACCACCATAACAGATTGTATTCATAGAAAACCACATAGTAGATTTTATATAATAAACAGAGCATTCCATTGCATTGCTATGGTACTTGCATCAGCACAGAACCTGGTAATGTTACATCTCTAAAGTGCGGTACGAACCCTGTGTAATAACATATGACCTGGTAGTATGCTACACTGACAAGCCATAACATTATGACTACTGACAGGTGAAGTGAATAACACAGATAATCTTGTTATCATGGCACCTGTCAGTGGGTGGGATAAATTTGGCAGCAAGTGAACATTTCGCTCTCAAAGCAGGAAAAATAGACAAGCATACGTGTAATGGGTCCACCAAGAGAGCTCCCAGAGATCACCCAGATGTATCCTCCTGTTGTCCCTGGAATAACTTCCAGTACCAGCCAGCATGCACACCTTGGAACCCTACTATGTGTACCCAATAAGTAGACACAACTACCTTGAATTGAGTGCAGCAGGAATGAACAATTTATTTCTTGTAAAACATAGACTCATATATCCACAGAACTGCATTAACATAAATTAACAGATACATGTATTCAACCCAACCTTTAATCCCCTGGCAGCAATCCTATTGGTGGGATTAATTAAACAATGGAGTCCCTGTCTGTGCTATCTTTGTTTGACAGCCAGGCTGGAGCCATCTCTGAGTACCTTGTGGCCTTGTATGAGGTCATTCTGTCACAGTACGGATCTGAGTAACTTTGACAAGGGCAAAATTGTGATGGCTAGATGACTGGGTCAGAGCATCTCCAAAACGGCAGCTGTTTTGGAGTGTTCCCAAAATGCAGTGGTAGGAAAAGTGGAGAACTGGTGACAGGGTCATGGGCAGCCAAGGCTCATTGATGCAAGTGAGTGATGAAGGCTGGCCCATGTGATCAAATCGAACAGACAAGCTACTGTAGCTCAAATTGCTGGTTCTCATAAAAAGATGTCAGAACACACAGTGCCTCTCAATTTGTTGCATATGGGGCTACATAGCCACTGACCAGTCAGGGTGCTACTGCTGACCCCTGTCCACTGCTGAAATTGCCTACAATGAGCATGTGAGCAAAAGAACTGGACCACGAGGCAATGGAAGAAGGCGGCTTGGTCTGATGAATGACAGTTTCTTTTACATCACGTGGATGGCCAGGTGCGCGTACATCGCTTACCTAGAGAACACAAAGGACCGGATGGAGGCCCCACCTGCTGCTTACGTCTTGGTGCCAGATACCACAGCACACCTTCAGAGGTATAGTGATGTCCATGTCACAATGGGTCAGGGCTGTTTTGGCGGCAAAAGGGGGACCTACACAATATTAGGCAGGTGTTTATAATGGTATGGCTAAACTTTCATGTGTAGCAATAATTCTGTGGGATAGAAATTAAATGAAAACAATGGATTCTAAAATTAATTGTAAGAGCCTTAAGCTTATAAATCATGTTGTACACACCTTCTACTCTTCAAACAAGTTTGGAACTGCACTGTTAGCACTTATTTTGCCACTCATTTCATTAGAATTATACTTTTGGAGATTACATCTTCAATCTTATTCCAGTTTTGTAGAGTATGCAAAGTTTCCATGATTATTCATTATAGAAGCTGGGTTAATGACTCTGCTACTAAAATGCTGGAACATAGCCATTTAGTTTCTGGTAAATCCTTTATTAGAAAGAATTAAGTCATTAATTTTTTATCAGAAGAAATAATAGATCTCTACCTTGCAGATATAGATGGTAAAAGCATATTGTGAATTATATTCAAATTAGTAGGGTATATATAGGACCATGGCATACAAAGAAAAGACCTACAAAGGAATTAGAGAAATTAAAAAGGGCAAAAATCCAAACAGAAAGTGTTGTGCAATGTTATATGCTGATGATATCTTTTTACTATACATCTAAATGTCACCTTCCGCACCCAAAAATGCATAAAATCACACTTCTTTATTATACACAGATACATAATACACCTTATTATTATTATTATCTTCTATTTATATAGCGCCAACAGTTTATGCAGCGCTTAATACAATACATAAATTCAAGGGATATGACAAGACAAGAATTGACAGACTAAGACAAACCGATACATTTGGTGGAGAGAGCCCTGCTCACAAGCTTACAATCTAGAGGGAAATGGGGTGACAAACATAAGGCATAGAGAAAGGGTGAGAGGTAGTGTGGTGGTTGTAACGATGACAAGGAAGTTCTAGCAGCTAAGATGGTGCGGCTTCTCTGAAGAAGTGGGTTTTTAGATGTTTCTTGAATGTCGGGAGGGAGGGTGAATGCTGAAGGTTCCTTGGGAGCAGATTCCAGAGATATGGGGCAGCTCGAGTGAAATCTTGTAGACAGGAAAAGGTAGAGGTGATAAGTGAGGAGGAGATCCTTAGCCCATGGGATGAACGTAGAGATCGAGTAGGAGAGTATTTGCTTATGAGGTCAGAAATGTACAGAGGAACAGTATTATGGATGGCCTTATATGTCAGTACCAGGATCATAAATTTAATTCTAAGGGTAATTGGGAGCCACCTTTTACAGTATGCTCTCACTGAAATAAACACATAGTAGATTTTACTATACACATGTGATTAAAATACATTCACAAAATAATTTTACTTGAAATATTGTTTAGGTAATTGTCAAACCCAATAATGTGCAAAGGCACTGCAAATGTGTGTCAAATGTGTGGGAGCTCTTTGCACATTGCAGTGAGATAGACTTCCTTTGTCCAATGAGTTAATCTTAATGAGCCTGTGTATCTGGTTCTGTTTTTATCCAGTAGCTCCTATATTATATATATTTTTTTTTTCACAGAGCAGTCAGTTTTATTATCCAAGAGGTTTTCTAGAACTTTATAGGTATTTTAAAGGAAAACTAATTGTTACAGATGAAAACTTTTATGGATTTCTGTGACAATTTTGTGACAATGCACTCTTGCTATGAAAGGCAACTTTATTCTAGGACCATGTGGTGGAATTAAATAAAGCTAGTGCAGGCTACCTTTTTCAACCTGTGTCTTCAATCAATAAGGTGAAGGTAAGGCAGAGTAACTCATACTATATCCTGCCAAAAAAGATAACGCTGCCATGTGTTCTCTAAAGGAAAGCTAATCGGTTATCGTTTTAGAGGACAATTAGGCATCTATCTCCCTTTCCTTCCTGGAACATGCTGATTTAAAAGGACTGAGCTGCCCCACTGTCCCTTTTTATCAGGCAGTGGGTATCATGGGTCAGTTAGATCAGAGAATCTCCACTGACTGCCCCAACAAACTGTAAAAATCGATTAAGGTCTGTGGTTTTGAAGCATAGACTCTCCCATATGGCGTTCTCATGATGCACTAAAACTGAGTGCCTGGATATGATATAATATGCTTTGCGAGGTTGTAAGGTAAGTGCATTGTCCTACCTCTAACCATACCCCAACTGCCTCTAGCATCCCATTTTGGGAACCTGAAATGTTGGTGGGGCATGTGTGTGTTGACCTAATTAAAACATATATTTCCTGTTTCAATACAGCCATGAAAAATTAGATAGGACTTGCCAAACTTGGGGTAATGGCAGGGTATAGTGTGACAGAATCCCCAATATTTATTCCTTAGGTGGGTGTTTTTTTTGATAGTATCCACTGGGCATGCACTGAATTCTTGCTTTGTTTTGCTATGGGTTTCATGTAGCCCTTTTCATGTAGCTCTCTCAGTGGTCCTATAATAGCTTGAGCTAGGAGTCAAAGCATTACCACATAGTTCTCCAATGCAGAATTAATATCAATTTCTTTATTTCACAGCATTTGTAGTGAATGATCTGCATCTTACAACCAAATCCAAAGCCTACTTCCCAGAGGCCAGGAAGGCAAAGTCAAAACCTTGATCAAAACCTGGTTCTTTATGCGCTGGTTGATAATCTTTAAGTACTCTCTAAAGGGTACTATAGGTCAGGTCTAACCCTACAACAATTCAGACCCCTCTTCATCTTGGCATCATATTAATGTATGTCTGTGACACATTATTATTATAAATTGATTTGTATAGTGCGAATATACTGCACTACTATGCAATGGGAAGTACATGACAGTTCATCTTTAGATGTCATATGATAACGTTAGATCGTTCTAAACATTCTGTATTATTACATGAAATTGTGTGACCTTTGTAAAGCCAGGGTATCTAAACTAATCCCGCCAATTTTCAGTGCTGCTATGATCAGTGTTAGCTGACAAGGATGAGAGTAGTAATAATATCTGGGAACTGTCCAGGTTTGACACAGAGTCCCCAGGTGGAGCCATGCTTTCCTGGGTCTCTGGTTTGTTTATTTTTACAACAGGCAGGGGAGCAGTGTTTGACCATGCTCACTCCTTGCCTACTCCTGCCCACTTCTTTCCTAGTAAAGGTTGTGTAGAGCTTGCCCTACTCCCATGCATGGCTAGCCCATCCACTCAAAGTACGCTACCCTGGGAAGTTTCAAGGTATGGTAATAATACAACTAAAGCAAGTGTCCTTCTCTGTACCAGGGTGTATTCTTGGTTATATATAACACCGGAGCTGCTTGTAACGTGGACTCTACTCGGTAGGTAGCGACAATGAATATACAAAAAAGCTCTCAGTGAGAGAGACAGGGGAAACAGAGGAGTAGGTACTCACTGGATACAAATGTATCACCCTCAATCATGAATGAGGAAAAAGTAGGAACATCTGCCAGGATAATAGTCGACCGAAACCGGTCTGTCTTTTCAGAAATAAAGAAAAGAACTGCTTTGACTATTATCCTGGCTGATGTTCCTACTTTTTCCTCATTCATGATTGAGCGTGATACATTTGTATCCAGTGAATACTCCTCTGTTTCCCCTGTATCACTCACTGAGAGCTTTTTTGTCTATTCTTGGTTATATCATGTATTTCAGGCACACACAAGCACAGACTTAATGATAATCCTAATATAAATTTAAAAACCAGAAACTGAATATCAGAAATCCTGACACCAAGCACAGAACTGAATATTAACTTGATGATGTAGTTTAAAATGTTGTGCTTTTATAGGTCAGCATTATTCGAGGAAAAATCAAGATCCCGGTAACTTTCAAATGCAAATTATTCTACCTTAATGCTGTGTAAATTGCAGAAATAAAACATTTAAACAGCAATATATATTCTGATGATTTTTTACCACACCTGGGGTATAGAGTTTAAGTCACTGAAGGAAGTGTACATGGCAAAAATAATAAATGTTCCAAACATGTGGAAAAAAGGTTAATTCACAATTAATATAATTGACACATAGGCCCTTTGTCAACCTTCCTGATTAGACATTACACATCTTAAACTCTTTCTGTTCCTCATGTGATTATATCTGTGCTTTTCTTCTCCGATCCCACTTTACTCCCTCAGATTCTCAGCTCGCTTCAAAACTGTTAAATGGTCCATACAAATGTAACTATTGAACAAACCCGGCACTCCTGCAACCCCTGTTTCCCAGTTTCATGTTTATTGCTAATAAGATTCCAGGCAATTTTTATTTTTTTGAGGGCCCCTACAGGTTCTCTATGTTCCACCCCTTCCATCTTATGGCTCCCTTGTCTCCACATCCGCATCTCTTTAACTCTCTCCTTTTTTATATTATTCAACAGACACCGCTCCCCATGGGGGACTAAAGGATGCATGCAATGGTTGTTGAGCACATAATGACCTGCTGTGGGACCATGAGGAATGCTTTAGCCCAGGGCAGATCCCACATTTGCCTCACCATAAGGATGATCCCACTATATACTCTTCTCTAGACTATAACTTAGCTTTTCTTCTCCCAGCTGTTCTCAAGTACACATTAACACTAACATATATCTTTTATTCCAGCTAGATGATCCTTACATTACCTAGTAGAAGCAGGTAATTTATAATTAAAATGTTCACTCTCACTTTCTTTTCTTAACATTTTTTTGCATTTATCAGTGTGTCACATTAGCTGAATGTTAATACTAAACACATTCTTTCTAAAGAAGAGGCCTCTAAGGTCATTCCATCTAAAGAAGAGACCTATGATGTTCCAAAAAAAATCCCATCTTTTTCCAATTACATTCAATTGTTCTTTTAGCATAAATTGCAGAGCTCTATTGTTGGTTGTCTGTTTTATTGCATATTCCAATAAAGAAAAAAACTGCTACAAAGTGGTTAATTGCTTCACTACTTCAAGACTACATTATTTTTAGTCCTATTATTTTGGTTAGTGGTGTAATTAATTGCAATCTGGGTGTTCAATTCTTCTTAATTTGCAATATGAACAAAACACACGTATTGCCTTTGATACACTGGCTTGGAGCAGACAGTATAAAAGACTGAAAGGAAACCTTTTTATTGGACTAGTGCTTTAAGACTTTTTACCTGTGGTCCCAAGCAGACCGTGTCTATGAACACACATACAACATGGACATTCATGGTTCCCTTTGCAATGGTCTTGGGACATCTCCAGTATGGGATACAGGGCCGGCCCTACAATGGAGCCCCAGGCAGCACTTTTGAAGGGGCGGGACTTTGCCGCCCCAAGTGCTTTTTTTTTTAAGCGGAGGAGAGAGAGGGGCGCCGAGTGGTTTTCGCTTACCCGCTCGGCGCCCCTCTCTCCTCTGCCAGCCCTCTAGCTCGGTCTCGGTGCCGGCTTGTAATGCTGAGCGCCGGAAGTGATGTCAATTTCCAGCGCTCAGCATTACAAGCCGGCACCGTGGCAGAGCAGGGAGACTCGCGGCAGTAAGTACAAAGGGGGGGTAGATAATGGGGTCAGCGAAGTTTAAAATGCCGCCCCCCGGCGTCGGCGGAGGTGGGGCGGCATTTTAAACTTCGTCCCAGGCAGCATTAAGTCTTGGGCTGGCCCTGATGGGATAACAAGAAAAAATACAGCTACCAACAAATAAAATAACAGTAATCCACATGAATGCTAGACATTTGGAGACATATATTTAAGGCAATTCCGAACAGTGCAAATTATTTAACTGGTATTCAGCAATAATTCTAAAAAATATAAACAAATATTCCAAATATGCTCTGTAAAAACACTTCATACTGTAGACATATATTATGAGATCAATTTCATAATGTCATTTGTTAATTATATATTTAAGTGGCATTAGATAAAAAAAAAATAATGGCAACAGTAAAAATAATGCCAGATGCCTAGGTACTTACATACTCTCATAAAACCTGTTATTTTCTCTGCTTTTAGAGCCTCAAACAGTCATTTTTATTGCAATGAAAGCGAGGAAGAAACATTATTGCTATATTTATTTATAGTCGATCTATATATAAGCAACATAAGCCAAACTGCATATACTAGACTAATCATAATACCTCCAGAAACATGATCAATTAAGTGAATGTTTCCCTCATGTCTTAAGCATGAAGGGTGGAAGAACTGGGCCATAAAACGAGTTCTTATATCCCATTCTGTAGTGATTCAAATTGATTTATATTCTCCCTTACTAGTAACTTCTATTAGCAGATCACGAAGATTTAACACAGAAAATATCTTTAGCCTTTTTGTTCTTAAGATATTGAAGTCTTTTGGTTGGTTATGTAAGAGACAGAAAAGAAATATTATGTTATTTATTATCCCTTTCATGCGTCGCTAGCTTTCACTCTTATTAGAACATTTATCAATGTGTTTTCTCTTGGGGACACTACTATCAATAGAATCCATGCTTGGCATCAGCTGCTTTTGCTTCGGTAAACTAAAGTGTTTCTATACCCTTGTAGATCGTACTCTTCTTTTGGATGTTCTTTTATTCAGCTTTTGATACAGGTGATTTACTTGTTTTTTACATGACTACCTGTGAAGATGCTACTTTTCAATTTTTCATGCATTTTTGAGCAAACATTTCTGAGCACATTGTTTTTACTGATTTTTAAAACGGGCTAAAGTGTCTTTTTTTGGTCTATATTTGTGTATAATGTAGGTGTATTATGTCAACAATGAGAAAAATGGATATAGTCGTGTAAGTTAATGCAACAATTTTAGTGCCAATAAAACACTAGTTCATATGTGTTTTTTAAAAAAAGGTTAAGTGTGAATATGTAAAGTGCATATCACATAGAGTTGCCACATTTTGCTGAGCAATTTCCAGGACACTCTCTGTGAGGTTGCAATTGGAGGCATGAAGAAAGAAGGAGAGAAGAAACAAGAGTGAGAATGTAAATGGGGAAAAACAGAAGAGGAGAAAAAGATAAACTGAAGAGAGTGAGAAGAGAAAAGAGGGAAAGAAGGGGAGGAAAAGAATACGAAAGAATAGAAAGTATAAAGAGGGGAAAGAGAAAAGAGAGAGAACAGATAAATAAGAGGAAAGAGAGGAAAAAAAAGGTGAGCAGAGGCAGAAAGAGAAAAGGTTAAGAAGTATAGTAATTGAAAGAAAAAAAGCTGAACAACACTAAACATGTCCTTGAACCTGGAATGTTGGCAAATGTTGAAAGAATCGCGAGTACAGCATTAGACAAAATTTCTGAGCATGTAGACATAGACTTCCATGTATTACTAAAATATATAAAAAGAGGGTTCTTCCAGCAATGGTGAGACTCTGCAACTGATCAGTGCATGGTGCCTAGCATTTACCCTGCAGCCGGCCTTGCAGTGTGAAGCAGAGCATAACCTTCAGGTGTCTCCAGGCACAGTAAGGGACATTAGAACAATCTGTTTCAATGCTTCTTTCATAGGTGGTTATTATGCATTTATTTTGATTTGGTTAGAAAACTATATGCATGATTTCATCTACTGAGTTTAAGCATCATCTCTGTATCCTTGATTCTCTTAACCCATGCCTGTCCACACTGGTGTATGCAGAGTTTGTGGGTTTAAAATACTACCTAAGCCAATAGGTAGGGCAAACCACAGCCTCTGGACATTAAATCAATGGTAAGCTTGCATGAACCTAAGTGGTTCCAAGAAGTAACGAACAGGAGAAGGCATTTTAGCCATTTTTGGCTCTAGTTGGCACTTCTAACCTTTTAACAATCAAGACAAAGGAGGGCATTATGCTATACTATGCTTCCCTTTTTCCTTGTTTGATGTACCCACACAAATTATACAGCCTTTTATTTTACAAAAAAAATAGGGTTTTCATTTGAAACCATGGAAACATGCAAAAAATAATAATTGTGAGTGTTAGTATGGAAACAACCTATACTAAAACAAAAAGGCCACATCCATCCCTTACATAGTACCCTATAGTGCCAGGACAATCGAATATAAGAGGTTTTTTTATTATTATTAAACCATTATCAATGCAGTATGGATAGAGATTTCTCGTACATGTTATGTATGCCAGGGATGTCACAATGGCATAACTAATCATACTCAGCTGTTGATCTATTTTTTCATTTATTTGTATTTTTAAATTTTTACTTATATTTTGTTAAAAAAAATCTTTTTTTTTCCTTTTGTGAGAAGAGGGAGAAACCCTCTTCCCTCTGATCTCCTCTGCACTGATCACACTGTGATAGAGCACTGCGCGGGACTGCTTTTTTAATCCCGCTCCTGCAGATTTTTTGTCCAATCCCGCCTGCTCCCGCAGTGTGTTTATTCCACTCGCGCCCGTTCCCCCAACATCTGTGCCCAATCCTGTCCGTTCCTGCTATATTTGTGGCCAATCACGCCCACCTCCTTACCTGAACTGCAGATTTCCCACGCAGTGCCTTAGAGTTGCTTCCTCACAGCGTCTCTTCTCTTGCTCCGGCCAGGAACACAGCAGAGTCACGGGAAGTGAAGTCACATCACGTGACTCCGCTTTGTTCCTGGGCAAGGCAAGCAAAGAAACACTGGAAGAAAGCAGCGTGAAGGCAGCCTTTCGGGACTGCGCGGGATTACCGGGACCCGCAGGTACAGTGCCTGACCGCCCCCCTTCCGCCCGCAACACCAGCAAGACCACCCGCCTCCCAATGCAGTCCTCTACATTGTGATTAGCAAGCAAGGTTCCATTCATTCTAGACAGACTCTGCTGGGTATATCCTATCTTCCAGCAACCTTACGGTGAGCATCAGCAGTGATGTCTGTCACAGTCCCGGGTCCCGGCCGGTACCAGCAAGAGTTTGCTCGTACATGGCAAACTCCGGGATCCCGGACTGCACCCTCAGGTCCCGGCAGACACAGGCAAGTCAATGCCTGTGAACGCCGAGTTCCGGGGTCGCGGGTCACGGTCTCGGATCCCGGCAAACACAGGCAAGTCGATGCCTGTGAACGCCGGGCTCCGGGATCACGTGTCACTGACGCGGATCCCGGCAGACACAGGCAGGCTGATACCTGTGATCCACCGAGCTCCGGGGCATATAGGGCGTCCTCTGGGGATATTCCTTCCACACTGCAGCAGCCTGCCTGCAGCAGGGGAGATCCCCTGAGTTAGAGACTTACCGGTGCTCGGTCCCTTCCTTGCGGCAGGAGCATCTCGTTACCACGCAACTGGAGACGTGGTTTGGACGGCCGACTGGAGCTTCAGCGGTGACGTCATCTTGGGGGCGGCGTTAGGTTCTGGCGCCAGATTTAAAAGTGAGGAAGTTCTCTAGCCAGTTACCCTGTTGTGGTCTTTATGCTCAGTTGTGTTTTGAGTTTCTCCCAGTTATTTTTGACCCTTTGCTTGCTTGACCTCTCTTTGCCTGCCGATTTTGTACGGTGCTTTGCTGATCTTATTGCTGAACCTCGGATTGTCGGACTACCCTCTCTGGATCTCGACCACGGCTTACCTGACTACCCTCTCTGGATTCTCGACCACGGCTTACAACTGACTACCCTCTCTTGGATCTCGACCACGGACTTTACCTGTTACTACGCGCTCGGATCTTCGTCCACGCGGCTTACCGTTCCTACCCCTCTCTGGATCTCGACCACAGCTTATTGTGTTCCTGTGTCCGTATCCTGGCTCGGCTATCCAGTCTTTGTCAAGCCTTTCACCTTGTACTGCCAA
The DNA here is from genome assembly GCA_009364415.1 of Spea multiplicata. Classification (NCBI taxonomy): domain Eukaryota; kingdom Metazoa; phylum Chordata; class Amphibia; order Anura; family Pelobatidae; genus Spea; species Spea multiplicata. Next base: position 36,405,180 of record VKOC01000005.1, read on the forward strand.
CTCCGTATCTTCTACCTATACCTACCTTATCTGGCCTCCTTGCTGTTGGGATCATCTAAATCCTGGGGTGCTGTTGCCAGGGGCTCCTCCTTTGGTCGCAGTGTTCCAGGTAGAATAACTTCCGCGGTGAGTGCCAGTGTAAGGGAGGACGTGACAATGTCTACCAGAACAGAGCGCCCAATCGTAATCAGGCATTCCCTATATAACAGCGTATTGGCACACGGCAAACAAAATGGTTGTCAGGAAGCCAGGCTTCTGCTGACAGGGGAGACTCTAGGCTGTTAAAAGATCAGCCTGATCCGTGCAAAAGTTTTGGACAGTGACCTCTTCCTTAAACATGATCAGATGGTTACTGACAAACCATAAAGCATCTATAACACAACACATTAGACCCCATCTCCAGAAGTATATTATCATTCTGGAGAAAGTTCAGAGGAGGGCTCCTAAAATAGTGAATGGTTTTCAGGATAAAAACGATCAGGAAAGACTAAGGCATCTCAATATGTATAGCTTGGAGAAAAGAAGGGAGATATAGGGGATTTAATATAAACATTTAACTAAATAAATGGATTTAACAAATACAGGTTAGAGATTCAATTCAAAGGAACAGTAATGTTAGAACACGAAGCCATAATCTCAAACAAGAAGACTGGAGGCTTAGATGCAGTGTAAGGGCGTTTTACTTAACTGACAGGGCAATAGATAAGTGGAACAGCCGACAAAGCAAAAGTGGTAGAGGCTAATGCAGTCAGGGAATGTAAACACAGATTGGTTAGGCACATGCCTATCCTGTATCGAAATAGTGACCAAGTACTCATTAGGGTTTTAGTTTTTACATCATGAAAAATGGGCAAAGTAAAAAAATGTAAAATGAAAAATGGGCCAAATGATTTCTAGCTACTGTCAAATTCTATGTTTCTATGTTCTACCGGGCTGGATTTCCCATAAAGCAGCCATATAAGAATAAAACACTATTATTCTTGATTACTCTAAGATTAGTAAAATAGATTAGTAAAATAGATTTTTTTGTAAAAGGAAGGCTTAACTTCTTCATGTATTGACGTCACATATCCCATTTCTGCATTTCATTAAAAAACTTTATGCTGTAAATGTTATGGATTTAGTTACTCTCATCCCTAATTCAATTTGGTTAAATCTATATATATCCCACAGAGACAGTAAAGTAGTGAAACTTTGAAATGTGGGACTTCAGAAGAGTACATTAGTAAGCTGATTTAAGACTTAAAAGAGGAATCTATCATTGAAGGTATTAGAACCATACTTACCCTCAAACGTAGCCCCAAACTGTGATATAATCTTTGTTTTCATTTCTTAGTTCTGTATTTTTGAAATTGCATCTATGCCATCATATTTTGCTACTAACACCTTTTCGGTCTAGATAATTTTATCATTTCTTTCTCTAATGTCACTGTAAGGACACCCGTGACCAATGACATCACAAACTAACTTTGATTGTAGTAGAACCTTTTTAATACCTTCAACGTACATGTCACTAAAGATCAGCTAGTGACTTACAATCTAGATAGATCAATCACTGCTATTTGGAACTCCTAAATGTAACGCATTCACTATAGAGCACACTTTTAATGTTGTGCTGTGTAGCTAAAAATCTATTTTTGTACCGTAGTTTTCTTTGTTAACAGTTATTTTCTAGCTATAGTCTTTTCCGACCATATCACCCAAATGTCCCATTTTGGGACCAAAATCCCCCAGTCTGGCTTATAGAAAATCACAATGTTCGGTGGGTGTGTGTATTGTATACAAAATAGTAATATACCTGTAAACATATAAACAACAGAATATGTGCATTCAAATGACAGTATTTAAAAAAAATATTTCTTTTAAATACCTTAGTTAAATGAACAGCTATCACTAGTAGGCACATAAAAAGTCATATAAACTCTAACCATGCCTTCAACTATTCACACTAAAACAAAATTGAAATGTTTGGAATCATGCCTGATTATTTCACATTGCATTTATTCAACCTGGATCTTTTTAAGAAAAGCAGTCATTTGCAATGCTAAACTAAACTGAGGCACTCTAAGACATGCCAATGAAATGGACCTATCAAACACAGTTTGAAGAAAAAAAGCTCAATTCTATGTACTAAAAAGAAGACTCTCTGTTCTAAGATGAGCATCATGTCAATAAGCATACCTGGGAACCCTTTGGGTTTGTCCTGGTCTTTCCAGGTGAAGCTCTCTTTATTCCAAGCTGGGTTACAATCTTTGGCTATGCCCACTCCACAGCCACTTCATGCCCCCAAACAGCCTCCCTGTGCCATCTTTGTCCCCTGAACAGCCTTGCTGTGACATCCCTGCCCCTAAACAGCCTGTCTGTGTCACCTCCTCCCCCTACACAGCCTACCTGTGCCACCTCTGCCACTTAAAAAGCCTGCCTGTGCCATTTCCGCACCCAAACACTTATGCATTAATTTATTCACTCACAAACTCGCTCAACATAGAGCTGTTGAGGGACATAGAAACATAACAGAGCAGGAAGCAGAAGGGCATGGATGCTGATGGGAGAGGAAGAGGGATATGACACGGTGGAGGAAGTTGGGTAGAAGACCTCCTACCATCATTGGCTTAATTAATTGTCACAATGGATAGAGACCCCAGACACTGAAGAGAAGAGGTAGGGACACTGGGAAAACAGGAAAATGAAAACAGGGGAAGAGAAGTACGGAGTTTCAGAAAGCATGGGGAGTGGTTGTGACACTAATGGTGGGCTCAGGCATACATCTCTACTATACCCAAATTTTCTGATGTCGGCCCTACATGTAAGATATTGGCTTTTCAGCCCCAGAGTAAAGCTATCCCTTGTAGTGATGGATATATACAGAACATGGAATGCCACCACGTACGATGTCAGTAGATGGCATCTAAAGGTTACATAATATAAAAAGCCTCTCTTATAAATGAAGAGTTCTTCATACTACCCCTCTGTCCATTCATATTACAATTTGACAGAACCACAGCAAAACTAATATGTCAGTACTTGATTGGATAAAGTTACAGTTAAAAATACTAAACTTGACTCTGGATGAGACCTCCTGGAGCCAGCAAGTCTCAAAATACATTTTCTTGTCATTGAATTAGATTAATGCTATCTCATTTGAGATATCCAAAACAGCATTACTGTCCCTTAGTTTATGATATCTTACTGCAAATACATGGACTGTAAATGATTTTGTGTGAGTGTGATGGAAGTTAATGTCTACAGAAGATGGACAAGAAAGCCAGGACTTTCTGTCTATTTAAACTGCTGGGATTAAACATTCAAGTGTAGCAATTCATACAGAATGACAAATAATATAGTTACATAAAACTGCATGTGATGCTACCCGCCGTGAGCACAGAGGCTCAAATATATTCAAATATTAGGGCAGCATGTTTTTTATGCCTAAAATAAGTGGTTAAAAACAGATCATAGATAATATTTTGTATATCCTGCCTTCAATGCAAGTGTACTCTTTTCCACATATATATATATTAAAGACAAAATATTGAAGATACATAAAATTGTGTAACACCTGCATGAGTTCCCAACTTCCTTTAGGCATTTCAATATCTGAAGCTCTCATGAAAATAACATGTCCGGGGGGGGAATATAGGGCACACTGTTAATTGTCCAGCGGGTACTTAATCTATTGCCACCCTTGCAGCTGCCCACTAGAGACGTGCCTTTTAGTAGTATAGGCAGGTTAAGTAAGGCTGTAGCATACAGTGCTGTGTATCCAGCCAGAGACGATTTTTGTCCCTAGCCCGTGCCTGACCCAGAATGACTTATTCTAGATGTGCTACTGCTATCTATCACTTAATTTAGTACATGGTGGAAATTCTTTTTAAAGTTTATTAGTTTAAACACGTGTTTGTGCTTTTCTTGTTCTACTTGTTTGTTATACACTGCTTTAAGTTTGTTGCCTGGCTCGATGCAGGTTCATATAACAGTTCTCAGTATGCAATCACGTCTCTTTTACAGCTTTTTGTTTTCCAGGTCAGTAAAGCTAACGTCAGGAAGAAAAGATACACTGACAGGTGCTTGAAGGTCTAGCGATTGCATTAAGGCAAGGAATACCAATGCCTTCTCTTTAATAAGCACTATCCTACTATTTTAAATTGCTATCATTAAAGAGCATAAACAATGAATTTAAAAGCTGCAATGGAAATATATTCAGGCAAAATATTTTATCCACTGCAGCCAATGTATCGACTTATTATTTAATTTTTTTTGTCATTATGTAGAAGATATTACAGACGTAAGAAATTACAGTATCCATCCAGTCCTGTTTATGCTCCCCCTTTCTTTTCCAGTTACAACCAACCCCCCCAGTTTATAGTTTTAGCACCAGCATGGCAAGATCAGCTATACTGCAGTAAATTATCGGTTCATTTACCTCAAACAACCTAGCTCAATGTTTGAAAAATGTACACAATTGGCTGACAATATACTTCAATGCACACAACAAAGCGGGCGCCATGAACCAAGCACACTCCAAGCCTGCTACACACACACAATGCACCAGCTGAAATTAATAAGAGGGGAAAGAGAGTGAAAGCCCATGGATGTTCTCATGCACCTTACACTGGGTATGTGATGTTACATGACATTGTGTGACCCATACACAAGGTTGGTGTCACAGCCAGAGAGTTAAGTACCTTTTCCGGTGCCAGCTTAACTTATCTGTTAACATTGGCACCAAGCTACCGGTAAACATAAGATGGCGGCTGGGGGCTCTGCCCCAGGTTGGGCCGAGGGCAGGGCAGAAGGTAAATTCAGAGCTGTTACTCATAGAGTAAATGCATTCTTATTTAATGACGCTGAATGGGACACCAAGATAAATGATGGTGTTGTTAACTAGTTAGTACAGTTAGTGGTGTAGTAGAATAAATGAAGTATTGCTAGAATCCTTTCATGGGGTGTTTTTCTGAGGATTCTGAGACAAATTCTATGAATATCTTTTCAATAATAACAAAACACATACAGATGTTGGTAGTGGGGTTATACTATGGTTGTCATAGCAGCAGTTACTTGTGCTTTTTATATAACTTCAATAGAATATCAAACAAAAGTAGCTAGGGTGCAGAATATACCCTATGTTTGATTACTGACATATAAGGTCTGTGTGAATCTCTTAGGGCTTATTAAAATTTTACTGCAATAGTGATTTTTTCCAGCACACAGTGGAATTAATATTCTGCCAGATGGATTCTGCTAAAACCAGTAATAAATATATGCCAGAAAAATCAATGTGTGGTCTTGGAAAACAACATAGCTGTCTGGTATTGTCTGATATTACAATCGTTTCCTGCTCTTTTTTTCTTTTGTTTTTTAGACCAAATACTGGACTGTTTTGTTCAAATTGGACAGCTGACCAGCTTACGTCTAATGGTAAGAGGGTAGTGATCAGGTTTGAAAAAAGATTGATGAAGAATACTATGTTAAGTTGGCTAATTGCACATAAAACAAAGATGTAAATCCATGAACTCCCAGTGGTAAATAATATGTTCCAGCCAACCTTTTCCCTCAGTATTTTACCATTTGTCTTTTATGTCTGTTTAAAAGATGCTTAACTAACTACAGTACTTAGCTTTCTATGCTTCATCAGAATCCCCCCTATGAATTTGGTGTAGGCTTTTGACCCACCCTGGAGATCTTTGGCTTGCAGTAGAGGTATTTGGCTGCTTACTGGTGGGCATGTGTGGTATACCCACAGCCAGCCAGCTCCTGCCTGGCTTCCGTTAGAATTCCACAAGATCTAATGAACAAAAATTCCAACATTGATTTCAACTTGACCTCTCCCCTGCCTGTTATGGGCTACTTAAAGCAGCTACAACTGGCACAAAACACAGACAGTGGCAATGTGCTATAGCTTCTTCTAAACGCACTTTTGCACAGGTAAAGAATGCATAAAGTGCATTCTTCATTTTTTTGTGTATTTTTCACACCATTTTACACTTTCCTTTGAAGGTTTACTACATAACAACAACATGTAGCATGTGCACTATATTCACCACCAGCTCTATTGAGGGCTTGTGTGAGGGTTCTAGGGGCTGTAATAAGACCCCCCTGCATGGATGCTCAGAATGTGCCCCCATTGATTTGAATTCCTGCCACTGATGGTACAAAATCAGACAATGGAGGGGTGATCCACTGCCAATTCTCCCAAAGTTAAGTGCTTTTTCTTTCAGCTAAAGAATTAAGGTGTAAGTAAGTTAAAACACACCTACTCTGAAATCATAAAAGTGCAAGTTTCTAATGCTCTTGAGGAATTCTAAACAGAGTAATGCACATAATGGGACATGTTATGTCACTTTTTTTTAATTTCAAACCAATGCTTCACATCTGCATATTCTTGTTACTTATTTAATAAATAGCTTTGGGTATTGCGCAGAATGGAATTTCATTAGCCCAAGAGTTCCACCTCTACACACTGTTTTGATTTAGAAATATTTTACTTCAATAAAAGAGTATCATTATTTATGCAATATTTTAAGTGTTTATTTTTAATATTGTGGCAGCAATTTAACTGGTAGATGCCTGACAGGCATATGCTGATAGAAGCATACAGTGATATACTTTTAGAGCATGACATACTCTTTTTTTCTAACTAAAACCATGGAAACCTTTCTATGTTACTATGATTGTTAAATAGAATGGCCCGATCCTCCTCTTTGGTCACCTCCGCTCCTGCCGGCACTTCTGCTGGGGCTTCTATGACAGAGCACCGGCTTCACATGATCTTCCGGTGCTCATTCATAGAAGCCCCGACTGAAGTTCCAGCATCTTCACCGACTGCCATCACTACACACCAAGGAATCTGAAGCATGGGGAGAAGTCTAGGGAAGCACTGGTAAATTGGGGAGGGAGGAGTGGCATAAAGGGGGTTAAAAGGAATATCATGGAGACAGAGTGGCATATAGGGGGTTAAAAGAGGGACACAAAGATTTCTGTCACATCTTAAACCCCTCTTTATCATCAAAACCCCTTTTCTGTAACATTTTAATATTAAATTGTAGATGAGGACCTTATTCCAAAATGTTAATTAGCGTATATTTTCTTTTGCCATCAACACACCGAATCACACTTTTTTATGTAAGCTTCCATTACACATAAAATACTTTGTTTTACTGCTTGTCTAGAGGATTGGGTTTACGTTTTCCCACAAGTAGGATTTTAGTTTTATGTACGTATATTTTAAAAATAGTGTATATCAGTTTACAGCACTCATTTGTAACAAGCATGCCAAACACAATCCACCTGAACCAGGTTACAGTATATTCAATGCTTCTTGCGGAGGAAAATGAAAAAAACCCAGAAAAATGTTTAATGCATGTTTATGGAAATGCAGATCCCATATGTATCAAAAGGTCACTAAGTATTACTTTTCATGCATGACACAAAATGGTAAATATTAAGCATTTAATATACAGACTCCAACCTTAGGGAACACATACATTTACTTAGTGTTTAATTTTATGGCTGCATTAGATAAGTAATATTTTAGAAGGAAAATAGTATATAATTGTGGGAAGTAGAATGTACATCTGGGTCTGCAGATTCAAATCCATATCCCTCTTACAATACCTGGCAAAATGTATGACGCAATGAAATAAACTATTTCAGTAATGAGGTCAGAGGATCTCCTCCATTGAGTTATGACATAGTTTCCTAGTTTTTGTGGTTCCGTAGTGTTTTGTGACCAACCATACTTTTTAAGGTTGACACAATGGTTCTGATTTTAATCATTTAATAAAACATTTTAGACACCACTCAGCAGAAGGTTATTTTATCTCTAGTGATCAATATGATGAATTCCACAGACAATTCCAATAGGTCATATGAACTGGATCTGAAGTACATCTATGCATCTGCATTGCAAAACCAGAACTTTCACAAATATGAGAAATGTTCTCAATCCAGTGGTTTGCTCTGGCCAAGGCTTAGGGCAGCAAAACTGGGGTCACAAGCTCCTTTTGCAGTGATACTGGAAACTGTCTTTGGGAGATCAGGTCCCCTGGTGATGTTGTAATTGTCCCATACATATGGAAGTCTATTTCTAGATGGCACAGCCTATGTAGCACTCTTGCCTTTTTACCCCATGTTGCATGTCCTTCAGAGGTAGAGCACCAAGATGTGAGGCCTGTTTTCCTGTGCCAAGAACAGAGAATGCACAGCTTGAGGTATGACCTAGAGGCTGACCAAGGGAACTGCCCTGGGCCAGACCTATGGCAGCCACCCACTTGATTACACTACTGCCCAGATATGCATTTGTTGAGTCTCAATAGCATATACCAATTTCTGGGCTAGACTGGCCATCTTTTACACTGGGTAAATGACCAGTTTGCTGCTGGCTATTGATATAGACAAAAGTGATCCAGATTCCACGTGTAAAAGTGCAAAAAATACAAAAAATAATATAGTAATAAATACTCCCCAAGATAGCAGCCTCCAATAAACACTCTTCCTCAAGATGCTCAAAACACAATACTACAACCATGGAGCGTGTATACATGGGGAGAAAACAAAAACTGTGAACTGGCTTATACATCTGGCACTAGTATAATCACTAGAACTCTTAAAATACATGTTAAATCTATATGTTAATATAAATGGCAAGAATGTTATTTATCCAGTTCCTCTACAGTAGTATGTTCCATTCTTGAACACATTATTATTTCATAGCGGTATATACTGATACATGACTAAAATGACAAAGCTTTTCAAAAGCATTTTACAAAATTGTAGTATGAAATTTTCATTTCCTTCGCTTGTCTGCATTGATGTGTCATTGTCCTACAGGTTAAGTTATTTTTTTGGACAGTAGATGTCAAACTTGTTTTCAAAATGCTTCTGAAAATAAACAAGTATGATAACTGATAATTTTTCAGTAGAATGTTATGCTCAGAACTGTTTATTCTACCTGCAATGTTATTTTCCTTTTTATTTACCTTCTTAATATTTGGGAGTCTCTGGTTTAGTCGTGCCTTTCATGTGAAGTTGTCTCTCCAGTAGCTTGCAATTCTGTACCTTTTTCTTGGGCATGTTGAAGACATACCTCAAGAGTTTTCTACTCCTTTCCAGTAAATGAGCATCATAGCTCACAATGAAGGAACATAACTAAACAGCCCAAGGCATACACTTTAAAACACAATTGAATTCCCATCTAGTAAGATTCAAAGGAGTTAGTAGCACTTTGGAACTCAGTAAATAGGACCAGCATGTCCTTCATGTATCTTCTCCTTTGAAAAGGTTTGAAACTACACTACCTAATAAAACATATGCATAGCTACCTATGGTTTTGAGTGACAAAACATTTGTAATCATTTTTTTAAACTAAAAAAGCTAAAATTATATACTCCATAAAAATGGTGTCTTAGGGGGCATATGATAACATTATATAAATATATGCAGGGCCAATATAAAGAGCTCTTCAATTACCTGTTCATTAACAGAAATGTACAATGAACAAGAGGTCACCCTCTGAGACTGGAAGATCAGAGATTTCATAGACAAAGGAAGGGATTCTTTACCGTAAGGACAATAAGGTAAGGCATGGAATTCACTGCCATGGCAGGTGGTGTAATCATTGGATGTCCTCAAAGGGGTCTGGATATTTTTTTTGGAAAGGCATGAAATACAGGGCTATAAATAGAATAACATTAATATGTTAGAGCTTCTTGATCCAAGGAGAAATCCGATTGACTCTTGGAGTCAAGAAATAATTTTTCCTCCTGATGGCAGAATTCGAAGTAGCTTCATTAGTTTATTTTGCCTTCTTTTGGATCTTAGGTCTTTTTTCAACCTTATGTAATCATTTAGGTATATTAAATTGTTTAAGTTGTAAACATTTTCACTATTTTGATTAGTTGGTTATATTATAATCAGGAACGTATTAACCTCTTGCACTTCTGTAGGCCACTACCTCCATGGGGCTATTTTCTTCACTGCCGAGCTTCGGGATTTGACACACAGTCCTCCGTAGTGTAGGTGGGCCAGTTGAGGAGGTCAGAGAACTTTTATAACCAGCCCATTTAGCAATGGCACATCATGAAGCATTTTTGCCTGATGGGTCAATCTGGCTGAGGTGTTGTCATGCTCTGTATCCAGTAAAACAGGGCCAGATTATGTCACAGACAAATTATATGGTAGAATAAAAGCTCAAAATAGGCTGTGAGGAAGAAAACCCTTAAACATTTTGGAATGAAAGATATAAAAGTGCACAGCATACGGAAAACCAAGAGTAATAATGCATGGAAAAAGCTTAGAGTGAAATTAGAATTCTAATGAAATGAATGTGATAAAGAATTAGGATAAAAGAAAGAGAGGGAAGAAGGAAATATATAAAAGCAGGAGAGATATAAAAGAATATGGTACTGAGAGTAAAACACAAGGAAATATGGGTTATTACCAAAGGAGTAACTTCTGAATAATAGTTTTCAGGGGCGTAACTAGAAACCAACGGGGCCTAACTAGAAACCAACGGGGCCTGGAGCAAAAATTGCCCTGGGCTCCCTAATTTCAACAGCTAGTATGTGCCATCATTGCCCCTACATAACTGGTATGTGCCTTCTTTGCCCCCCCTTCCAAAACATGCATGCTCACTCACACACAGGGGCGGGCTGGGTTGGGGGGAAATTGCCCCCTAGGCCGCCCGAAATCTAACCTAAATGGCTGCTGGGTGCTGATGCCGCTGGCCGGCGCTACTTTAATACTTTTTTTTAAAAAAAAGTATTAAAGTAGCGCTGGCAGGCGGCATCAGCACCCAGCGGCCATGTGCGATGGCTGCCAAGTGATGGGAGCAACGTGAGGGGTGAAAGGTGAGTGCGAGGGGGCGGAGCTTTCACCCCTCACGCTGCTCCCATCACTAGGTGGCCAGTTTTCCAGCAATCTGATGGCCGCATAGTGATGGGAGGAGCGTGAGGGGTGAAAGCTCCACCCCCTCGCACTCAAACTGCTGGAGCACCGGATGTCGGGTCAGTGACTTCCTGTCAGTAGTCTGTTGCTACCAGGGGATGGAGGTCTAGACGAAACCCAACAAAAGTGGAAGAAGAAGGTTAGTAAACAAATTTATTTTTGTACATGCTATATAATATTTTTTGTATTCGTTAAAAACAAAAAAATAGGTATGTGTGTGTATGTAAGTGTGTCCGTGGGGGACAAACAACATAATGCTTTTTTAAATGATTAAACAAAAAAAGAAATCTCTGTGTGTTCACAAGTTCAGCTCCCCAGTGTCACGTCTATCCCCAATCAGCTCCTCCCAGTGTCACCTCTGTCCCCAATCAGCCCCCCCCATGTCATTGCTGTCCCCATTCAGCTCCTCAGTATCACCTCTGACACTGGGGATATAGATATGTTAGAGAAAGTTCAGAGAAGGGCTACTAAAATGGTTTATGGATTACAAGATAAACCTTACCAGGACAGGTTAAAGGATCTTAACCTATATAGCCTGGAAAAAAGATGTGACGGGGGATATGATAGAAACATTTAAATACTTAAAGGGAATCAACAAGGTAAAGGAAGATAATTAATAACAAGAGAACATAACCAAAAACTAGGGGGGCAAAGGTTTAATGGTAACATCAGAAAATATTACTTTACGGAAAGGGTAGTGGACACATGGAATAGCCTTCCAGCAGAAGTGGTAGATGTTAATACAGTAAAGGCATTTAAGCAAGCATGGGATAGGCATAAGGCCAAGCTAGATATAGGATAAGGGCAGGTACTAAAGGAAAGTACTCAGAGGTTGGGCAGACTGGATGGGCCTACTGGTTCTTATCTGCCGTCACTTTCTATGTTTCTATGTTTCTAATTTACTGACCAGTATTGTCAGTCACTCTGGTTTCTGTGTTAAAGTGACAATTACCTCACAGTTTTGATTGTGATGGATTGATTTCTCAAGGATACACATATCACAAATGTCAATACAAACTAGTATGCACATATTTTTGCTATCTAATATAACCTTTGCGTTTTTACAGTAACATAAATCTTCTGTTTTGTTCTTAAGCGTGTTACTGTGAGTTCCAGGGGCAAATCATGGATATTGGTGAAATCATCCAGACAGAGAACAGTCTTCAAAACTGCATTATTGTTAAATGCGGACTTAATGGAACAGTGGTATCTCTATGTCCATCAACCAAAGGTATTTATAATTAGAAACATATGCAGAGGCTTCATCTTAAAACTTAGAAACTAAATTAGTATTTTTTGCTGAATAAAAGATTTTCTGTAAATAAAATACATTTTTATTGTTTACACAAATTTATGAAAAAAAATATCTGCCTCAGCCAGATTTTGCTTTTAATGTACATCTTTGATTTGTTTAGCTAGGGAGCAAAATTCTGAAAAAAATGTCTTCCCTACAAGTATATCACGTGGTGCAGTGTGTTAATGAACATGTTATATAACCTATTTTGTTAGACAAAAGTACATAGTAACATAGTAACATAGTTCATAAGGTTGAAAAAAGACCAAAGTCCATCAAGTTTAACCTATATACATATTGTGTCCCT
>VKOC01000005.1:36417824-36446603 GCA_009364415.1 Spea multiplicata
GGGTTTTCGCTTACCCGCTCGGCGCCCCTCTCTCTCTCCTCTGCGGTGAGTCTCCCTCTTCGGTCTTGGTGCCGGCTTGTAATGCTGAGCGCCGGAAGTGGCGTCAATTTCCGGCACTCAGAATTACAAGCCAGCACGGTGGCAGAGCAGGGAGACTCGCCGCGGGACTCTTTAAAGGTAAGTACCGGGGGGCGTCGGCGAGGTTTAAAATGCCGCCCCCTCCGCGGGTCGGGTGGGGGGCGGGATTTTACTTCGCCCCAGGCGGCGTTACGTCTTCGGCCGGCCCTGATTGTAGGCCTTGATGCAGGTCGGCTTTCTCCGGACCTGTGTTTTGCCCCGGACAGGAACCGTGGCATCATCATGAATTGTGCTTAAGATGCACACATCCTTCTTGTCCCTATATTTTTCAGCCAAAAGTTATTCTTGGTATAAGACGACCCTATAGGAAAAAAGTTTCACCAGTAAATGTTAATTCATGTAAACTATGTGAACAATTGTTTGTTAATAAAAGCTACGATTGAGAAAAATATTTTGTTTTTATTTCCTTTTTTTCAACCTGCCCCCCAGTTATGCACATCTGCCCTCAGGCTTGGCACTCTGCCCCAGAAATGCCTTATACCCCATATATACCACTGTGCCCCATGATATGCCTTTTAACCCTCTAAATGCCACTGTGACCCATGATATACCTTTTGACCCCCTATGTGTCACTCTGCCTCCAGAATTGTCTTTTACCCCTATATGCCACTCTGGCATTTAGGGGGTTAAAAGGCATATTATGGGGCAGAGTGGTATATAGGGAGGCAAAAGGCATTTCAGGAGGCAGAGCGGCATATAGAGGGTTAAAAGGCATTTCTGGAGGCAGAGTGGCATTAAGGGGGTTAAAAGTCATTTCACAGAGCAATCAGCCTCCAGAAATGCCTTATGCCCCCATTTAACACTACCTCCCCCTCCCTCCTCCAAACTTACCGGTGTTTCTGAGTCCCCGGTGCTTAGTTCAGGCAGCGTGTAGAGCTCTACGCGATTTGCATAGACAACTTCCGCTGCAGCGGAATCACATAGAGCTCTACACGCTGCTCGGACTAAGCACAGGGGACTCAGAAGCACTTGTAAGTTGGGGGGGGCATAAGACAGGAGGATCCAGGTCCCCTGCATCACTGCGGGGGATCTGGATCTTAGTCTCATAGTCAGACCTATTTGATCGGAGGTAATAGCATTTATTTTGGCAGTTGAAGGAACAGATTTATTTTTCTTTAATTTTGAAAACATACATACATTTTACATACATTTAGGGGTTCTACTGAGCATGGCAAAAGTGTATTTTTGGCACATGTTCAATAGAGGAGCAAAATAAGAGAGATGATTCATTTTCTAATTCCAGTAAATAAGAAATAAATACACAAATGTGCATGCTGTAAAATGGAATAGACTCCAACATGCATTGGAACATTAAAAACACACTGGGATTAGACTGATGCTTGGTACTGGGAAAATAAAGTTCTTAATCAGTAATTTGTTTAATTTCTAAATCATCCAGTTATTTTTTTTAAATAATAGACCACACATAGGTGCTGTGCACACTTCATTTTAATAAAATTGTATTACTAGTGTATTCTTATTATTCTTAAAGTCCCCGGTACATTTTTTTTCTAAACTCTGACATCAGATAAATTGATTTTCCTGACAGATAGGCTCCCCGTAGGTTCAGTGTTTCTTGTCATTGCAGAAACTAACATACCTCATTTATACCAATATTGGCCACATATCAAGTTATTTTAGTTCTGTCCCTCAAAAAGCAAAGATAAATAGCTGTAGGTCACGATACATTAGGTAGTAGAAATAATATTGCACTTAGATGTATTCATATTAAAGAAAAGGGGAATAGAGCAGTTTTGGAGAATGCTACATAACCTTCTTATAACATTGAGTCCAATCTCTTTTGGTTTCGGTGTGCACATCATGTGTTCTTCCTTATGGCTATCCAGCCAAGTGCCCTTCCTGACAGCTGTCCGGCCAAGTGCCCTATCAGAGGGCTTTCCAGCCAGTGACATAGAGCGGCAAATGCCAGTCCGGCAACAGAGCGACATCCACCAGGCCAGGCACAGAGTGGCACCTGCCAAGCATCTTGTCCATTGGTTATGCTGCCAAGTGCCCTCTCCGAGGGCTAACCTTCCAAGCGCTCTGTCTGAGGCTTTCATTACAAGCGCCCAGCCAAGTGCCCTGGCCGAGGGCTTTCCAGCCAAGTACCCCTTCTGAGGGCTTCCAGTCCCTATAAGCCTATAATAAACATATTAAGGATACCTCATGATCAGATTTCTTATAAGTAAAAATTCAGTATAATTCCCCTGTGATTAAAATTTTTTAAGGGTTGCATACCTGGCTGATTTGGCAACCTTAGTATTATTTGCTGGTGTTCTTACTTTTAGAAACTTTTTACTTTCTTTCTTTCTTTCTTTCTTTCTTTCTGAAGGTTTAAAGAAAATAGTAATTTTAATTATTATTTACATTTGAAATAAAAAGCATTCCTGTTAACAATGTAATTTTTTATATATATCACTTCCCCCTTGTGAATGGTCAGTTTGCCGCTTACAAATAACTCTTTATTACCATGATATTTCTTAACCCTGTGTGTTGTTAACATAATCACACAAAAATTCCTGTTTATCTTAAAGCATGTATCACTTATCTAACCCTTTTAAAACCCTCTGTTTACATTAATTTAATTCCTAAAAATATATGTAAACCTATATAACAACTTTGTATTAAAATACACATCTATTGTGGTCACCCCTGTACCTACTCACATGTTGTTACTATGTATGCAAGAAGGAATTTTGATTATTGTTTAATGCATTGATGACATTAGCTGACATCATACTTTTTACAGATCACAAAAAAGGGCTGGAATCTTGATTAAGGATTTATTTGCATAGAACCAACAAAATAGCAGACACCCTTGTTGCCAGGAAACATAAGTGCTACAGCTCTGATCCTTCCGGCGTGTGCAGGATTGACTGATCATTTAGCAGCATAAATTAGCATGTTGCAAGTATTGTGGTTAGTGTACATATTTATGGAGCCGTCACCTTTCATAAATACTCTGGAACTGCCAGATGCTGAGTAGACATTGCTCTTCATTTTATTGTAGGAGGCTTTGTAATAGAAACACACCTCTTGTATTAATAATCTATACTTTGGGTTCACATGAAATTTGGGCCAACACTAGTTGAAACATGGACCAACACTAGTTGTATCCTGACTCAAGATCATTTTCTGGCTTGACCCAGCTTGACAAGCGTAAAGGGAATATAAGCCATAACCAAGTCTTCTCCTTTTTTATAATTTTGGATTTTTGATCAATTGCTGATGAGTGCAGCTTAGCTTTTGGATTGACTCATGCCTTACCTCTGGCCAGCTCACCCTCCTATAGAACCAAGTGTGCTTCAATTAGCATCCAAGTATCGTTGTACAGGAGAACCAATGGAAAGAGACAAGTAAGGGATGAAAAAATAAAAAACACAAAGAAAAAACATTACAAAATATCTATCTCACAATCTCAATTCTTTGAAAAGGTAGCAGGTATGTGCCTTTTTATGGAAAGGCTTAGTAGAACCTTTGAGATTTAAACTCCACAATTTGAATCTCAAAGCACACAAGCAGTGGCATAGTAGCAGCTGGTCTAGGATTAGGGCAGCAGGTTCAGAGAGGTAGTAGCCACGGTGTTCGCCTATGGCAGCAACTCCCATAAACACACCACTGCTCACAAAGGCTACCAAATACAATGCCTTAAAATTTGGATGTCTGCAAGCATAACTTGTGTATTATATTTTTGTTTTCCATTCTTTTTCTTCAAAAAGTTATGGTTTATTTTACTGTCAACTGCAACCTTTATTCTAAGAAATACAATGTAATTTATGTAATTTATGTTGTTATATTTTCTAAACATAAATCTATGTTAAACGGTGAAGAAACGTTAGACAAAGGTTATACCAGGAATAACTTCTATTAAACAGCACCTCAAAGGGATCAATAGCTTTTAGACTTTCACATCCTAAAGGTCAAGAATTCATTTCAGCATCTAAAGTATATCCACCTTTAACCAGAATTGATTATTGTTTCCCCACAGATGAGTTTGACAGAATAACCCAGGCATTGCATCCATGACCCTTTTGGACCAATTAGCTTTACTCTAACTCCAAGAGGAAATGTTAATATGTGGTGTTGCAGCAATCTTTAAACTCCTGTTCCCAAAGGAACATTTTCACATAAACTACCACAAATAATTTATATAATTTAGCAGGTCTAAAAATTAAGTAAATACAACCTCAGATGAACAACAACACATGACATATTACACCGTGTCAGGATTTATTCAACAAAAATAAAGACAAACTGGAGAAGCCATGTGTGATCAACTAAGAGCAACTTTAACTAGTATGTTAACGTTCATGACAGTACACAGCAGCTCATACCAACTGTCAAACACAGTGGTGGAGGAATGATGATTTGGGTTCGGTTTGCTGCCACAGGACCTTGGATCCTTGCAGTCATTGAATCCTCTGTATTACCTGTCCGACAGCTAAAGCTTGGCCGAAATTGGTTCATGTAACAGGACAATGACCACAAGCACATCAGCAAATCTACAAGATAATGGCTGAAAAAGAAAAGAATCAATGTGTTGCGATGGCCCAGTCAAAGTCCAGACCACAACCCAAGTGAAATGCTGCTGTGGGACCTTAAGAGAGCTGTGCATAAACAAATACCCGCAAACCTCAATGAACTAAAGCAACATTGTAAAGAAGAGTGGGCCAAAATTCCTCTATAACAATGTGAGGGGCTGATAAAGCCATGCAGAAAATGATTACTTTAATTTAATTTAATGGTGGTTAAGGTGGTTCCACAAGCTATTGATTCATAAAGTGTATTTAGTTTTTTCACATATGGCTTCTTCATTTAGGCTTTATTTTTGTTGAATAAATCATGACATGGTTTAATATGTCATGTGTTGTTCATCTGAGGTTGTATTTACTTAATTTTTAGGCCGAGATCAGAGTTCCCCGTGACAGCCGGGGAAGGTCTGCGCGATGGACGCAGACAACCCCCGCTGCCAACCGCACCTCCTTCAGGCTGCAGCGGAAGTTGTCTACGCCTAGACGTCTACACGCTGCCCGGACAACACACCGGGGAATCAGAAGCACCTGTAAGTTTGGGTAGGGAGGGAATGTTAAATGGGGGGCATAAGGCATTTCTGTAGGCAGAGTGCTCTATGAAAATGCCTTTTAACCCCCTTAATGCCACTCTTGCCTCCAGATATTCAGATTTTGGGGGGTCATCTTATAATCGAGCAAATACGGTGTATATATATATATAAATAATGCAGTGGGATTCATTATATAGCAGATAATGAATCCCACTGCGTTTTTGGGGGAAACAGCAATAATGTTACTCTGGGCAAATTTAATTTTGTTCATGTCAGGGAAAAAAATACTTAAGGAGTCAGCTGCAAGCATCTCTTTTAGCTTATCCGACATTCTGTATACACATAGGAATGCTATGTGCTAAAGAGTCATTGTTAAATTAAATAAGCCTACAATAAGATATTATCTCATATAACATATATGTATCTCCCAGAAAAATCTAATTACAACACTAATGAATGAGTGTAAGGTACTCTTTCTTGATGACAAGCTACCTTGAGCAGTAATGTAGTGCCCTGAAGGCAACATCAGTACATCACTTCTGTGTTGTCTATAAACCAATTAAAAAATCCATCATTTTGAACTTGATGGAGTTTAAGTCATATTTCAACGTTTGTTACTCTGTTGCATGTGGGATATAATGGAGCTTTATTAACCAATGAATAATAATAATGTAACTAATTAAAATATAGGCATTGTTATAACTTTGGTCACTATATAGGGTACATTATACTTAAAAAGTGGTAAACATTATAGTTAAATAGGTTTAAAAAGGTTTAAACATTTAATGATCATGTTTTGTTGTTCTTAGATTTATTTGTAATGCTAGAATGATTTCATATTAGCATTAACACAAAAATATGCTTGACTGTGCAATGTCAAAATGCCATTAATCTATATGTCAACTAACCTATATTAAAGACGCAGAGGCATGCTGGATTATAATGGTCACAAAAACTGCAACCATTTTATAATTTTTATTGTATATTTAAAAAAAACAAATATACCTGTATTAACTTACCACCAAATTGGTAGCCTACTAAGAGTACTGACCTCATGACCTCATTTACAAGGTCCTCACTTTCATGTTCCACTCAAGACTTTAACCCAAATTTAAGGAGCCAAACCTGTATTCTGTATGTTAATGCCTTTTCTATCCTCCAAGGCTTTATCAATGCTTACTGCCAGAGCTGTTATTGAATATACAACTACCCCCATGATCGTGAGGATTCTTATCTAGTCTTAGGTAGATAAGCAGCACACTCGCTTGACTGTCTTATTACAAATCATTTCTAAACAATGTGATTCACAGTTTCAATCTTCATTAATCTGCACAAAATCATTGAAAACGTAGAGAGTCTCATGCACTTCGCCATAGTGGCTTACTCATATACAAACACTATCCAAAAACTAAGAAAATCCAATTAGAAATACAGTGTCTAATTAGCGTACTTGATAAAACATATACGTAGAGAGCAACGATTGGTAAATGCTGGAATTACTAAATAAACTGAAATATATTATTTACAAGGGTTAAAAGCAATTGAGCTATTTCTAGTTTTTGCAATGTGATAGGCATTACCACTAGACTTGGGTGACGGCCAACTCTTTGTGTTCTTCTTTGTGGGGCGAAAACAATCTTTGTATTCCACAAATATTTGCCTGTTTCTGTGTTCGGTTCAGGCGAAAATTCGTGGTTTTTTTCTTCGTTTTTTGCCTGCACTACATTGGCAGACGAGCCCTCAGCTGGAGACCAATAGAGTTGCTCATACAGACTTTTAAAATCCGGCCTGAGGTTGGTTCTTTAACTCCGACCTTTAACTCCTGATGGTGAAACTATGCCCGCTCCAGGAGTACAAATGACCAATAGAGTCTCTGGTACAGACCTTTAACTCCTGACGCGGAACTTGTCCATTAGTCGCTCGTACGGACCTTTAACTCCTAGAGTGGGGAGACCGATGGTTTCCCCAGGTGGAGTTTCGCAAAATGAATTTTGTTTTGTGAGCGAATTTGCAACAACTGCATCTTTTAGAACCACATGGTTACACTCTAGTTGAACATAACCAGACACACCTTCCCCTAGTATTTTTGATACATTTTAAATGGATGGTTGTCCAGCTTCCTTATGCCTTAGGTTGATGTATACCATCTTTGCAAATTAACTAGTACGTCATTCAAAATATATATAGATGTAAACTTATTTATTTATCCTAGGTTGCTACAAATAGATAGACGAAACCTTTTATTGGGCCAAATATGTAGTGTTACATTAGCTTTCTGGACCTCAGAAGACTCTTCATATGGAAGAGATGTGTGAGATCCTAAAAACCTGTGCAACCATGCATATTTTTCTATGTTTGCTAAATAAAATAAAGCTTTATTACAATAAAACTTTATTACAATCAGATAATCTGACTTGCTAAAGACCTTTATAGTTTTTTTTGTCACAATATATCTATTCTTCTACCTTACTGATCTAATAAATGATGTTTATAGAGAGATTTCATGATGCGTACTTTAACTGCCTTCCTTGTACATTATGCCATAACAGATATGGCTGCACATATATTACCTAATACATTTGCTTCTTTTGTAATTTATAGGTCATATTTATGATCTTTATTCAAATAACACATCATGGAGTGCTAAACATATTGAGAACTCTGAAAGAAGCAATCATGTCATTGGATTGTAATCCAATGGATAGTCAATATGGCTCTGTCAAGTTAACCCTCAACTTGATAAATACTCTACTTCTTAGTTAATATACCCAGAGAACACTTTAGAAATTTACTCTGTATCACTGAGCTTGGCAAGACGGTTTCGACTCATAGTATTTATCCTTAAAATGACAGCAGTAATTTAAAAGTTCCCTTCACTTACTGTATTTTGCGAAAAACATCAACAATTAAGTTAAAGATTAGTAAGTTGCAGCACAAAGAAGTTCTTTAAAGTAATGTAACACTTAATAAATATAACTGCTTTCTAATCAATAGTGGATAAAAGAAGGGCTATATTTTTAGTTATTATTTTTTATTGGTACCTGTCATAGAATTCACTGCACTAATCGAACACATAGCTGTCTCATGCCCTGACATTACACTGGTTAAAAACAAATTTAAATACCCGTTTAAACACACAGTTAAAAATAAAAAGGTTATTCGACCGATCACAAAGAAAGGAGATTAATATTATGGAGAAGTAACTTTATTATGAAATACAACAAATATGTTTTCTATTGCTAAATAACAAGAAACAATGTTTAACCATTATAAAAACAAATATAATATAGCATAAGAAAATAGTCTGTTTTGTCATTTTTATGAAGTAATCATTGTTTAGGGAATGAGTTTTAATACGACAACAAAAATTGGTTGATTGAAAAACACAAAACAAGACTTTTTATATTAATGTGTGTTTCCTTCTGGGGCTATTTGTTACATTATTGTTAAGAACAGTTGAATAATTAGAAAAAGCAGCCAATAATAATGTTTATGAAAGCCTTCAAAAACATTTAGTATTTAGTATTTTTTTGTAGAAATTACAATAAGCTTGAATAAGTCAGGTTATGTACAGGAGGTTTGTTGATATTGCTTTTCAAATGTAGTTTACTGTATTCGGATTCTTTAAAGAATGACTTTCAGACTAGGACATGACGTACAGTCATACAGTATATCCAGATAACGTAAGATTAGTCTAACAAATATCCGGTTAGATTATATTGCTAGTAGGTGTCTTAAGTGCTTATGTAATTTAGCTTTTTCTAATGCTTCAGTTAAAAATGCCAAAATGACAAAGATGGGAGTCAAAACTTGTCTCTGGTGTATTTAGCAGTTGTGGAAATTATAATAAAATGATTGCATCAATTTCCAAAGACATTGGTATCCGAAAGGAACAATAAGCATACACAGTCATCCAAAACGCAGATTGATTTTGTGAAGATTGCACCAAACTTAGGTCATAGCTATTGAAACACATTGCTAAATGCATGATTTGCACCCCGCATTGGTTTTATTGATTATTTCAGTTTATTACTATGTAATATTTGCTCAGTGATAGTTCTTTTTTTATATGAGGTTATCATTTATATTAGATCAGAAGCTGATTTTGGTTCAGTGACACATATTGGCTGGATGCTGCCCTAGGTCTGACCCAGTGCTGCACCCCTGTTGCCCCCTACCACTCACCTCTGCTTTGCTATGATGTCATATCACAGTGCACTGCATTTTAAGGCCACACAGAGTAAGTTCACTGTGGAGGCTCGACTAGCCACGCACAGTGCTCAAAAATGTATGCGGGTTGGTTGAAAGGCCCAAAGCACTAACTTGCTGGGGAGCCCAATGTACCCCCCCCAAAAAGGGGTCGAATAGCCAGTAGTCTGATTACAAATACTCACTATGTTTTTTTCATTATTTTTGGAACCCCACAATGTATACCAAATGTGGTCTTTTTGAAGTATACACCTGTAAGCCCTGTCCCAGGGCTAAATCACCTTCTTTTTTTTTCTTTAGTGAGCCTTTGAACCTTTTACAAATTAACACTGCATGTGACAGTGACAATAATTTAGCAACTGGTTGTGATTTGGATTCAGATTCAAGTTGGGTCTTTGACTAGGCCACTCCAAAACCTTCATTTTGGTTTTGTTGTTTCTTTTGAGCCATTCAGAGGTGGACTTGCTTGTGTGCTTGAGATCTTTGTCCTGCTGCTTAAACCAACCACACTTGAGCTTTATCACAAACTGATGGTCGGACATTCTCCTTCATGATTTTATGGTAGACAGCAGATTTCCAGATGTTCCGTGTTTAGATGGTACATCTAAATGATACTTATGTTGATACGCTTTTTTTTTCATAGCACTACAATTTGTGATATGTATCCTCATATGATTTGTCCCGGTTTTGATTATGTCACCCTTAGGAATACAATACGGCTACAACATGCATTATTTATAAAGTGACAGCTGAAGAGGGATACATGTAAGATGTTATTGTTGATTGCTGTTATAAACCCTAGATGATAAGTTGCAACTAATCCTAAAAAAAAATGAATGGTTCAGAGGTACATCGAAATGAATTATTAACAGTGTTTTCCTGGTTAAGAATCCCTCAGGAACTTTTGTCGTTTTTCTGCTGAGCTTGAACTTTTTAGCCCACTAACAATATATTACATCCTCCAATATATCTTGTTTCCATGGCTACCCCAATGATCTTCAGCTTGTATATTCCTACAAACCACAGTATGAGGATGATCGTGCAATTCCTTTGACACTATTCTTTATTTTGTCTTAGTTTAGCGGTAATTAGTAGGTTCCTGTGATACATCTATATATCTATATGTATATATATATATATTATATATATATATATATATATAGTGTTTTAGTGTGAGTTTGTGTCAAATATGTACCAGGGTTTTGTATACAGTAAATTCCACTGAGCATTTTTGCAGGCTCAGATGTGAAAGAACATCCCCAGGCTTTTAATGGATTATCAGGCAGGTTTCAAGGCTGTGTAAAAGTAATAGATGGACTTTATTTTTACACCTCCAGTACGGCAAGACAGTGAAAGCAGGCCTACAACGTACATTAAGTATTCTGCGTGAAGAAAAATAATGGAATTATCTGTTTTTAAATGGCTTCCTTTACAGTGTAAAGCAGAGCATGCTTAATCACTCGAGTACCATCAGTTGAATTCACCTTTAATTAACTCTTAAGGTTTCTTGAAATTATATAATGCATCACTGCAGAGTGCAGTGAAGTTGGTATATATCCTATATATAATATATATATATATATATATATATATATATATATATATATATATACACCAGCTTGTTTCCAGATAAAAGAACAAACACAATTCTATGTTATTTCATCAAGCTATTTTGAAAACTAAGCAATCAGGACAGGGTGGATAAAATATGCCATCTAACAGAAAATGTGCCCCATCACACACTATTATTTGCAACATACTTGTGTATGACTTTATGATTTTATTTTAATTGTTCTTTGTAAAATCCCAAGCTTTAAGGCTGGTCCATATGGTATACATTGACATTTCAAAGACAGCATTCCTTTAGTTAAATTACTCATTAGCACATTGCAAATCTGTTTAGTAGCCATTTACATATAATCTCCAAAGATAATTATTTAGGAAGCATGGATCTTCCAACTGTTCACGCCAGAGCAACCCCCCCCCCCTTCACATTCTACCAAGTGCATACGGAACATAAATAGCGTTATATATTCCACTCAAAATCCACACTTGGTTTGGTGAGATTATTATTTTTACATGTAATTTTTTGAAAAGGAAAAAGCTTGTTTGCCCCTCTTTTCACACTGATTCTTCATGTACTGATTACGCAGTGATTGGTAATGCTGGACTCTGCAGGGTTTCTGTAACACAGAGGGATTCCTGCTGCAGCGTTAGCACCGACACTGCGGAAAGGAAATGCCATGAGGATGTTTGGACATTTAAATCAATGTACAAGTGCTGTTACGTTAAGCCAGCAATACTGGCTTCTTTAGACCAGCTTTTGATCAGACAGTCTTCTCGCTGCGCCTGCGGCGTGCACTGATGTACGTGAAGAACTTTCTAATAACAGACAGCTGCATAAGCTGCAGGGCCAGTTTTTTGCCAAGGCTAGGTGTTCTGCATCACTGGTACCTGCCTACAGCCAACGCTGTCTTGCTTGTTTGGCGTCAGCTTGGCTTTCTTCTCTTCTACCACAAGCACACATTTGTGGACATTGTGGCAATGACAATACCACTTGCTTTACTTACCTATTTTACTCTCTTTCCTTTTCTGTCTGCATGATGTTTCTGGCTTTGTCTTTATCTTGCTGTGTAAAACATGTTGAGGTCACGTTTTAATGTCTCTCTCTCTCTCTTTCTAAATATATATTTTTATTATTTCAAATGACTTCCCTTTTTAGCTATACCCTTTCTGATCATCTTTTGTCACCCACAAATATATGAATCACAGATTACTAATTTAGAATTCTTGCTATGATGTTATATGTTGCCATAGCAATACAGTGAATGTCCCTAAAAGTTGACTTTGGCATAACTATTTCAAAAGTTTGATAATGTATTGGTTTCTCTGTGCTATACAACTATATATGAAAAACAAAATATAGTAGAGTTGAGTTGGATTTTGCAAATGTACAATGACTTCATAAAAGAGTGTACCAAGAATCAGAGATCCGATGATGTTGTACAAAGAATCAGAGATCTGATGTGCATAGCTAGGAGATATCCCAGATTGACCAGGGTCATCCCTCACAGTCCCCACCCACTAAAGGCCATCTGGGACTAGCCCCAACTCCATACGTGACTATTCCCACACTACAGTAGGCTAGCTTCATGCTTTTACAAAGCTGCACCCCAAGGTAACCTACCATGGGACGTTCCAAGGTTTGTGGGCGTGTGAGGTGCCTATGCAATTCCTGCTAGGAGTGAGGCAATTTGTGATGTAATATGATGTCATAACTTATAATTTATATAACTATTAATAATAAAGTCTATTTTTTTATTCCTGTATATCAGATTAGACTTTGTATTTTAACATATTCATCCATTTGCGTACTATAATTGGAGGAAATCAAAGGAATATCAAGGACAAAATAAATCTTGTAAGCCAATACTGCTGATGTGTTCAACTATGTGTAAAATGTTTAAATATTGGGTATCAATAATTCTCTGCAGGACTAAGAGAAACAGAAATATAAAGACATGCATATTTACACATGGCTGCTACTGACCTTAGAAAAAATGACACATTTGATTATTCCTGTAGACTCTTTCTCAGTGAAGCAATATATAATACTCTTTCCAATTCTAAAACTATGCTGTTTTTGTCAAATATGCTTTTTATTTGAATATTGCTGTACTTTTTGTCAAATGCTCAATTCCTTCTTCATCTACATCCATATTAGACGATTAATGTTCTGCATCTGTTTGCTCTTGTTGCAGGTAGATTACCCACTTATTTAAGTATAATAAAGATCTGGTAAGCTTTATTAAAAAGAAAAAACATATGATTCCTTTCTTTTAGAATCTCTTGAAACTATAAACTCCAGCTGCTCAAGATGGCTGACAAGTAGTTGTTTCATATGCAATAGTAAAGGGCCGGCATGGGGTCACTTTAAAAAAAAAAACTTGTTTTAGAAAGAAAAGCTAATTTTATCAATTAAAATAACATGATATGGATCAGAAATACAGTGTAGTAAATGACTATTGGAACTGGAAACGGCTGATTTTTAATGGAATATCTTCTTAGGCTTTGTTTAATACTGTATATATATATGCATATACAGCATATTATATATATATATATATATTTATATTCACATTTCTGGGAACTTGCCAGGTTTTGTAACACACAGCAAGGTTGGCAACACCGGAGTCACGTAGAACTCAAGGGTAGCAGTAACAAGGTCTTAACAAGCCAAGGTCAGGATACCAGGAGTCAGGATCTATGGATAACAAGCCGGAGTCAGGATACCGGAGAATCAACGTAAATGAAGAAACAAGCTGTGGTCAAACACGAAAGGACTGCCAAGGATAACGGTCACTGAGGAGAGCACTATAAGCATATGCAACCATCAGAGGGCAAGTATCATAGGAAACTGGGAGGTTTGAATAGGAACCGTAAGGAAGGGGCGTGGAATTCAAATTAGCGCTACAATTAGTGAAAACATCACTTCCGATGTCAGGATTTGCAGCCATCTTGTGTGTGGCACAAATAATACACAGTGTCACACAGGAGCGCCTAACAAGTAAAATAGAATAAAATGTTGCTACAATAAAAATGCTACGGGTTTCGGTTATTTAAAGCTTCATCCAGGCGCAATGTGTGTGGCGCAATCTCCCATTATAAAGCCCTGTAGTTGCAGAGTTGTCCATGCATGCGCACAGCATTCTCAGTTGCAGGACCTGACTGCCGCAGGAAGGGTGGTCTCCCTCTCATGCTGTTCCGGTGGAGGTGGCTAAGAGCTGGGGGGTTTCCCCTATGGAGCAGCTGCAACCTCCATGGAGAAAGGTCTCCTTCTTCTCCATACTGGCTGCAATTGTGTGTGTGGGGGGGTGTCTCCCTCAAGCAGAAGGTGGGGAAGAGGAGCGTTTGGAAGTACATAACAAGTTTGACTTTTTTGGGTAAATATTTTTTTATTAGTAGTCTTAATGTGCATTCTAACTATGTTTTATCATTTGATTAACTATAATTAATGCTTTTGACAAACTAACTATTAAAACTATTAAAGTATAAGAAATTTAGCTTAAATAAATGCAAGTATATGCATTTGAGGAAACATATTTTGTAAAATTTGTTGGTTGGTATGGACTTGCTGACTGAAATTACTAATATTCTATTAATAAATATTTTATTTTGGAATTATGTACATGGCTTTAGCAATACATATGGATATGTGCTTACTGTATTCAAAGTCAGTATACGAAGCATTATATGGTAGGCTGTTCATAAACAGGAATATACAAGGGACACAAGGTCATTTTACCTTAGGACAAGGTTTTCGAGAGAGTACTTTACACTAAGATATAACATAAAATTAAGGTTATTTTTATTCAGCTTTAATATTTAAGATTGTCTCTCTCCCTAATAGATGGGGGAGGGCTCGGACTCAGTCTTACAAATTATGAATACATGTTATCTAAATGGTTATACCTGTGGACTATGAGTTTTGTCCAGAGAACCCAGGAATGATAGGTGACTACCATACCCCCGGGCCAGGGTTTCATCTCCCAACGGGGGTGTAGAGTGGGGGTCTGGCTACTCCCAAGCCAGTTTCTGCAACTTTCAGTTTTATTGTGGGCTAACCCTACCCCTCTGTGAGATTATCTCTTCCACCTCCTAAACTCTACTACCTACTATAAAGACAAAGTAAACAATTTCAACAACCTGACTACAGCTTCCAGAACAATGATACATTAAATGGTACAAATGCCATAATTAGCTGTAACCAGCATTTGCGCTAACATTATTTTGTAGTTTTGGTGTTTGTGTTATGGTGTGATTAAGTGATACAGTTGTTTATTGCTTATGTGCATTTTGGCCAAGGACTGCCATTCATTTGCTTTTAGTCTTGAGCAATTAATTGCTTTGTACTTTTCTGTGTTTTTTTGACTACAACAAAATGTACTCAGGTCCATTGAATGAGGGGCCATGGCGTATAAGAGTCAAAAACATAGTTAAAAGCATTTGCCGTAAAAATTTTATTACAAATAATTTGAAAAAAAAAATAGAAAACATTTTTCATTGTAACTATTAAAGAAATGAAACTTGTATAAGTTCTATACTTATATACTATAAATGCTATACTATAATACATGAGTAATATTAGAGCATTTTTCAATCTAACATAGGCAAGGTTTTCCATGGCTTTCAGTTAGAAAATGATTATTCTCATGTTAGCAACTTGCCATTATTCCCGTATCATCAAACACAAGAAATTACATATCTTTGATTTCAAAGTAGGCCCATCTATCATTCTGAAATCTCAATCCCAGTATTGGTTGTGAAATTCATTAAAAAGGTTGATGATCGCCAGTTAAGAAATGCAAAGGAGATTTGTGAGTCACTCACGCACAACACAAAACTGATGGTCCATAATTTATAATTTTCTGGTTGTTAATTACATCAATTCAAATAATAGAAAACTATTGCTTAATGAATGTTAAGCAAGCTCATCTCCACACAACAGCAGTGCAAATATATGTAAAAATAGTTTTAACATCTAGTACCATCATTGTGCCTGGATATGTATTAGCACTACTAATCTAGGTCAATAAAATAAAGGGTTAGAAGAAGATTTACTCCAAAATATGGAAGAATATAGAGTTGTTTCTGTTTAAGTGGCTGCGCCTCTTAAGTGGCTGCATATCTATGTCTGTATATATGCAGGGCTACATGTACATTTAACTGCGTGCAGGTATTTTCTCATGGGATGAGGGACGAGGCAGATATGTGAATTAGGCTTGTGCTGCATGGTGACAATTCTCCTGCGTCTTCTTGTGCTTCCTTCAGCTACTAAAGTTGAGGTGAAGTCAGTATGCTGTGGGAACTGTGACCCTCCCTGAGGCTCCAAGAGCCCTGGTTATGTTTTTGTGTATGTGCATAATATTTTTGTGTCTATGTATATTAGTGTAGAGCCGAATAAAAAACACAGGAGTATCTGCTTCAGTAACTATGAGCTACACTATATAGACAAAAGGGTACTTTCCTGTTATGCGGAGCCAATACGTTTGAGCCAATACATTTTTTTAATCTGTGAATACATTTTGTTATGGCTTTTTTATACGTTTGATATGTGTTTTTGCAGGTTTTTTTAATATCTTTCTTTGAGTATAATGAGAATGAACATCCTCACTCTAGCTTGTATCAAAATAGAATCAGGGGCGTTCTTACAAGAGAAAGGTGTACTACTGACCACTATGCTACTGTGTCAAAATGGTCAAGAAATGAAACTCTACTTTGGCTCCAGTATTATGTGGGATTGTAGAAAGTCTATTTGTCGGAAGAAGGTCAACATCCGCACCGGAACTTGGTCATCTACCCTATCTGACACCCTTTCGTTTCTTCTATTGCTGGGCCGAGGAATTGACGCTGATCAAGTGGTGCAAGGATGAATTGGGCACAACTGTCCACTGGAACAAGTACATGTGAGAAGACTGCGCTAACTACCTCTTCAAACTACCAAAACAGAAGATTGGAGGCAAAGGATTAATTTTCAAAATCAAGGAGAGCTTGTTCACTAAGTGTAAGAATAATTACCGGCCTAGTTTTTCCTCAGCAGTGAGTATTCGGAGGAACTTGTCGGGGACAATGACGGCAATTTTGGAAAATGTCAAAACGGGCTCTATCATTTTATCAGATAGTTGGTGTGCCTACAAGACCGAGCTATTGGAAAAGGTCGGATTTGAGCAATTTAAAGTCAATCATCGGTAAAACTTAATTGATCCGCACACTGGTGTCCACACTCAGAGCGAATGTGGGGATCAGCTAGAGAGCGTAATAAACAACACCGAGGAACAGCACGTCATCATTTGGAGTTATATTTGGCCAAATTCATTTGGGACACAAGGATATATTTGAGTCACTGTTGAAAGCAGAGGCCAAGTTTTTTGGCCTCTGAAATCTCAATTATACTTTTATTGTGTCTCCATTGTTGCATAGATACATTTAAAAAAAATATATATATATATGTTTTTTGAATGGCTCCAGATAACAGGAAAGTACTAACAAAAGTCTTGGGAGACCTGACCATTACACCAACAGGGACTTTTATGATATCTCATGCTAAATACATAGTACATACATAAATATATAATATTTAGTTGGTCTCCCCTTTGTAGCTATAACAGCCTCAACTCTTCTGTTAAAGCTTTCCTCAAGATTTTGGAGCGTTTCTGTGGGAATTTGTGCCCATCCATCCAGTAGAGCATTGGTGAGGTCAGGCACTAGAAGACCTGCTCACAATCTTCGTTTCATTTCATCCCATTTAATGGTGTTGAGGTTCAGTCAAGTTCTTCAACACCAAACTCATCCAATTCATCCAACCATGCAAGACAATGAAGTAAACATAATGAGAATAATAATAATAATAATAATGCTTGATTATCTTTTAATATTTTCACAAATAATGTGAATATTATTTATTATAAGTCTACTCATTACATATGAATATATTTTAAATAATCTATAGTGTATATTGGCTGCAATAATTAAATTATTATTAATTGAAAGAACAATCATTTGCATACTGCCTTTTTGTGCTTATCACCACAGAAAACATTTTTTGAAGTTAGAGTAGAATTTATTGCAGCTACATAACATGTCCTGGAAATGCTATTCCTGACCTTTTTAAAAAGTAAACATTACTGCCATCGCTTTGCCTCTCCTGTAAGATCTGTCAAGATAAATGATGAATTGTATTAGGTTTGCTTTATAAAACAGTGATATTTTACTTGTGGATCAGTGGATTGAGACTGTTATTACTTGACAAAATGTGTCCGGCTTAAGGTAAAAGTGAAAAGAGAATTTCTGGATATCTTTTAAGATAATTTCCAGTGGTCCAAAAATGTATAAATATTTTACAAAATTAATGATAAAGGCAGTTATGTAAAATATGTATAAACTATGCTGACTACATAAAATGTGAGATTCTTCTATTATTCCTCAGCTGGTACGTCAATAAAGTTTGTAATTACACAAAAAAAGTTAACAAAGGAAATAATTTCAACTAATCTTTGTAGTAGTAATAATCTTTGTCAAATCTATTGAAAAAAAAGATGTAGAACAGTTTTTTAGTAAATAACAAATAGGAATAAGGTAAGACCTAAGTAGCTCCAACATTACATCAGAGTAGTGCTAGTATATGATGCCATACCTTGGTGTCCTACAACATCAGATGATGCAAGGAGCTCAAGGGAGGAGTTGCTAGGAGAGCTCTTAGGCCTGGGGCAGCTATCCATTTTTACCCCATGTTAAAGAAAGTCCTGATAAAAAGTTTTATTTTTTTACTTGCTTTAAAAGCCTACAACATAACCTGTAAAAGGCCTATGGTTTAAATGTTAAAAAAAAGAAGAAAGAAAAATTCCTTCTGCTTAGACAGTGCTAATTATTTAGCAGCAGCCAAGCTGAAAAGATTCCATAACTCAGTGGAGTGACACTGACATCTAATTCACAGGATTTCCATCAGTCCTGTGACTATAGCTGTCTAAATCACAGCAAAAGCCGGTTAGTAGAAAGAGAGATGTAATTTAATACACTTCGATTGTGGTACATAAAATGAAACAAACGGGATAACAGTAAACATGACAGTAAGGAAAACTGAATGACGTTATGCTATAGTGCTTATTCTCATACAAACGTACCTGAAATGTTAGTTATCCCTTGTCTGGTTGTACGTTTAAAAAGACAGACATTTAGAAACTAACATCAGCACCCCACCATCGTCTTGAGCATAACATACTGTGCTGTATTCAGTAATGCAGGTTAACAGAAAAATACGCTTTTATCTCTCTTTGTTCCAATAAGCTTCCTATATTGCAGACCAGGAGGCTGTCGTTGTCAGTCGTGTCATATTTTGGATGATAAATCATGCCCAATCATCACGCTGAGCTGATTCTTTATGGCACTTCCTACGTAGACTTTCATTAGTCAGTGTCCGGCTGGATGAATAAGAATGCATTCCTCCCAATGTTTTGAAGGGCCAAATAGGGATACGTTTTACGGGATGTGTTCATAAGTGTGGCTGGGGAGCTTAACCAAGACTGTTTATGTCACTTTGTGGCCCATAGATACTTTTGTGCAACAGAGTAAGTCATTTAGATGAAGAAGAATATATTTTATATAAACAATTTAATTATCTATTTTGTTTCCATACATGTATCTATTTGGGCGGATGAACACTCAGATACACTCACAGGGCCGGCCTTAGGGGTGTGCGACCTGTGCGGCCGCACAGGGGCGCCACCCGGGACTTAAATTAAAACATCTTTTTTTTTTTTGTAACTTCATTTAACATCCTCCATGTTAAATAAAGTTAAACAAAAAAAATGGTGTTTTCAAGTCCCGGGCAGGGGCGCGGAGCGGTTGCTCCTGAAGTTTTCCGCAACCGCTCGGCGCCCTTCACACTCCGTGACTCCGTTGCGGTGCCGGCATTTCATGCTGAGCGCCGGAATTATTCTGGCG
Source organism: Spea multiplicata (assembly GCA_009364415.1). Taxonomy (NCBI): domain Eukaryota; kingdom Metazoa; phylum Chordata; class Amphibia; order Anura; family Pelobatidae; genus Spea; species Spea multiplicata. The sequence goes on from VKOC01000005.1 coordinate 36,437,734, forward strand.
CTCAGCTGTGAAGCATGCACCGCGTCAGAGCGGGAAGACGGACGCCTCCCGCTCCCACCGCAGGACTCCGGCAACAAGGTAAGTAAGGATAGGGAGAGGGGGTAGATAGTGATAAGGGCAGGGGGGGAAGGCAGTGAGAAGGGGCAGGGGGGGAAGGCAGTGAGAAGGGGCAGAGGCGGAGAAGGCAGCTGAGAAGGGCAGAGGGGGAAGGCATTGACAAGAGGCAGGGAGGGCAGCTGACAAGGAAGAGGGGGGAGATTTTTTCCTTTTTGGTGCGGGGCGCGGGATGGGGCGGGGCGCCAGCAGGAAAGTACGTCCGCACAGGGCGCACAGGGCGCCAGAACACTTACGGCCGGCTCTGTACACTTACATGCACCCAAACATCTTGGGCCAAAACAGGTACTGTGCCACCTACAATGTGTGCTGAGACTTAGATGGTATGGCAATAAGCTATAATATGTACTACACTACTATGTGATAAGGAGTCAGGCCACTTGTCTAGTGCATTTTGGTAAGGCTAGCAGAGCTAGAATACAAATGGCTGATATGCAGATCCCTGGAAACATAATATTGTACAAAAACTACAACTGTGTCTTAAAAGAAAAGAACAATATTTTCAAAACATTTCTTAAATGTTCCTAAGCTTTATAAAAGATAATTATTCTCAACCATAGCCAGCCTGGTTATAAGCTTATGTGTTTCCAGTACCACAGCATTAACAATGATTAAAAAGCATATTGTACTTGTATTTATGACATATTAAACTTGCCAACTTGCTTGTTATGGGAGCTTCGAGAGAGTTGTCAAAGTTGGGGAAATATAGCTAGTAATGCTTGTGGATTGAACTTGCCCTAACATATCTTAATAGGGATGGGGAATGAAAAAGCTGGGCAAAACTGCTGATTGAATGGTTCATTGGATTGTACCATGACAACAGCACTTTGATCACCACAGATTAATTTTATAAATAGACCTTTAACAACATTTTAAAGAAAATTGCAATGTGTTACTGTTATATTGGACATCTGGCAGATTGTAAAACTGTGCATTTACACTTTATAGCTTGGTTTCCTACAACAATAATTGGTAGGACAATTAAGGGACATATTCACTAATCCAGGAGTTTGTAGGATAAATTAATATTTCAAACAATACATTTGCTTTTATATTTGAAGAGCCAATAAGCTTTTCCTGTAAGAACTGTAAGAAGAGCTGATCCTGCATAATCCATTGCTAATGTAAAGGGGGGTTTAGAAAGTCACCAATTTAAGTGTGCGCTATGTAAAAAGCCATTTGAGAAACTCACTGGGATTGGCCAAGGTGAAGCATGCAACTATTCTATAAATCTCAGAGTTAGTGAATACACCATGTATAAAACCCTACCTGGGAACTGGTTCGGTAATGCTACTTTCTGCTACTAGACTGGCTATAAGAAACAATGGACAAGAAGAGCAAAACATCATCTGTTAGCAAGCTAGCACTAATGGATGACTCTGTTAAAAGACACCAAGCAAATACCCAATGCTTGGTTGTACTAGTGCCCCAGTGGTAGTATTAAATCACCCACTGTTCTTCTTTTCCTGTCTCCATCCTACCCTGTTCTTTGTGATTCCCAGTTTACAGTTTTTGACTTCTAGACTGTTTCCTAGCCATGAATCACACTGTGCTTGTCTACCATTTAAAGAACCTAAAGGAACAGTTTACAGTCCCTGACTGACCCACTATGGAAGAATGCATATTAAAGTACTCTGTGAGTACTTAAGTATGCTTTCTACAACAATGAAGCTGTAATTTGCATTAAGGCGCATACAATTATGGAAGTGTCTCAGGCTTGGAATGTGCACTGCTTTGAGCACACTTAAATTAATCCAATGAATTCATAAATATACAAATATATATGCAAAAACTACACTTATAAACCCACATCTACTACCCAAAACACATAATAAAAAGTCTACACACCTGTTAAAAATGCCAGGTTCTTGGGATGTTAAAGAATGAGACAAGGATAAATCATGTCAGAACTTTTTCCACATTTTAACAGAGGCGTGTAGACTTCTTATATCCACTGTATATATTCCTTTATTTTCCAGCCAGTTCAGAGAGTTGGGGGTGGAATTTAGTTAAGAGGCATCATTTTTTTCTGTAGGACTAAAACTTCATTTCATTAAGATAGTTATATATAAAAGTAGTTGTTAAATGAAAAATGGCTGTCAGCTTTCTTCCATATTCTAAGAACAGCAGAAAATTGTACTTTCTGCCATGTGGGTACTTTCACTGAAAAATCATGTATTTATCCACTTTCTACAGCCAGTAATGTCACAAGTGTCATGAAGTCTATGTTGTGAGGCATGCATCATTTCAGGAAGTAAAGTTGTTGCGTTGTGATGTCAGAGAGCTGACCATCCCAGACAGAAGTTCTGCTGACAGTAGAAAAGTCATGATGTGTTTGTGAATCCTTGTGCGTTAAATTTCACTTAAAGCTTTATCGTTAAATAGAGTTGTATTGCAAATAAAAAGTATTTCTTCTGGTATTGCAATCTTTTTTTTTTTAAAGAAGAATCAATTGCTGCTTTGTACTTTTTATATGTAATTCGGAAAGCACTAGAAAAAAAGATCAAAAGAGGGAATAAAGGAATTCTGGGTAAAATAAGGTTATTTTACAAGGTTACTGAAATGCCAATAATAATTTTTCATAGAGTTACAGGTGATTTATTCTGTAATGAAAACCACAGTTGCCACTTTACAACTGAAATTTCCTTGTCAGTTCTGATTACAAGATTGCGAGATTGTTGTCGAAAAATCATATTGAAAAATAAACATTTGTTACCTACATTTATAATGTATCATTTTGATAATCCCCTTTCAGACGCTGCAAAGCATATTTTATCTAAAAGGTTTTTTCAATGAGCTGTGAGGATTGATTGTAGTGTTTTAAATAAATAATGTTTATTAGAGCTAGCAACATTGGGTAACCCTTCCCACCAAAACAACCAAATGTAGGTAATATGGGTATGGACAACTAGTAGATTACAGAGCATGTCATGCCAAGAATACTTAAATATGTTTACAGTTTTTTTTATAGTATAGTATTTTCAAATAGCGCTTGTGAACCTGACAGATAAGCTCTACTGTGTATTTTCTCAGTTCTATGTTTTTAGGAGCCTGTGGGAAGGTAGTAACAAACTAACAGGAGTCCTCCAAGTGAAAACACTCAATCTAAAGTAGTTAAGGTAAATGTGAGTAATAAGGGACAATGTTATAACTCTCAAGGAATCATAGAAACTGGCCTTCAGGGGCTGGAATAGGGAGATGTTTAACCGGTAGATCCAGTCATTTTTAATTTTTTTTGCAAAGAAATGTCCCCTATCAGCAGAAGCCACTATTGCAGGCTTCTTGCTGAAAGATATGTGTGATGTCACTTGGTGACATGCACTGGTGAGAAATATCCTGCTGGGATCTCTTATTGCTTTCCTTTACCCCCCCATTATTTTAGGTGCCCAAAGCTGGACACCTTCATTGATGGATGTGGAGTTAAGGCTTGGGCCATGCTCAGGGACAGATGCTTAATAAAACAGAAAATTTCCGCTTTTTCATTTGTTTAAGCAGATGATAAATCATACAACATCATATTCTGGCAATTTTCTTTAATAGGCTGTGGGACAGCAGAATTGGAGCTCTCAGAAAATTGGATAGAGGTTTGAAGATGCACAGACCTCAGCTCACTGGACCCAACAAGCGAGATCAGTGGATCAATAAATTAATAGAAGTTTGGATTGAAAACTGGGCAGTAATATGTATAGTCAAACAAGTGTTTTCTTTTTTTTCAGTACTTAATACACTTAGTTTGACCACTTGATCTTTTTTGCATTTGGTTTTAGAGATTTAATTTTCAGTCAAGCCCTGAGTATCTTATTAATATGCAGAGTGAGGATACTTTCATAAGCTTCCTATTTAGTACAGTTGATTGATGTAACTATAGAAACCTTCATTTGTATTGCCAAGGCTTATATTTAGCTTCATCACAACACATTTCCATATAGTCTAATGGATGATGAATATCAATCAGTATTTTCCTATTTAATTAAAATCTGTGCTTTTTGTCTCACTAAGACTTACAAAACTGAGATTTTGAAAGGCGCACAGAAAAATGCAATGCCATATATATATATATATATATATATATTATATATATATATATAAACCCTCCTTAACTCTTTGCACTAAAATCACATTGCAAAAGTAAGCATTTTGCTACAGTTAATTCTTTGAATGTTATACAGCTTTGAAAAGCTCAAAAAATGCTAAATGATTTAAAAAGGCAACATTATGGTTATGTAAAAGTAATGTTGTGTATATCCCCTAATGGTTCCAAATAGAAAATACATTTGTTTTGTTTATATTGGAGTGATCCCATTAAATTGTCTGGTGGACTCCTTTGCAAGTGCTTTGAGGGATTCAGGCCTGGATTGGCCCTCTGGCACACCGGGCAAATGCCCAGGGGGCGGCTACCCAACATAGCTCTACAGGGATGTAGCTAGAAACCACAGGGCCCTGGTGGGAAACTTGCTCCGAGGCCACTCGACTTCACCAAGCAGCATGTCCCACAGTGCCACCTTAGCCCCAAACAGCTTGTGAGTGCCTTTGCCCCAAGCAGCTTATCAGTGCCATAGTAACCTCCAAACAGCCAGCATGAGCTATCTTTGCCCCGGGCTTGTCATTACCCCCAACCAGCTTATCTGTGACATAATTGCCATCAAGCAGCTTCTCTGTGACATCATTGCCCCCTAACAACTTGTCTTTGCCTTCTTTGCCCCATGCCCCCCTCCAACATACACTCTGGAACACACAGGTAAACACAGTTTACACATGCTAACACACACTTACTCATACTCACTAATACACACATACGCATTCATTCTAACACACATACTCCCCCTCACACTACTCATGCTAACACACACTCCGTCTTGGACCACTTACACACCCATGCTCACATACACACACTTACACATCCAAACTCACAAACACTTATACATCACACCTATACATAGACATCCACGCTCTTGCACATACAAACATACATACCCTCTTTGCTGCCCACGCCCACTTACCTCTCCTGCAACTTTCTGGCCAGCTACCCACACAGTGTATCTTTATATGGACTAAATGTGCTGCACAAGCGGCAGGTGAGATTCTTATTCACAGTTTAACTATGACCCACCAACCTGTGATATGACGGCATGCGGTATTTGAGTAAAGCAAGCATAATGTGAACTAATGAAACCAAAATAAGCCTATGTTTGGTCAGATACTTCCTAAGGAGAAGTTTGATATTGTATTTTTTCGTATTTATATATCATAAACAATTCCTCTTTAAGAAACTGAAAGCTGCATCACTTTAAATTCTTGGTTTCTCAAAACAAAAATGTATCATACCATTTATAGTGGTTCTGCTTCATTAAATCTATGTGTAGGTATATATATGTGTATATATATATATATATATATGGTAACGGTTGGATACACTGGAGTGTGATTCGACCTATGATAGTGTTGTGTGCAGGGGGGAAGAGGTTGCTGGACATTGTTCTGTGAGGGGAAGACATGCAGCTGGATAGTGTTGTATGGCTATGTCTAGGGGTAGTGTGAGCTGCTAGTGTTGTAGGGAAGGGCTGATGGACAGTGTGACGGGTAAGGATATTCCTGATAGTGTTGTGTATTTGGAAAGCGAGATGCTGCCAAATTCCGTTGTGTTCGTGGAGCGTGTTCCAGTGTCATGTAGTGAGGGGAAGAGGAAATAGAGAAGGGAATCAGAAGAAGAGAGAGAAGAAAGAAAGGAAAGCAGAATAAGGGAGAAAGATGACAGAAAAAGGGAAAAGAGGAAAAAAGAAGAGAGAGGGAGAGTAGGAAGAATAAATAAAAAACTTCCATACATATAATATACGTATCAAGCATATATATATATATATATATACACACAATGTTGTGTATATTCCGTGACCTAGTTCTTATGCTCACGTGCCCATCGTAGGCTCTTTTGAGAGTGGACAGGGGTAACCATGGGCACACTGACTGGTCTGCGACTATGCAGCCACATACGCAACAAACTGCGATGGTGTTTTGACACCTTTCTATCAGAACCAGAATTAACGTTTTCAGCAATTTGAACTACAGTAGTTCATCTGTTGGATTTGACCACCCAGTCCTGCTTTCGCCCCCCACGTGCATCAATGGGCCTTGGCTGCCTGTGACCGGTTCATCACTTTTCCTTCCTTGGACCACTTTTCATAGAAACTGACTGCTGCAGTTTTGGTGATGCTCTGACCTAGTCATCTAGCCATCACAATTTGGCCCTTGTCACAGTTGCTCAGAGTTTTCCTGCTTCTAACACGTCAACTTTTAAGACTTGCTGCCTAATAATTCTTCTTCAGATAATGTGCTGCACTTCTCTCTTAAAGTGGAAACATTTTTTTTGAAAATATACAGAAACTGCTTTGCAAATTAGACTAACAACTTGTATGTTTTTTTTATTTATGGACTCGTGTTTGTGAATTGGTGAATCTAAAGGCAGGCTTCTCAACCCTTGTATGTAGTAACTCTAGAAATAATATACACACCTGCAGAACCAACCTTTTACAAAAGGCTTGAAGTATGGCAGGAGGATACAATTATGCAGTGTATTAGCACATTTCTAGAATCTCAGGAAAATAACTTTAAATAATTGTGTCATTATGTACAAATGCCAAAAAATGGAAAATAAACTGTTCAATAAAAAGCATCTGCCAGTTTAAATAAAATTAGCCACATTAATTTTAATTGAGGTAAACAATTAAAGCAATACTTGATTTGAACACATAATATTTATATCAATGCCTCACATTCTTGCTGTAGGCAGTAATAACAAAGATTATTACTTCCTTTGGATGAAAGTTTTCTGTGGGTAGAAACTACTTATCTGGTTGGAAGGTAATATGCTTATGTGTATTACTGTATGTGCCAGCCCTGGCAAGCATCCTGCTTCCATAGTGTTACAATGATGAAGTACCGTATTTATTCGATTATAAGACGACCCCCCAAAATTTGGATATTAATTTAGGTAAAAAAGAAAAGGCCTGAATATATTTGCATGTATTTGCCAACCCCCCCAGTTATGCACACCTGTCCCCATTTATGCACATCTGCTCACTGGCTTGCCACTTGGCCCCCCGGATATGCCTCATACCCCCCCTGCATGCTGCTCTGCCCCCCAGATATTCCTTATACCCGCTATATGCCACTCTGCCTCCCTGATATGCAACTCTGCCCCCCCATATGTACCAATGCATCCCCAGACGTGTCCCCCATGCTTTAGACTCCCTGTTGCCTAGTGGGGCCAGCCAGTTAACCTTCTGCTAAATGCCAGCAACTTCTACTGCTACCCGGCACTTCCACTGGGGCTTCTATGACAGAGCACTGGAAGGTCATGTCACGCCAGCACTCTATTATAGAAGCCCCGGTGGAAGTGTCAGGAAGCAACAGAGGTTGTCTGCCCGCATTGCGCAGACATTCACCAGCTACCAGAGAAAAGAATCCAGGTCCCCTGCAGCGCTGCAAAGGGTTCCTCCTCTCTGATGAACATTTGCGTAATGCGTGCAGACAACCTCCACTGCGGCCAGCACTTCCACCAATCTTTCATAGATGTCCTAGCGGAAGTGCTGGACTTCCGCAGGCCTAGGACAGAATACGCCACTTATCATATGTTATCAGCAACATATTCATGTTACCTGCTGCCATAGACCAGACCAACTGCTACACATGTGAATACCAAATTAAATTATGAGTTGTAAATTATAGTTGTAAATGCCAAATTCAGATATATTACCACTTCATAAATCCTAGGGTCATAATACCAATTAAAGTTAAAACTAATAAAAATAATAATCTGTTCCATATTATGTTTATTTCTTAGGATTTATCAATGGCATGTTTCCTATTTGGATCTGTATTGATCATAGAGAAGTAGAGAAAAAAATATTATTATTTTTAATCTGCATTTTGAAATAATAGATTGTAAATTATGACCTTTTACTGAGTGCTATGTGCCATCGCCCAAGGGTAGTTTCTAAAGATGAGACAACACGTTAGAAAGGGATGATTTCATAATGCCATGGGAAAATGACTCTAATGTAGAGTCTGCCAGTCTAATAAATATAAAGGAGTTAAAATATTTAAAAAAAATTAAACTTTAATAATGAGAATCATCATTATAATTTCAAAATAAATTTATATATATATATGAGCATGCATGTGTACTATGTGTAATTTGTGAGCGTGCATGCATACATGTGTGTGTAAGCAAACATATGTACTTGTGTGTGTGAGCATGCATGTGTGCTTGTGTGTGAGCAGGGGAGGGCTGGCAGCCTAAGGCCTGGGGGGCAAGTCAAGTGAAGTGGCCCATTGTGCCACGAATCAGCCCACCATACATGCCCATCACTTCCTGTTTTTCTAACGCATATTGATTATAAAAATACAAATATGATTCAAATGTGGTTTAACATATGTACATTCAATGGCAACAAAGGATGGTAAAACAAAAGCAAAACCTAATGACCCCTTGATGTTCAGCCAGTTAAATGTCCTCCATGATACTGTCTGAGGATTATGGGAAGTATAGTACACAGCAGCAGGACAATTGTAAAGGCTAATATGAGTATCCTACCAGGATCATACCTTAAAGTGGGCTGATTGGGGACAGAGCTGACACTGAAGAGCTGAATGGGGACAGCAATTACATGGGAGCTGAATGGGGACAAAGGTGACATGGAGGGCTGAAAGGGGACCAAGATGACACTGGGAGGGACTGATTGGGGACAGAGGTGACACTG
>VKOC01000005.1:36456085-36468137 GCA_009364415.1 Spea multiplicata
GAGGATTTGTATTTGAGGCTGTAGGGAAGACTTGCTAGGGTTTAAATCATTATTTTTAATTGAAAGCACAGAACAGCAGAGTAACACAGGAGTTATTGGATTTAGTTGGAAATCTGCCATGGAAGTTACCTTGCAATAGAAAAACCAGACATGTCAATCTTTTTAATGAGGTTGGTTGAAGTTTCAAAACCATGTTTTGTGCCTTAAGTGTGTTTTTTTAACTCTTTCTGTGTGTATATTAATAATGTCTGTGTGTATAATACTGTATCTTAAAGTTCACATTAATTACAGCTGCCCTGTTATAATTGCATAAAGCTGTATAGCAATGTAAAAAATATGTTTAAACCAAGGTAATCAATACGCAGCGGAGTACCTAAAACACTCATATAGGTATATGGAATGACGTTCGTGTTTAGATGTGCAGTCAATGGGTAACTTAAGTATTACTGAGTTGGTTCCTATGTGATTCATGACCCTGACCTTAAGTCACACTTATGTTGTGGGTTGTGTTCGGGCAGCTTAGTTGCAACAGCACTTCTGATGGTTAAATACATAGTTTATTCACTGAGGTGGCTTTAAATAAATTATATTTAACTGTGTGTTATACAGGGCTATCTATGCTTTTCTTGCAGGAGGCTCACTGGGCATAGCCCCTCATAATAATGCATACTCAGTGAGTAGAAACTGAACTCTGCTGCAGACTACCACTTTTAGAGCAGAGCCCTCTTTACCTAATGTATCGGTTTGTCTCTGTCTGTCAAGTTTAGTTTTGTGGTACGCTTTAAATGTATGTATTGTAGAAAGCACTGTGTACATTGTTGGTGTTATATCGGTTCACGATATTTGTTATATAAAAAAGATATTATTATTATTATTAATACACTCAAGTTTTAATTTATAACTAAAACATCAGAAATTATCATGATGTGCTTAGTTAATGCTATTGGGTTAAATCTTTTTAATAATTAATCAACAAAGCAAAACAAGGCCATTATTTTCACATTATTTCCTCTGTAGACATAAGTCAAGAGGTTATTTTTGTGTTCATAAATGTAATATGTAATGTAAACACAACCTTGATGTATAAATGATTTTATTCACTTGACAAATGCCTGTTATTTCATCCCACAAACAGAATGTGTTTATATGTTTTTTCCTTTGTGTATTTCTTCTACAATTCATAGCGTCATTGAGAACCTTTTACCCTATCAGCACCTATATAAGGTCAAATGTAGACTTTTTCTCCATTCTTATCTGCTCCGCTTGTTGTAAGCTAAGAGTTTTCATGTTTGCACTAGCAGCCGAGGATTGTGTAGGAACAATGTCATGACATTATGAATAGACCATCTAATTTCTACAAAAAAGAATGAAATGATGTGTTATTTATAGCAGCAGGGGAAGGAGAACATTTAATGTCAGGAGTCAAGAAATTATGGAATAGAGGAAATCAACACTCCATGACAGGGAAGACAAGGGGGGGTAATTACTATATTTACAATACTTGTTTTTAAGAGTGATAGACTTCAATTTGTAGCCTTTTTCTTAAACATATAAATAATATGATAATAATATGATGGGGATGAAGTTAACTTTTGTCATTTTAAAATTTCTGCAGACTCTCCAAACATTTAGGGTTTCCTTACATTCACAATCAGATTAATCAATTAATCAGATTGTCTCAATCATTTTGACAGATCCACACAATCCATCCGTGCTTGTGTGAAGGTATATTGAAAGGCATCACTGATAAGTATAAATAGAAATCAGGATTGATGCTGTAGGGTAATGAAGTAGTGTCACCTGATCCAACCATCCATAGAGAAAAAAGATTAAGAGCCCCATGCTTTAGGTCTATAAAACCCATTCAATCATTTCATTACAGTCTCTACAATATTTTTTTTTGTTCTTAGGGAATATTTATTGTGCTTTTATTTATTTATTTTTTTATTCAAATATTTATTTGTTAAAAGATTTTTTTCCGTAAGAAGAAGGGATACAGAAAGGAAAAGGACAAGGGGGCATTGCACAATGTATTCAATAAGAGAATTTCATTTAGACCGCCCAAAGAGGAATAGGAAAAAAAAGGAAGAGCAGAGGGTATTTATTATTTGTGATATGTTTTAAGTACTGTTTATTTTAAGGATCCAGTCCTCATATATTGCTTGTCTTCTGTAATAAGTCTGACTGACCCATCCTACAATATTTAATGTCTATGGGATATATTTGTTTTAAAGCACATATTAGTCTCAATGAGAGTATGAGAGTCCATACAAATAACACTGTAGAGATATGCTTCATCTGTCTGCTTGCATCTGATGCTGTGCTGTAAGCAATTAACCTTTATCGATTAATCAATACAATACACAGCTTCTAATTGATACACTCACTGACAGTTTAACCACTATGTTATTAGGATTAATAAGCAGGACTCAGTGTGACCTCAACCATTTAATTATTTTAGTTCACTTTGTTATGTTATCAATGTAATCATATTTGTTACTGCATTCAGCTAACATTCTGGATATAGAACGCCATAATGGTAACAACATACAATTGGAGGGGTTCATTACATAAAAGCAGGTGTACCGGCTGATAACAACAATTTTACCCACCTTTTAGTGATTTTTATACTGTTTTGGCAAAATAATATTTTACTATGCTGGAATACCTATTTAGCCAGGTCTCAGAGTTCTAATGATTAGATAAAACCACCGGGGTTTGGAGAGGGACCTATCACAAGATGCTTGTGGGGCATTTCCTATTCTCACTTGGACTTAAGGAGTTGACTGTGACATACACTGTAGGGTTTTATAACCCTGGTCAGTTCTTTGGTCACTCATGATAAAAGAGGCTGTGATGACAAGTTAAACAGGAGTCTTTGCACTACTATTAACTTTATGACAGCTGAGAAAAATACTGCCAAGAATGCAGAATGCAGCACTTGATGTCAGATGCATTATGTCAAGAGTGTTTTCCGTGATGTAAACATCACAATACGTGTGGCTCAATTGGCAGAGGAAACTGATGGAGTTTCCTTGGGGTAAATACCGCTACTTTCATTACATTATACTATATCTAATGTTTTTTACTCTAGGAATTATTTATTCTGCTAAAGAAATACCATAAGGCAACTACAGTGGGCGATGACAATACCTTTCATGGGCAATGAGATATGTTTATGATAAAAAGGGTATGTTATAAGAGTTAATTATTGTACATTATTTTCACAATTAATCAAATGTTCTCCCCTCAAAGAACAATATACCTGATCGGTGTTTACACCTGAAAGTCTAGCCAATCAGGCTTTATGCACAGTGAGTCTCTGCACTACGGAATGCTCAAGACTTATAGATATATACGTTTCATAAATATCTGTTTCAATCGTAGCTGACATTCGAAATACAATTTAACTGCATGCAAGTGCCTTGTACACTGAATACACTATGGATAGCATTTTTATTTATACGGCATAAACGATGTTTAATATGTAAATCAAAAAGCCCATTGCCTATAACAGGAGTTCACTATGTAACCCAAAATGTCTTAAAGTATTACACAGAAAATAAAATGTTTTGACCAAAGGAATAGACCAAGTGATATGAAACGGACCCGAGTAGAGAACTTGCATTTGTGAAATATCTAAAACAGTCCATGCTTTTGTTATTTCATGCTATTTATTCCATCTAGTCAATGGAATTCTTGTGTGGGAGGATATTTTATTTATTTATATTTTTGCTCAGCTAAGCAGATCAAAAATGTCAAGCTTTCTTTAATATTGTGATTTAAAGGACTCTTTGAAATAGAAATGCACCTGAGCACAACTTAACACAGAATACAGCGGAAGGAACTACAAGAAACCAGAAAAACATTAAACTTCTAAAACCAAGAATAGGATCCCTACAGGCAAAGAAGATACAACACAAAGCTATTTATCACGATATCTACAATATAACCCTAGGAAGCCAAAATGGGTGTTAGTTGCAATGGTTATTAAGGACATGCTCTAAAAAAGAGGGTACTTTTATTTATTTAATTTTTTTTCAAAAGTTGCTGCACAGAAATTTTTATTAAGTACAATGTACAAATTACTAAATAACTCAATTTGCTCAATGCACTGGAAAACAGGAATTCATAAAAGTGCAGAAAATACAATTAGTAAAGATACATTATCTATTCAGTACATTATGCAAAGTACAATACATTCTCCTAAGATTAAAGGATACATCCTATACTACAAGTATTAGCTGCTAAAATTAATAAGAACGGTACCCTAGCAAAATATAAAAATGTATTGGAGATGAAGTAGCTGACAAATCAGAAATGCAATTTACAAAGTTGTTCTTCTTTTAAATTCACTTATTAATGTAAATGAACACGGTAGAAAAGACATGGTTTATAAAGTTCAAATTTGATTTAAGCAGATGTAAAGAACAGACTTGGAATTACTCATTAATATATGTTTGGGATACTGGAAAATCCTACTAATTAAATATTGATATCACTATAGAGAAGTACAGAACACCTTGTTCAGGTTATTAGAAACAGAGTGGGAGTCCTTCGATGAAAGCACAATACGGCTCCGTAATTAAAATACATTCTTGCCCATCCATTTCAAACCATCAAATCCTTTGTCTAACCTCCATTAGACCTAAGTAAACTAAGTGTAGACACTGTAGTCGGCACATGCCCATTCAAGCCACAATAAACCTTACCACGGACATTCAATGCTGAAACATTATGTGCTACATCAACCACATTGCTAGTCCTTCCTTACACATTAGTAAGCATGCTCAAACCTCACGTACAAGTCCTGTCACAACTGTCAAATGCACCAAATGTGGTGTTTGTTAATTGAAGCCGTGTTTGTGATATGTGCAAAGGGTAATTGTGTGTAATTTACTGCCAAACACATCTGGTGTCAACTCTCTCTTTGACTCTTTCGCACTCTCTAAATATCCTCCCCACCTTAGGACCATGCCATTATCTGATTGGCTGCAATGACCATTTGCTGTGGCAAGAACATGCTCCATCATTGAATATTTTTGGGTGATTTTTTGGTTTGGCAGTTCTTGTGGTCCATGTTGTGGTGTGATTAGCTTTAAAAAATATATGTAATTTAAACTTCTGCATGCCTCTGATGTCTTTAAATATATTTAAAGATAATTTAATAACACATTGACCATATAAATTAGATAAAGGATCCTACTCTGATTTTATTAAACATTGTAAAAGAAACTGTACTACTGTAATGTAGCATTTCCAAGTGGCTCAGTGTCACAAACAATCTATAGTTAAAGGTGGTTAGCCTAAACAGATTCTCCAAATGCTTTAAATCCTAAGCAGGATGCTGTCTATACCTAACCATCTGCTGCCTGACCAATGTAGATGCAAATAATGGACCATAATCACACAAAACACATTTTTACGGTATCATCAGGGGCGCTGCCAGAACCATACTCTTCTTTCATACACATTTACTGTGGGAACTTTGCTCCTTAAACTATTACAGATCTAGCCTTAGTTCTCATTAAATGAATCTACAAATTCGCAAATCTCTGACATCACCAGGGATTTTATTTGGGTAACATCAATTTATATATTCTATACTTTAATGATTACACCCTGGGGTTGTGGACAACATAAAGTTACTTTTCCTTAACTGCTACAAGATACTGTAAATAGAAAACAAACATAACCTATACCAACAAGTTTATGACTTTAGTGCCCTTTAATTACCATGCTCGACCACATACCTCAAAACCTACATAAAATACCAGTCCTAGGAGAGCTGGAGTCTGATGTACGACTTCAAAATTGGGACATATACCTTCATGCCATCTGCCTTTTCCTTATGTGCCTGAGCATTAAGCAATGAAATGTTGCGGTAACAGGCGAGGGCGTGTTACAAAAAAAGCTCTAATATTTCTTCAAAGACACATTGGGACTCTTGAGAATACAGATGATATACAGACATGTCAGTTTATTCCCTGCAATTGTATATCTGTATTACTCTGGCTACTGCATACATCCATTCCCGTTCATATACTTCATATACTTATACTCCCCCACAAAAATATATATCTCTTAACTTATGATTCTCCGTGTTTACTGTGAACTCTTTCCTGTAGTGTTTCCCAATGGGAAGAAACAACCTGCATGTAATTGATGACAAAGTTTTCATATATTGGAGAAAAAGGAGAGAAGAGTACTGTTCATGAACGCAACTGTGTCGTCAAATGATTGTTTACAATTGCATTGTTATTGTTTATAACTTGGCATTGTACTTTACCATTTACAAAAGGACCATCAGAAGTTATAAATACCCATTACACAAAGTTATGGTGAGGTACAGGTGATGGAAAACCCCACTACTTAAAGTTAAGGGGGTAGTAGAGGTACTAGTGTAACACTAATCTATACCAACTAGACAAGCCAGATTTGTTTTTCCTTCAGATTTGTTTTTCCTGTAGTGTTTCCACACTGGGTCCCCTTGCAATTTTTTACCTTATATACATACATACATAATATCACTAATTGAAGATAGTATTAAATGCTAGTTTATCATTGTAAATTTTGACAAATATTTTCTCTTCCAAGGTTATTATGCCCTAGCTGCGCTCTACGGCACGTGTCACAAAAGCTGCATAATGTGGAAAATGCAGAGTCAGCTGCACTGAAGTACAGAAGGCATATTCAATTGGCAATAAATGGCTGCAAGAAAAAGCAAAACTGTCTGGATCAGATAATTCAAGTGGCTTCAGCTGAAAAACTAAAATTTGAAAGTCTTTCTAAGTCCTTGGAAAATGTGGCATTAGATACCAGTGACTCGGAGTTTCTACTGCAAAGGCAAATCCAAAAAAAACTCAGAGAATACTTTTCTGTCTCAGCTAAATTACAAATTTTATTGCAGAGGATTGAACAGTCCTATGAAAAAGATTTCTGTGAACAAGGTCATCTAAACCCACCTGGGTTCTGGAGTTGTCCAGATCCTAGAGATAAAAATCCACTTGTCTATTGCAATCAACGTGATGTTGATATTGAGGATGAAATTTAATTTTTCATTTTGTTGAAGAAAAAAAAAAGATTATATTTAAAGATTAAACAGTTGTCATATAAAAAATACCATGAAAACAGTGAGCCATATTTATACTAAGTATCTGAGAACTATTAACCTGTTGTTGACCCGACTTGCTTCATGACTACATATCTGAGACCTGTTAACCTGTTGCTGACCAAGGTTGCTCCACCACTACATATCTAAGACTTGCTAACCTGTTGCTGATCCCAAGTTGCTCCACCATTGCGTATCTGAGACCTGTTAACCTGTGGCTGACTTAGCCCTGCTCTCCACTACAAGTACCACCCGCAGCGAAGGTTATCGATCTTGCTGCTGCCCTGAGATTCTTCCCGGTCTAGCTACTACTCTGCTACAAGGCTCCAGTTCTTCAGATTCAGGCTCCAGTGTTACCTGTTGACCGCCTGACAATATGAGCTTGTTGGACATCCCATTCCAAAACCATGGACGTTAATATAGAATTGCCCTCTTCCCCGTAGTATGTTTATATGTATGTTTGTGGGAATATGTGCCCATTAGGCCAAAATACCATTTGTGAGGTTAGGCACTGATGTTGAATGATTTCAAATTAAATTTATGTGCAGCTGCTCAGCCATGGACCCCATTTCATAAAGCTCCTGGCACAGAGAGCGCTGCAGTATGACACATTTACTGCCACTGTCTGTCCATGTAAATGGCATGTATCATGTATGTGTCATTGATGTTATACATCTGTTAGCAATGGGTTTGGCTGAAACACATAAACTCAATAAATAGGAGGGGTAAATAGGAGGGGTGCCCACACACTTTAGGTCACATGCTGTATAATAAGAATTTGAAATGTAATCTGTATTCCCCTATGAGCATTTAGTCTTATGTAGGTAGTGCTGATTTAATTTTAATTTAATCAATAAAAGTTTTAATTTAAGAGTTAGAACATTTGATTCCTGGAATTAAGTAAATATAGAAGTAGCTCCAGTCTCTTCCAACCCCAATCTTTATTTGATACATCGAAAGATGGGATTTTATTTTCAAAAAACTCGTAGCAGATCATCATAAAAGAAAGCATATAGACATGAACCTATAAGCATTGAGGTAGATAGAGGGCACAGTGCACAAATTGCTTATGATCTCAAAAAATACTCAGTGTGTTTCTTTCCATTTCTGCCAGTTTACTACATCATTCTCTTCTCTTTTTTTAAATGTAGCTACTTTAAGATAAGTAAAAGGTGAATGGTTTAAATCCTGTTCAGATCCCATGCAAACATTGAAGCATTTATAAATCAATACATCTTAAAATGTCTCTGAATTTTGTGATACGTAATATTGGGATTTTGAGCAATGTTGCTTATACACAAAACAAATTATTAAAATATTTTTCTTTTTGAACCATACTGTCAATACTGTCAAACAAGTTTTTGTTATATTGATTTATCTTTCATTGAAACAGTTGTCACATTTCAATGAGACTTTTTATGTGCCTTTGTGTTTTACCAATGGCTGCTCAAATCAATCACACAATTTAATGTAGAAACACTTTTTTCATAAACATTTTACTGTATATTTTGGGGTTGTAGAACACTGTTAGACTCAAGTTCATGAAGTATTTTGAACTCTATAAAAATAGAGACATCTGCGGAGGGAAGGTGAAGAGAAGGATTTGCTCCCAGAAGAGGCTCTGTCCCTCATAAATAAGGACACAAGGGGTATATGTAAAATATGAATTCACAAAAAACACTGACAATATAAAGAGTTATATGCCCTGAGAAAAACATATTACTCAGCAACTATGAAAGGCATACATTCTCAATTACAATTATGTCTATAGAAGATAGCAACTCCCATATAAACGACCTTGTAATATTTTTTTCATAGATTATGACACTACAGTTTAGAGCAATATATTATTTCTCAACGGATGAACTCGAATTAATGGGTAGCTAGGAAAGCAAAACATAGATAATGTTTAATCAAGAAAAAAAGTTAAATAAACGGGACACAAATAGGTCAGTCTTTAAAAAGAGAGAGGTTTATAAATGCTGACAAGCGGGGTGTTTAGAAATATTTTCAATGTCGGGATGTTATATCTGTACATGTAGCATATAAAGGTCTATAAAGAACAGAACTGACCTAAATTTCAAGTCCCAATTAAATACAAGAAACCTACAAACCCTAGAATAAAACTGTTGTAATTATTGGAAACAAAAAGAGAATATGCAATAGATCAAATTTACCATACAACCAGACAAGATGTGACCTTAGTTACGAGGTTTTACTGCTTCTGTCATCATGTGCTTCAACAGAATTTCAACAGATTAAGGTACATAATTAATTAACATTAGAGATTATCACAAAACATACATTGCTTTTGGAGCTCATTTATGATTGCCTCTTTAATAATAGTAGACATTATCAATAGCCAATTTTATGATTTTTTCTCTCCCACTAAAAACCCATTAGTTTATATTTTGCTATAAATAATAAAGGGGTAGTACATAAGAGGTGTTGTATAATGATCACTAAATATGATAAAGCTAACTACAATGTATGTTATTGTAAACAATATTTTTTCATTAGCGGCCATGTTTAAATTGCAGATACGGTATGTATTCATGGGAGGATGAATAGGAAAACAATATTGCGAGTGGAAATTATAAAACAGCAGAGTCCCTCATTATACCAGCTTTTTAAAACGTATTTTACAATTGTAATTTGCAGCACAAGATGCATTTTCCGTTCGATTTAACTACAAATCATCAAGCCTTGGAATGGGTCCAGTATTGTGATTCTGTAAGAACTGACATCTGTTTGGACATTTTATGTATGTTGATCCATAATGTAACAAACCATAAATACTATGAGTAAAGCAGTATCTTCCTTTACATCTGGAAAGTGTTTCATAAAACTTATATCAGCTGCAGGGGTTCTAAAGCTTATTATTATTTATTGATGTACAGAGCGCCATCATATTCCGTAGCGCTGTACAATGGGTAGACAAGACATAACAAACAGCATAAAACGTAACACTTTAACTTACAGAAACAACATGTAAGGAGGGTCCTGCTCAAAGGAGCTTACAATCTTACTTAGTCTTACTTGTGTGACACTTTTACCCCACATGGCCTCATACCGTGTTGTGCCAGCTA
This sequence comes from Spea multiplicata, assembly GCA_009364415.1. Taxonomy (NCBI): domain Eukaryota; kingdom Metazoa; phylum Chordata; class Amphibia; order Anura; family Pelobatidae; genus Spea; species Spea multiplicata. Next base: position 36,466,286 of record VKOC01000005.1, read on the forward strand.
CTGCGCTACTACCGCTGACCCCTCACTGAGCCTTACCTACGCTTTTTTGGAAAGTTGTCTCTGGGTTAGTCGGGGATTTACAATTTATTCCAAGCCTTTCCATTTTAAACTGAAGGCCGAGGTCTTTAGGGGGGAAAGAAACGACACACTCATTTTGAAGGGAGTTGTACATTGCCATGGAAAGACTGCTTGGCCAGATGAGAGACGTAACAATAGGCACTAATCCAATTGGTTATTGTTTATTTAAGTTTGCATTAGCATGCTAATCATAATAGTTTTGCTGATAAGTGTTGTGTATTTTTACATTAAAACGTTCCTCATTGTCTCAGCTAGTTATTGGGTTGGTTTCCACTACTTACAAAATAGCTGGAGATACTGGGTGATTTCCGGACATCCGAACTACTGGGAAGCAACAGAAAGGGGGAGAGCAGCAATGACAGTTCAGACACCGTAAACCCCCAAAAGGTCCGGTAAATCCCGGGAACCATCATAAGGACATTCCATTACTTCTTTCCAGTACTCATACTAAAGAGAGGACTTCATTGAATAAGCGGGGCGTCATTAACATTGCCATATAATCTGAGTGTGAAAAGTCATCCAAAATATTACATGACTGACAACAACCGCCACCTCCAAGTTTTCTACGTTTCTATATACAGTACGTCATCTCAAAAAGAGAAAAACATAATTCCTGAACCATTTTGTTATATTTGAGGCTGAGATTCATTTTAATGCCAAATGTGTACAAAACCAAAGTTTCTTCCACATGTTCGTTTTCTTTAAAACTTTCAGAAAAGTTGTTTGAAGGGCTTATTGTAGTTTTAAATTATGCAAGATACCCTATCTTCTGTGTGGGAAGACAGCGAGGGGAACTATTTTCCAAAGAACTTATCATTTCCAGGTAAATGCAAGGTCAGCACATACTGCTGAGGAAATGTTATAAACGGCAAGAAGGGAATACAGAAATTTTTACAAAAAAAAACATGTGAAGGTATTTTTTATGTATTGGATACACATATTCTTGCTTTCAGATTCATAAAATTAATGAGGGCTTAATGTTCTCAATCTCGGAATAGTGGCAACTGGTATTTAAAATAGCATTGCTATTTATAATAATGCCGATATTCTCTAGTTTTGCCTAAAACAATATGTGTCTTAATACACAGTATAAGCATAACACTGCAATCTATTCTTTATTATGCCAACACTAACAAAAAACAAATGTGCATAATACAAAATACATTTCTAAAGTGTTTTTTATCCCAGGGGTTTTTGGTACCTCAAAGCCCAGAGCAATTTTGCCATTTTTGGGGTATGTCGGTTTAGCGATGATTCTCTTTTCCTGTGAATAGTGTACCCATGTAAACTATATATTGTTTTTTCAAGGAGAGATAGAGCTTTCGTTTGATACCATAGTTGGATGATTAGCTGAAAATTTAGAATGAGAAATTTAGTAAAAACTAGCGAAGATTAGAAAAATAAACTAATTTTTTTTTACATTTTCCCTCTGAATCCTCACAAAATTAGGTAAAGTGATGGAAACTCCCCTCCAAGTTTATCAATTCAGGTGTCCTGATTTCAGAAATACCTAATTTATATAGATTTTCCAGACTTTCCCAGCACCAGGGAGCATACTATTAGGTGTACAATTTTGTATAATTTTTATGGCTATGGCTTAACCGGTTTGGGGGTTGTGAACGGGGGCAGGAGGGTTATACTGGGTAGATGTTGTGATAGGGCAATGGGATGTAAGGTTTTTTATTATTATTGTTATCTTTTTAAATGTTTTACATTTTTTTTGTATTTTTTTTTAAATGGATGTTATCAGTGCAGTATGGTTAGAGGTCCTCTT
>VKOC01000005.1:36492372-36532317 GCA_009364415.1 Spea multiplicata
CCTCCCTCATAAGCTATTGCTGTAGTTTACCCAAATACAATTGATTATTAAAATACTATTTATTAATAATAATTAAATTAATTTCTTCTGCAACTTAAAAAATGTATGCGGTTTTAAGGGTTCACAAAAATAATTAAATGATAGTTTCATGGGGGTTTTTTCTCTGTAATTCACTGGCATACACCACTATCTGGTTGTGGTGACCTTTTTCCCATTATAGATTACTGCCTAGGACATCTGAACATAAGAACCCAGGGGCATATTAGTTACCCTGATATCTGCATGCATAAATATAGAAGTACATCTTAAGTTTAGCATCATACCTTGTTTTGTATCTTGTATCAAGTTAAAGAGACCAGATTACTGCCATGTAATATATTGAAATTTCTATCAATATCTTTCTAATTAATGTGGTATAATATTTTGGCTTATCCTTAAAATATCATGATCTGTGAAAAAGATTTGAGCCCTTCTGATTTTTTTTGCATTCTTTCAGTGAGATCTTTGAGGGGAAAAACACAACTCACAATAACCTGGTTGCATAAGTCTGCACACCCTCTTATCACTGGGGCTGTGGTTGTGTTCAGAATCAACCAATCACATTCAAACTCATGTTAAATAGAAGTCATTACATACCTGCCATCATTTAAAGTGACTCTGATTAATCAAAAATAAAGTTCAGCTGACATTTGCTTAGTTGCATCTCAGACCGAAGGCTATGGTCCGCAGAGAGCTTCCAAAGCATCAGAGGGATCTCATTGTTGAAAGATATCAGTCGGGAGAAGGGTACAAAAGAATTTCCAACGCATTAGATATACTATGGAACACAGTGAAGACAGTCATCATTAAGTGGAGAAAATTTGGCACATTACCAAGACTAGAAGAAAACTGGTCAGGGAGGCTTACAAGAGGCCTACTGCAACATTAAAGGAACTGCAGGGATTTCTGGCAAGTACTGGCTGTGTGCTACATGTGACAACAATCTCCCGTATTCTTCATATGAATGGGCTATGGAGTAGGGTGGCAAGACGGAAGCCATTTCTTACAAAGAAAAACATCCAAGCCTGGCTGAAGTTTGCAAAAACAAACATCAAGCTCCCCAAAACCACGTAGGAAAATTTTTCCCCCTCAAAGCTTTCTGTCTGTTTTGCAATTGAATTGTTCACATTATAGGTCACATGTAGAAAATTTTGGAAAAAGTGGAAAAAGTTCTGACATGATTTATCTTTGTCTCGGACTTTTGTCTCAGAACTGTATGTTCCGCACTTGTATTTTGGGTTGTAGTAATTTTGATAAACTCAAACCCAATGAAAAACATTACCATGGTCAGGTGTTTGAGGACTTTGGCAAACAATCAGGCCTGATTTGGACAAGCCATGTACAGAATAAATGTGTGCCCATTTCTTTTCAGGCAATTAATTTTGTTCCCTACCCATTTGTTTCAGCCAAACATTTTTGCCATTTTTAAATTTGGGAACTGAATTTGTTTCCTGATGCCCGCACACCCTGACTCTCATTCTCGTTCATTCTCTTTCTCACACCCTGTAAATGTTTCTCTTCCTTCTGTACCGACCACATCTGCTTTTGTCGACCACTTCTGCTTCTGCATCTTCCTTTGCATCTTTTATCTTTTTCTGTCTTCTCCCTTCTCTTCTATCTTCAATCCTTAATCTGCTATCTTCTTTCTTCGTCCACAGGGGCACTTTCTCAGAGGTGGAATAAATATGAATAAGCACAGTTCCAAGCCAAGTGTGACAATAAATTGATATTTTCTGCACCTGTTTTGTAGGTTCCAGAAATGTTGGTGCTACAGCATAGTTTGTCTTACTGGGAGGTTTACACTCTTATGAGGTTTTACCGCTAGAGAGGAGGAGATACCCAATACTATGTGCAAAAACGTATTGCTTGAAAACAATACTACTTAGGTATATATTTCATCTCATGTTTATTTTGTATCATATTTGTCATGCAAAATGCCTATGTTTAGAGGTTAAGATGGCAAGAGAAATTTTTCTTAGGCCACATCCTGCCATAAATGTTATCTGGAATCTTGGCCAGACCCTACCATAAAATCGGTGGGGCAGGAAGAGCACCCAAGTAGGGCACCTTCAAAGGAGTCTAGATGTCCTGTCCTGGGGACCAGGCACCGGGGTCAGATAAAAAGAGCATTATATGAGAAATGTGGTTAAGCTTCCATAACAGAATCATAACATAAAAGTGTTCTGTGTGCTGACAATGTGACCTCATTATTTAAGTTTTTTTAAGAAGTTTTCTGTATGTATTTTTGTACTAACACTTTGAATATTTTGTCAGATTAAATATAAATGAATCACTTCTGTCTTCGTGCTTTAATTTGGAGCTCATAGCTTTCAGGGATAGCCGGAGTTATCACTTTGCCGTATTTCTGATTTGCAAGTTTTACTTTTTTTTGACCAATTTGGGTTTTTAAGGTTTTTTTGAAATAGTTTTGGTAAATAGTTTTATTGAATAGAAAAGCAAATTTAAGGTTCACATTTTTAAAACCGCAGGGTTGAACCCCATGGCTTGTAAATGGAGGTGTTGCCCCCCCCAAAAAAAGACAAAAGCACTGTGTAAAAGGTGGAAATTTGTGGTAATTGGAGTATGGATGACTTTGACCTATGGTCCTCAATTTCCCACTGAAATACAAGTTACATTTTTTGCTGGAAAATTATTTGTTCTACTTCAAATTTTGACACAAATTACTAGATTTGGACATGAAAAAAGTATGAACATGGTATGAGTGAAGGAAGAATGGTTGTTATTATTATTATTATTATTAACATTATTATTATATATTAGTTAGTATTAAGTCCTGAAGAGCTCTGGTTTTTAGGTATTTTTAAAGACCTTAAACAGAACTTTGTGGTGGCAGCAAATAAAGGTTGAGGGTGAAGAGGTTAATAGGTTTGGGTTTAAGGTGTAGTTGCTCTGGGCCCTGTGGTAGACCAGCGAGTGAGCCGGTTTTTACCATTAACCCTTTCACGCCCACACCCCTCCTTAATGTCACGTGACAGCTGGCAAGGGAGCAGTGTTCGCTGCTCCTGCTGCTTTTGTGTTCCTAAGCGCTTCTGTGACAATGTCCTTTATACTTTACACCCTTCCCTTCAGACAACATACAGTAACTAATATATAAATGTCGTTTCTGACATTCTGAATACTTAACCTAGCATTAAATGACTTGATAGAATGTTTCAGTCTGCATTATCACATCTAATGCACAGCCAAAGGTACTTGAAATTGTCCTGGTAGGACTTGTTCGGCATTGTCAAGCTAAACAATTGTTTAAATTTCTTAGCGTGATTCACAGTCACTGTTGTCGTGCAGTTAGATACTGTGTGACAGCTGTTCACATTCAGGTTTTGTGTCAGTAAGTGTCATTTAGTAGCTACATGTCAGCAAGATCCTGCATCAAAACTTGATCCAAGGGAGACTTCAAATTGCACAGTCTAATCCAAGATGAGCTATGCCTGGTTGTATTAAAACATTTTTTTTAAAAAAGCTTTCAAATCAAAGTGGGTCAACCCTCATTATGTGAACTTAATTCCAAATGTCACAGAGGGTAGGAAGGTTTAAGGCCTATGCTGTGCAGTTAAATTTACTGACACTGGAAATAAGGAAATTCTAGTTATTGTAGATTATAATTGTTCTTATATTATTATTAATTATGGTGCTTTTAGTAGGATGCTTCTATTATTCTTACTATTATTGCTATTCATTTATATAGCATCAACAATTTACGCAGAGGTTCTCACAATACTTACAGTTTATTCAAGGTGAGTCACAAGACTAGAACTGGCAGACTAAGACAAGCCGATACATTAGGTATGGGGTGAGGAGAAATAGAACATACACAGAGAGGGAAGAGGTAGTGTCAGGGTTGTATTACTGGCCAGTACATTCTAACTACAAAGCTCCTCTGAAACATTTTGAGATTTTTCTTGAATATTAAGAGGAATGATGAAAGCCGACAGTTATGTAGAAGTTAGTTCAACTTGCCTGTCCTCAGTAGCATCCCTCACTACAGAGTTTCAAACTCCCTCTGGAAGAGACATCAGACCAAGAACCATGTTTATTAATTAGTTTCCCATATGGCCAACTGTAGTGCCCTGTATATCTCTGTGTCCATTAGCTTGGTAAAGGATACCCATTGCAATGTCCAACCTTCCTCATTAAACATTAACATATCTTATAGTTGTATCTTTATTTTAAACATTCTACACACATGTTAGCACAGGGGACAATAGGAATGGAATTGGACACATGTCACCCCCGTGCTAATTTAAGGGGTCCCAAAGGCTACTTATTGCAATTTTTCCCACATTTGTAATGACTTGGACTGTTCCAAGATTAAATATAAATGAAGCGGAGTCCCCACTATTTTGTGTTAATGTTTGTTTTCTGAAAGCATTGCATATAGTTTACAGTGATTATTTTAGGCTGTTAATGAAAAATATATAAAGAGATGTGTTATTTGAACGCTGCCTAGAATAATGTATTTTATTCCATAAGAGTATTAAAAGGTAAGGTTAGGTTACCAAAAGTATAATGTGATTTATGGCTTATAATAGAAAGCCTGGCATGGCAATAACGGTATACTGTCATGCAGATGTATGATTCTTCAATATGCTATTTTTGTTAAGCCTATTTATGTCTCCAAAAATATGAATCCCTGAAAATAGAAGTCTTGAACTGAAGTCTCAAAAAGCTTTACATATCATTAAATGTGCATAGTTACATAAGAGTTTCACAAATACACATGAATGCTACTTAAAATATAATGAATCGTAAAAACAGACCTTCTAATACAGAGTTTTTTTAATTGGTAAAATGTAAAGCCCACTTGTGATGACTTCCTGTCAGGCTGCAATGCCTGTTTTGGCAAAATAATATTACTCGTGGAAAGTTATCATGAGCTACTGGTGACCTTGAATGCTGTATTTATGACCCAGAAGGGTAGATCTACTGAGCTGGAGAGCTCTTTGTGATGTTTTGTTTTAACACCGTGACCAGCAAGCTAGTTTCTCTAGTTTTTGACTTTGACTTTCCACGAAATGTAATCTAAATTGCTCATATCCTAGAATTGAATTGCATGAGTAAAGTGATTGATAGACCGACATCAGGACTTCCTAGGTCTTTAGCCTGGAGTATTCACCAAACCCCTTAATTCACCCACCAAAACACCTTAACAGATTTTCGCACCGGGGCCCTGAGGTTTCTAGTTACGCCCCTGGCCTTCTCTACCTAATGTATCGGTTTGTCTTAGCCTGTGAATTCTAGTCTTGTCATATCCCTTGAATAAATGCATTGTAAGAAGTGCTGCGGAAATTGTTGGCACTATATAAATAAAAGATAACAATAATAATAATAATGATAATACATAAAATAAAAAGCAACCCAAGGAACCATTTTTTTTACTAGTGTGAGACAAAAAAAACAATCAATTAAAATATCACAAATGTTAACAATGGCCACCTCTAGGTCTGCAGATAAAGGACGTTTATTGGAAAAACACAATATAAAACAAGGTTTTTATTAATTTACATCATTGTATACAGCCCTCAGCACTACTGAGGGAGAAAAAAATAATTTATTGATTATGATTCCATTCTTGTGTGTATGTCATCGATAGTAAAATGCTGTTCAATATTGCTTGGGACTCCAAGAACCTAGCAGCACCCCTGTACATCAAGCTGTAGTTTATGTGTTGCCCTTTGCAGGGTAGGACTGTGATGGAGAAACTGTAGAAATATAGCAGATGTATATTAGCAGGACCAGTGCGCCCACTAGTGGCGTGAATATGGAAAACCATATATTACCGGTACATACTCAAAAATATTGTGTGGAATGTCATTACAGATAGTTACATTTGCTTTCTGCATTGATTGTGTCTCTTGCATACTATTGCTAATAGTTATGATCAGGCATAATTGAAACAGAGCATAAAAGTTTCATGTGTATGGTGTAAGCATTTTACGTAACAAATAGTGTGCTGACTACTAATTTTCAATGATATTTGGGGATTGTTTGGTGGATATAATTGTTCAACAGCACTGTCACATATAGAAATATATAGCCTTTCTGTTTATATAAATAGAAAATATGTTGATATGTTTATCAATAAATAAAATACATTTCCTTTTATATAAATAGCTGTCAATAGGTCTAAGTCACAAAGTCACATTTTCCATATGATTCCATGCTTGTGTTTATAGTCATCAATAGTAAAATGCTGTTTAATATTGCTTGGGACTCCAGCCCCAGATGTTTTTGAAACCACCAGATGCAAAAACTTTGCACCATCAGATGTGAAAATTCCATCCGGGCACCCCAACTTCAACAGCTAGTATGTGCCTTCTTTGCCCCTTGCCCCCACTCCACTCCTACACATCCACGCTCACACACACATACAAGTACACATCCATGCTCACACACACACAAGTACACATCCATGCTTACTTCACGGCGGGGTCACGTAATGCTCCTGACTCCCTGTGCGGTCCAGGTCAGAACGGCCCTTCTGTGGACACTGTCTGTACCATCACTGCTCTTCTCATGGATGAATGTGTTCATGGAGAGGACTTCTTGAATGGCCTGCTTGATTGCACATTAGTCAAAATAGTCTCTGTTGTGACATCAGGGAACTCTTGAATCTGCTCCATTGTGTCTTTGTTTCTGGAAGTCTAGTTTAACCCCTTCCAGTTAATGTTCACTCACAAACATCTAGTTAAAAGCGGCATATTGTAAGGGATAGAGCTGTATCATTTGTCTGATTTCAGGATCCTGTATAGGAGAGCAAGAAAGACATAACATGGAGTTCATCACTGAGTATAGGAAAGGCTCTGGCCCATGCCCCTGTACTGAGAAGATCTGTAAGTGGAATATTCAGGCTCTTGCATTGTCAACCCAAAGCTGTGCTCAAAAAATACTTCTCCACATTGTCCCTATGGGGAGGCACTGCGGCTCCATGATTTTGTGGAAGTACTTCAAGAAGCCAGAATAATGCAGATAGATCCACAGAAAAAAAAGAGAAGCCAGAAGAGAAGAAGGACAAGAAGAGGCGAGAGAAGAAGCAGAGCTTTCATTTCCAAATGGAAGAATTTCATCTGACCCGAAAAGACAGGAAATGAGATTTGTTACACCAAAATGAATTGACTAAAAACAAAACAAAAACATATTCACTTTCACTGAAAATATATATATTGCAAACTTATAATTTTTGTACTCGGATATGACGTGTAGTTTACACCAGTGCCTGTAAACGTAATATAATTCAGATTCTTTTCTTCTCTTGTATATTTTGTATAAACCTAAATCCATTGATCTATTTAACTTTATACATTTCTAAAAGTAAGGAGCTCAGGTATTGATAAAATCATTCCTAGTTCTTATCTCTGTATCTCTGACCCTGTGTAAATAGAGAAGGTTAATGACTTCAGGATAGGAATATGTAATATGTTTCATATTCCATTTAATTCCCAGCCGCCTCATTCAGTTACTGAGCTATGCTATGGAGCAATTTGCTGACAAACCTCAGCACTATCTTTACTGATAAAGCATGCTTACTTTGCAATAAAAAATGTCCTGCTTTTCCCAGGGTAATGTGCCATAAATATCTAAAAACGCTTGTCAAAATATATTTACAACACAGTTCTATGTATGGCACAGATTTAAACTCTGTAGCCGAGATGGTACACAGCTGACGTAAGAGGAGATTGATAAAAGATTCCCTCCAGTACCAGGGAACAAGTGAGCCGCAAATCTTTATTCACTTGAGGAAAAAGACAAGGGCAATTTGTTCTTTATTCACTTGAGGAAAAAGACAAGGGCAATTCGTTATATTTATCTTTGGTTCCTGGAAAAAAACATATCTTTATCAAGATTATTCAGAGACAGAATATGATTCCACAGCTTGGAATCTGTATTTACGAAATAGAAAGATGAAAACAAAAGCCATGTCCTGTGTTGATTGTCAAGTATTTTTGTTTTTAAATTAGCTTTGTTAATTTTTAACTTTGATCGTTATATTCTTTTTCAGCTCATCATCGATCAAATGTGTAACTTGTTGCAGCGAGCGCCGATTACTAGATTACATATTATCTATCCATTATTTTGAAACAGACGCAATAAGCCTTGATCATTTCAAGAACATATAAAGGTAAACAATCAATAACAAGAACAGATTTGGTGTCAGTTAGTTCTGTAGATATTACACATATAACCGTATGCGCAAGCTTCCCTGAGGTCTGTGTCCCTTGAACGGAAAGTGGTCAGAATAATTTATCCTTCCACATCCCTTATGTTTGCCATGGGTAACACCTGGCGGCCCCCCGTTACTTCCTTTGTACCATCTGTCTGACATAAAATGTGCCAGATGGGTGCATAATGATACCCTTTCTGGTTTCTTGAATTCATTGACCTTGTTGCCAGTAGTATATGGAGAGCTAGTATTCTGAGGGTAGAGTTGATTTTCTCAGGAAGTATATCTAACAAAAACACAGCTAGTGAGACCTGTGGCTGGGCAGGAAAGATTTTGTCAAGAAAAGTTAGAATGTGGGACCAAAATTAGTGGATTCCCACCATATATGAAACATTGTACCCCCAGAATGGCACCCCCTCCAACACTTCTATATAGGATAATATAAGGATAAGGAGCAGGGACATAGTGCCATCTGTATAGGATTTTCCTATTCACTTTCAAGTGACAAGTCCAGTTAACAGGGGTCGGCATGGGCACCCTGACTGGTCTGCGACTATGCAGCCCTATCTTCGATGCACTGTGTGTTCTGACACCTTTCTACCAGAACCAGCATTATCCATTTCTGCAATTTGAGCAACAATAGCTTGGATTTAACCACATAGGGCAGCCTTCTCCCGCCATGTGCATCAATGAGCCTTGGCCACCCATGATCCTGTCGCTGGTTCACCTCTTTCCTTCCTTCAACCACTTTTGACAGGATTTGACCACTGCAGATCGGAAATACCCCACAAGAGCTGGCATTTTGGAGATACTCTGACCTAGTTATCGAGCCATCACAATTTGGCTTTTGCCAAAGTCACTCTGATCCTTACGCTTGCCCATTTTTCCTGCTTTTAACACATCAAATTTGGTGACTTAATTTTCAAGTGCTGCCTATATCCCACCCACTGACAGATGCCATGATAACAAGATTATCAGTGTTATTTACTGCACCTGTCAGTGGTCATAATGTTATGGCTGATCGAGGTATATGCATGCTGTGCCAACAGGTGGCACTAAAACCATTCACTGTTTTTATCACATCAGTTTTCAAGGCATTTGAATTCCAGTTTTTCTAATAATTACACTTTTTATGTTTCATAAAAGTGCACAAGTACCTAAAAATCTAAATTGTATACTTTGAATGTATATCCACTAGAGGGTGTCAAAGGATTAATTGTATAAAAAACACTGCACATACTCAGTTTATTGCACAAATAATTTTATATACTGTAGGCATAATTAGACATTGAATATAGTATATGATGTTCAATGATCATTTACAAAAACACATATGTGGAGACCAAGCATGTGACAAAGTGGGAAAAAATTGGAAAAAAGGTGTCATGGTGTCACGGTAACAAAACCATGTCATAAATTATCTGCATTCACACCAGGGGCCCTATAACAGCCAGGTACAGGTGATACAGACCAAATTATTTTTTACAAGCATATATATCACACAAATAGAAATTTAATATTCTTCTGCGGAAACTGTTTTGGCAAGTAAATAAGGGCATCTCTTAGATGTGCACTCAGATTATCAATTTTAATAAATATGGTGAACTTCTGCAAAATGGCAGAGCTTCCAGGCACACACTTTTCATTGATTGGAGGAATGGAGAGAGTGTGTACCTGCAGAAGTTCAAAAAGAGGCCAGAATAATAAAGACAGATTTGCTGAGAAAAGAGAAGGGTTTCTCCACAAAGCTTTCTGCATTATTGAGGCCTCTCTGTTCACTTAAGCAAAAGGGCAGAGTTATGGGGCCAGCCATTCAGGAAGGTCCGACACCCACATTCACTTTCACACTCTCATTCACTCTCTCTCTCATGTTCCCTTAATGGAGCCGTACTTTATCTGCTGACCACATCCGCTTCATTGTCACACAGCTCTTCTTCCTCTCTGGAATCCTCTTCTTATACTTCTCTCTTTTCTTTGTATACATTTCCACAGATATGAGCTCTCTGTGAACTTCCACAAAAATGGCGGCACTTTTAGTGACATCCTCCAATCTGGAGTACGAGACGCTTTACCATTAATGCAGAAGTTCACTGTGTATGAAACCTCTTGCTCTAACCCCCAAACTAGGGTAAGAATGCCACAAAAGCTCTGCCATTTTTGTGGAAGAAGATGATAAAGAAGAAGCGGAGATGCGAGACACAGAAGCGGTCAGCAGAGAACGTAGGCAGACATTCAGACAGCGTGCGATAGACAGTGAATTAAAATGAGAATTTGAGAGAACATAAATATGATTGTGGGAGTGAATGAACTCACAAAATCCAGCGAAGATTTAGAGCTTTTTGCTTAGTTGTTTCTTGTCTCATTTTAGCAAATTCATACAAATTGCCAAAATATGTTAATTTTGTTGCATTTGCAAAAATCTACAGTATATTGTAATGGAATTGAATGCTGAACATAAAAATATATCTAGAGCAACATGGAGATTTAATTATTCTTTAGTACAAGATAACCTAGACTTTATGACACAAATGACAGATTTTCAAGAGAACCTTAATACAGAGGTGTCCAATTATAGAGTTTGGTGTGCCTATAAAGCTTTAATATGGGGCCAACTCATAAATGTGGGTCACAATATGAGGCAAGCCTTCATGAAATGACAAAAGTCCACAAAATAGTCCACAACTAAAATATCTGGAATAGAAAATACAATAAATAATCTTTAAATAAAAATACAGATAGGAAACCTGTGTATTTAAAAGCAGGGTATTAGTATAAAGGTAATAGAGTGAATAAACTATTAACATACAAAATGAAAGTGATAAGGGCAAACAAAAGGTTTATTAGAATTGTTGATTGACAGGAACTCTGTATGACCCCTGACAAAAATGGAAGGAACTTTAATAAGTTTTATAAAAAATGATATAACCTACCAGAAGGAACAATCCTATATCGGAATATGAGGTCAAACTCTCAATAGACAAATTATGACAGAAAGAACTGGACCTGATGGCTTCAACAACTTTTTTTTTTTAAATAATGAAGGAAAAGCTGGCAGGGCCTTTAACTCTTGCATTCAACAATTTTGTTGACCAAAATAAAATTTCTGATGAATAATCAAGGGTAAATATTGTCCCCATAATTAAACAAGATAAAAATCCAGAAATTTCCAGCTATCGTCTCTGTTGACTTTGGACCTTATAGTAATGTTCCAAAACATACCTAACTATAAATTGAATATAAAATATATTAAAAAATAACACATTTTTACAAGCCAAATTTGATTTCTCTTGAACTAAAAAAGAAATCAGTTAAAATTACTGCTGATCCTAAACAGATAAATGAATTATTTTTGTACTTCTGTTAAAACGATCCAATAAGAAATTAAAATTTTAAGTTAAAAAATTCAATAATTTCCTGATAGGGCAAGATTAATGTAATAAATTTATAATACTGCCAAAATGGTTTACATTTAGAATGATACTGTCACGCACAGCGAGGTTGGAGACACTGATGCAGGTAGGACAAAAGGAGCAGACAGGTTCAAGGTCAAAGTCAAGCCAGGGTCGGGGTGCCAGAGGTCAGGAAATACAATAACCAAGCCAAGGTCAGGAATCCAGAGGTAAGAGTAATCAGGAAAAAGCCTAGGTCAAACACTGAAGAGGAAACACACGTGCTGAGGAGTAGTACTATGAAATATAGGCACGACCATCTTGATGTTCGCTGAGAGTTTATAAACGATGAGAAGTGACTAGGCACCAATTAGAGGTTTTGGCGCAAATATATGAAAAGTCTGAAGTCACTTTTGGTGGATTCCGCCATCTTCAGTGTGGCAAAACCGTAACCTATAAGTATAGGCGCCTGCAGTTCTTGGTCTTCCTCTTCTCAGTGCCAGGTGCTGCAGCTGTTGGCTGGCAGAGGGAGGTCTCCCTCTCCTCCGTGGCAGCAGCTGCTGAGGGACAACTCCCTCTCCCCGGTGGCGGCTGAGGTTGCTGACTGATGGAGGGAGGGAGTTCTCCCTCTTTTCTGTATCAGCAGTTGAGGCTGCTGGCTGACTAAGGGGGGGGGACCCTCTCCTCCTTGGTGGCAGCTGAGACTGCTGGCTGCCGGAGGTGGGTCTCCCTCTCCTCCGTACCGGTGGCTGGCGATTCAGGTAGGTGACAGATACCCTTAAAATTACCTGCAGGATCATTTACAGTCTTCCTTCAATAGTGTTAAGATTAGGAAAATAATGGAAGAAGTTGAATGTCTTAACAAATGTTTGATACGTTTACTTAATAGGTGGGAACTTTTAAGACAATTTTCTAACTTCAGAACTTTTTGTTTTGCATATACAACAATAAAATGGGGAAAGAATACATTTTGAAAAAACAAAAACAATGCCACTACATGATGTGATGGGATGTTGGTTTGCCTTAAATTGGTTATGTAGGGGTTACGGCACAAGCTTTTTTGGACTCTGACCTACTAATGAGAGAGAGTGTGTTTAAGACATTACATCAGATAAAAGTGAGTCATTGCTTTTAGTAGGTCATTAATAATGGTTTTCTTTCTTACTGAGATTCTCACATGTACATTCTCCCAAGATGTATGTTGGTGTACAGCCAAATTACTTAATCACAACAACCTCCTTTGTGTCTTACTGTCTATTTGTCACCCTGTGCTGTGTCTAATAATGTGGGCATTCTTCCAGGTGTTCTCTGCCTGTTTGAATTGCTTGGACGCTGAATTGCTTGAATTGCTGACCTTGTCTTGACTAGGATTGATCCGTATATCCTGTTGCTAAACTCGGGTAGTCCTAACTTTGGTTCTGCCTGAGCGTCCAAGTTCCTGCTTTGCGGACCCACCTGGTGTGTCCCACCTGAACATGTTTCTTGTAGGACATTTTCACAGTTGTTAGTGAAGGACAGAGTATCATTGTTTTTTTATTTAAAATAATACTAAATATTGCCCCTGGGTTACGTTGGTGGCAGTCAATCAAAGTTTTGAATGACTGTAGGATCGCTGGGCCTGATTGGTGGGGTAAATGGTAAGGGGCACCCTTGGAAGTCGAGGGGGAAGACGGGTCATATAAAGATACACCCCCCTTTTCCAGTGACATACACAATAGTTGTGTCTGAGGACAGTCCCAGCACAAAATGGGCCCTGTACGGCTGAAATATCCCCCACCCAACTTGTTTAACTAGGCCAGAATATACTATAAAGTGAAAATATAATTTGATAACAAACTATGCCTAGCAAGTGACTAGGGATAGTTTGTTATGCTGAATCTAAGATCAAGAACTGATTAAGGGCTAAGTCTTTGTATCAGGAAAATCTGGACAGACTAAATGGACTGAATGGTTCTAAAAATTCTGTGTTTCTATGACTGACATATATATATATATATATATATTATATATATATAATATATATATATTATATATTTATATATAGTGGAGTCTATGTAACTCCTACTTCAGCAACATGTAGCATAGGAGTAGAATTTCAGGTTCTTTCTTTATGCTACAGTATGTGTGTTTGCATTGAGAGGGTCACTAGTATACCATGTTTATTTCAGCTGTCTATGATGTTCTAATCTCCAATAACAATGTCTTGAGACAAAGTTTTTATGGTGTATGATGTAAAGTGTTGAATTTCATACTAATCAAAATGCTGCAATGAAAACATAATTTCTAGTTATGTTAAAGGTTCTTCAAATAAATAATTATGAAGTATCATAAAGTAAAAAAAATAGAATGCTTAAGTGTCATGACTCATGTGAGTTTTGCAGAATTAAACAGGGAGAAAAAATGGCCTTGACACAGGATATTAGTAACAGTACCCCAGCGCCTTGTAACACAGCCATGTACCCACTCATTAATTAGGCACATTGTCCACATTATGCCCTAACACTCAAGGGGAGATATAAAGGAGAGATATATAAAAGAGAAAGAGGAGCAGAGATGATGAGAACCAGGATCAAAAAAGAAGGAGGGAATAAAGAGAAAGGGGAGAGTGTCACGAACTGGGACCATACAGACGACTGTAATCACCCAGAGCCCCCAATGATGGTGTTCAGGAGTTGTTGCGCAGTAGCGGAGTAGGACAGATCATACAGAAATGCAGGAATGGATTGCAGCAAAACATGGCAACTGAGGCAAGGCAAGGAAACTGAAGCAAGGCAAGGGAACCAGAGATGAGCAGCTCCGCAACCTTAATGGGGCCTGACTTAGAGCGGCCCTTACGCTAACCCCTTCCCAAAGAGCGGCCTCAGGGTGCGAACAGAAACACCAACAGAATGAAGGCCCACTCTCCGATGGGAGCACTAAATGAAAAAGTCAACCCCGGCACTAGAATACCCAGGATACTGGAATCTCTGCAGAAGGAGTCCTTTGGCAAACCAGCGCTTCCGCTTAGCAGACCAACCTCTTCCAAAGCAGGAATCAGCATATCTGACAGGAATGAGGAAGCTGTTTCTTCCAAACTCTCCTCCGAAACAGAAGTCAACATATCTGAACGGAAATGAGGAAGCTGTCTCTAGCGGACTTTCAGTTCCAGGCGAAGATACTCTCTGCCACAAGTAGACTTCCAGACATGAACATACTGGGTTGGTTGTGGAACACAGAAACTATGGAACTGTGAAAAAGTCATAACAGGCAGGAAGCCCTCTTAAAAGTGCTGACGGCTGGAACAGCTGACAAGGCGAAAGCGCTGCAGACTCCACTCTGCGATCTCCAGACATATATATATAGCCATATGATGTGACAGAATCTGCAATTGTTATCTTATAGCCCTAGGCTAGTCCTGTATCAATGTGTGTCCTTTGCCCCCCTACCCTGAATCTTCTGAGGATCTCAGTTCCTCTCTCCTCTCCCCATGTCCCAGTTAAGAGTTCCTACCCTTGCTTAAAGAAGAAGCGTCTGAGGATCTCAGCTCCTCACTCCATCCCCTGTGTTATTGCCTTGTTCCCTGTCCTTAGTTGTGTTCTGTACCAGGTATGTCCTGTCTTCCTATGTTCCTTACGCGCTCTGTCACGAACTGGGTCCATACAGATGACTGTAATGACCCAGAGCGCCCAAAGAAGGTGTTCAGGAGCTATTGCGCAGTAGCTGAGTAGGACAGATCATACGGAAATTCAGGAACGGATTATAGCAAAACATGGCAACTGAGGCAAGGCAAGGAAACTGAGGCAAGGCAATGAAACTTAAGCAAGGGAACCAGAGATGAGCAGCTCTGCATCCTGAATGGGGCCTGACTTAGAGCGGTAGAACAGAGAGGTAGAAAGAGAAAAGGGAGACATAGGGAGAAAATGGAGAGATAAAGAAGAAAAGGTGATAAAATAAACAGGAAAAAAAAGAGGACCAAAGAGAAGGGGAAGACAAAGGGGAATGGGAGAGTTAAAGGGGTAATGAGAAAGGGGAGATATGGGTATTAAGAAAGAGATAATGAGGAAAAATTCCAAATTTGACAACTTGAATGCACATGCTACAGTTTTGGAGTTTTTGCTGCCCAAAACATGCCTGAACAATGCATGTGCAGCACCGCTGTACTTGGGAATGTTAGTGACAACAATTTGGTGTCTTTTTGACAGTTGCACATATGCTGTGCAAGAAATTTAGAATTAAACACCCAGTTTGGACCCCATAGCTTCCCCAAAACATGCCCGAACTATGCATGTCAGTCAGTGCTGTACTCAGGGGATGTTAGAACAGGATTTGGTGTTTTAAAAAATATAAATGATAAAATACAATATGAAATCTAAAGCAATTTGGAAATATATGCAAAACAATACAAAAAATGAAAATACAACAAACATTGGCAGCGATTGGTGATGAAATGCCTGCCTAAAGAGTGTCTACTTGTGGAATGTCTACTTTTTAGCAACATATGGTTTATGTGCCGGTCTTGATATCTTTAACAACAATTGCAGTTATTGGCCACCATTGTGATGCGCACCTTGCAATATTTGCCTTATAATGGCCGAAATAGATGAAAAATCAGGGCACACACAGCAGTTTCCAAATCAGGACAAGTTAATGAATATACGGTATTTTGGGTTCTAAGTGTGTACAAAACATACAAAAAGGTAAAAAGAAGTTTTTTATTTTTTTTTCCATTTTTTAAAATTATATATATAAATATAAAAAGTATGACACATCATATTATAGTTTTAAATGAAAGTCCTACTTGTGCTGAAAAGAATATATGTGTGCACTTTGGGAAAGAGAGACATTACGAACACGAAAACTCTCTGGTCCTTTACTGCAAAAATGGTAAAAAAAAGGGATTCTAACGGGATTAAGTACTCTCCCTGTCATGCCATGGCATGAGTAACTGGGGCTTGGCACTGAATGGGTTAAGGGATTTGAGTCCAGTAACATTTGTTCACACCTTTCCTTTTGGAGCCAGAACCCAAAATAAAACTTGATTACCCCATGCTGGGTATTGTCACCTGGGACAGGAAGGTATCCCTGTGGAAGAGTGGAAGGCCAGACATCCTGGCTACATCTCCCTGGGGTGTGGAGACAGAGTATCAATTGACACATGGTATAATTAATAAATGCATAATGTCCAAAATATGATGAGTACATAACGTTTGGGCCCCATCATACATTGCATCCTTATGCCTGTGATGTGCTGGTTTCAGGGAGACCAAACACGCCATGCAGGCATGTCCATAGCAAGTGTTATGCGAATGTGTCCTTGTGCCAACTGATACAGGTGTAGAGTTTGGTATGAAAATGATCGCTAGGACCAGAGAATTATGATGATCCTGGTGTCATAATTATGCCAAGCTCGGTCGGCGTCATATTGCATATTTTGTGATCTCAGACCAAAGTTGAGAAGATATAACCCCACCTTCAGAAGGTCATAGTTCTGAACCCCCTACTCCCATCCCCTTGCTCAGGTAACAGGAAAAGGGCGGTCTTTGGGGGGGGATAAAAAGGTGGGCAATTGGTAATGAGAGAGAGCCTGTTTTTACCATCACAGAGACAACATCAAGGTTCCAAGGAAGTGTGGTATGATACTCTGTTTTATCCCTTTTATTTTATACTGTTTTGTACTTGTACTATTTTAGTCTATGTCTCTTTTTATATGCATTTTTATGTAACAGCACTGTGACCCATTTTTACTCAGATTAAACATTTTTAATCAGTTCTGTCTTTGTCCTCTAATCGAATTCAGCCCAAGAGATAGCCTTTTGTATACATATAGATACGTCACGTTACTAAGCGGTTAACTATATAGATATCAGTTTGGGGATTGTGTAGTTATCGCAGTCTGATTGTTTTTGGGTAACCTAAGACGCCCGGTTTTAAAGTTCTTGGTGGTGGCAGCGTGTTTTACACTGGGAGTTTTGGGGTGACTGGTTGGGGTTGGTGGTGGTTGCTTGGTGCCCTGCGGGGAAAGTGACCAAACGCGCCGGAAGTCTGGTTGGCGTTTGACCCTTGTTACGCCCATACTCCCAAGTCGCGGCTCGGCCGATAGCCCTGTCCGTGACACTCCCACATTACATATGTATTGTACATTGTCAACTCAACTCAACTGAGTTTATCTTGGATGTGTAGTTATGTTGGGGAGGGAAATGTTCAACTCTGTACTGTTGCTTGAAACCGATAATGCTAAGCAAATGCCAGTCACACATTTCTAACCATTGTTATATTGTTTACAATTTGAATTGAAGCCATATGCTTTAACATGAAGTGGCACACAGTAATGGCCTTAAATTGTTTGTGTCTGCTCTTGAGTCGGGAAAGGAAGCTTGAAGTTAGCTTCAAAGATATTTGGTTAGCACCATGATGTCCCACCAGCTCATATACTGTATGTCTCATGATAAACAAGCAGTAAATTGCAGCTTTTGTGAGTCTCTAATCCTGTGCCAAAAGAGCATTATGGTGCCTTAGGACATCAAAAATAACAAATATGAAAGTCTGGAATGTTAAATATTATGGAAGTTACTTGTCTGATATCTTTCCTCCAGCCGGGGTAGCATATATTATATAAATAATGGGGGTATATGATGCAATATCACTGGTAGCATTCATTGCTTGATTTTCTAGGGTTTTATTTGAATGTGTGTTTGCTAGAGTTTGCAGACAAGTTGAACATTTCCAATAGTGAAGTGCACTTAAATATAACCATGATAGCATGGCTTAAACATTTTGAGCTACTATCTGAAGCCCTGCAGAGTATCTTCTAGCAGCTATACATATAGCCACCTAAATGTTTAGAGGAGGACTTTAAATGGCATCTCCATGGCTTTTGGATTTGGGTTATTTATTTACATTTACATATGCATTTCTCTACATTCTCTTTCTGTAAATGTTTTTTTAGACAGAACTGGATGGTGCACATGGAACATGTTATATTGTGCTCATTTAGTAATAACTATTTTTAATTTCTCTGTAGCTTAATATTGCTCTATTCTTCAGCCTAGATTTCTGATGACTTTGCTGTGTTTTAGAATCATTTTCCATAAATGTCCCCCAACTTCACTTAAACCTTTCTGATTTCTCTATGCCAGACGTCTCATGGCAGCTTGTATTCTCAACAGAATAGACCTTTACTTTGCAACCAACATCATAATTGCCTGGCAACCATACCTGTGACATATCCCAGGACTGCAAGTAATGAAGAAAAAAATAGGAAATAAGCTGTTCAAACAGGGTGATTAAGGACAATACAATCGTTTTTAGCAGTACAGTGTTATTAAGTTCATTATATTTAATAAAAACAATTGTGTTTTCAGTTAATTTATCTTTCTCTCAAGAATTGTTCTTTTTCTAAATCTTTCATACACAGTGAGGATGAAAAAAGAACCAACCATTGTTATGTTATTACACAATATTCCTTCTTAATATTCTGCGATGTGTTGCCACATGAATTTAACATTGGCTGTTATTAGTGTTGCCACGGTAACTCTTATATGTGTTTGTTCATCTGTATATTTATGTGATATATAAAAATTGCATAACTGTTACTATTGCCAACAAGCAAAACATTCACTTTTACCTGCAATAAGTTCATTTTGCCAAAATTTAAAATGGATCAGATTTTTCTTTATCTCATCTTTTATTGGGTCCATTGTCATTATTGTACTGAAAAGTTGTCACAGAACTATCATTTGCATGTATACATACTGAATCAGTTACCAGTTTAAACAAATATCTATACCCAAAGTAAAATTAAATCACACACCTTCCCCAAATAACCCTAGGAGTATAATGTGACATAGGGCCCTGAGGGCTAAATGTTATTGTTCTCCTAATCAATGAAATCCATGAATGAGCAGGTATACAGATGGAGATTGTTCTTTTGTAACTGAGCAAAACACGCAAACCTCCCAACAAAGACAAGCGGCAGGTTATTAAGTGTCGTGTCAGATTATATATATATATTATATTATATATTATATATACTATATAAATAATATATTATAATAGACTTGTGTACAGCAAGCAAAACTAACTGGGATGAAATTTTCGTTTTGTTTTTGCTCGCACTTGTTTTCAGGTAACAAATTTTCAAAGGTCTTTTTTAAATGTTATGGAAATTAAAAAAAGATTCCCCCAGAATAATGACGGTGAAAGAGGTGCAGCAGCATCAGCAGTAGTAGAGCACTGGGCAGACAATGGCAGATGTCTAGCTACACAATATAGTGTTAGATTACAGATAAGTATGAATCTGGCTTGCGATCTGTCAATAAAACGATATGAATGTGTTTTATAATTTGATTATAAAACGCATATAACGGCAGACTATGTGAGAATTTGGTATTTTAGCTTGTTCTTTTTTATCGCTTACAATGTATCAGACCTTTTATTTACCTCCCACTCGTCATCTGCTGTCTGTTCTTCCCCCTCGTTTCTCACATTAGAATCTCTGTTCCCCTGGGCTTGTCTGTTCAGAATAAGCCACTGTATAAACTTCCAAGGTCATCCTAATTTGCTATGTGTGGCTGCATTTCTTTCCGTGTAGTTGCACTTCTAAACACTTAAGAGAATAACTACTTCATTGTCTTGAAGTCTTAACCATTTGGGACAGAAAAATAGCAGAAACCATACTTAGCCACTCACATCAATAAACAAAATAATATAAACCAATAAACCACGGTAGCAGAAGTCATGGATATGTGTTGCAAGAGTTGCAGCATTTGTTAGAAATCCAACTATTTTTTGTCAGCCTTCTCCATTGTCTTTCCATCCAAACTTCCAAACTTAGCATGAAGGAATGGGTAAACTTGTTTTCCAGATCCTGATAAAGGATTTACTATTGAGATTAATAATTCCATATGTCTTATTAAGTCTATACCACTGATGCTGGAGGGGGGAGGGCTACAAGCAAGTTTTCAGGCCTTCAAAACTCATCTATCTGCTCCAATGATATAGACATAAGATGGGTTTCTAATACATATATGTTACTCAGACCTCATTCAATTGGTTAACCTAAGAAAGAAATTGTAATAAAAAGAAGGGCAGTAACATCTATTTGTATGCCTAGGAACAATAAGAGTTTTGTGTTTAACCTTTACCAGGTGGACAACCTGACCAAATGGTCAGACAATCTAATATTACCTTGCTTGTGCCCTTAAAGGGACACTCCATATGCACTTTAATGGCATTCAATTTACGTTGTGCCCCGTGGTGCCTTGCAAACACATGGGGAGGATTTTGCACCATCACCTCAGATGCATTTGCGCCTTTCCCCATGCCTAGCTATTTCTCAGCTAAGCTTATCTCCCACCAAGTGATATGCTTACTACCAGTCAGCTGCAGTACTGGCTCGGCAAACGTTGCTTGTAAAATGCTTATAATATCCTGTCTTGTTAGTATCATCCCTAGGGTCAGCCATCCATGATATATAAATATCAAGGTTTGGAGGACTAAGGAGTCAGTCAATAAAATGGAGTTATACCTGCGTTGGTCTGTATATAATGTGTATGAATAGCAGCAATATAGATCATTACATGATGTCAGAAGTAAACAAGCCTTACATGATGGCTGGATATTGAAAACAAATGCCTCTTGAAAGGAGCTTGTGCAGCTGGGTTTTGCTGGACCTATATATATATATATACACAAAATATTTGCAAAGTATTTATAACTTAACAATTCTATACCCTTTACCCCAACATAAGAATGTGCTTCAACCAGAGAATCAATGCTAATAATCATTGGGAAACACTAAGGGGGCAGGGAGCTATAGCTCCTCCTTAAGGCATATACTTCTATGAAACTGAATGAAAGTACTCATAAAGTACTTATAATATGTGTTCTTCTTTGGCAATCCTATATGGTTTGTTTTATTGTGAGCTCAAAATTTTATCCTTGGCTTTACTACTACTTTACATTGCTACTTGTTTGATACCTGTGCACTGGTGCTGGTCCTAATGTATGGTCTTGGCTCTCTGTTGCCCCTAGTGGTTGTGGCCTAATTTTTCTTATATTATCATACTGGGTTCCATCCTTTATAGATCTTGTCTATTACCGTATGTTTTAAAATGATATGTATGCACAGAATGTCAATTTTTTACCCACATTATTAATTTCTTTTCATTTAAATCACAGATGCTACAATAGTTACTTTCCTCAACACACTGTAGCAATTAGGATTTCTGTCTGTATGCGATTCAGGAAATCATGGTTCTATTACCAATACAATTGCCATTAAATACTTATAAAAAAGGCTAAACACTAGTTAAACAGAAGGATTAATCATATAATTATACCATCTGCTTTTTATATTTGCTTCTAAATGCAAAAATGATTTACATTATTATTTCCCTCAGTGTCTAAGTTTCTCCTTAAGGGTGTATAATTATATACTGCATTTTAACTAGGTTTTCACACTGTCAGATTACCCATTCAATTTATTTGGTTGGGAACACAGTGTGAAAATCATGAGAAGGATCTAATGTTGGTGGCTAACAAAGACAGTACATCAAGATGTATAGCTTGGTAGAGATTTGTGTGTAAATTCACTATTCCACTATGTTGTATTATCTAACACTGTGGCTATTTTAAAGAAATGTCTGGATGCTTTTCTGGTTAAACATAACATAAAGGGCTGCAACTGTTAAAAGGACCGTATTAGCAAGTTGATCCAGGGAGTACTAGGTATGTGTGAAAGGTTGAACCTGATGGACTGAAGTCTTTTTTCAACCTACTATACTATACTAAAGCAAGCAAAAGTCCCCAAAGAAGAAGGAAATAATAGATCAGGACTTAAAAATTGCAAGAAGTAGGCAGAAAGGAGAGAAAAAGAGCTTGCTAAAGATAGGAAAACCAGAAAACTAAAAAAGAAAGCAAGAAAAGTTAACTCTTAGGTTTAATTTTTTTGAATGGAAGAATACATAATTTGCAGTTAACAAACCTACACATTTTTCATAGCTGCATAATAAGTTTTGTGGTATTTTGCAGTAAACTAATATTTTTTTTCATTATGCTTTAGTTGACCATAACAGTGGCCCTTCCTGTATAATTGCTCATTGAATAAAATGATATAATAGCACTTGAAAGTGGTGTTCAACATTATAGGATCCCCCCACTGTACAACCTACCGTATTTGCTTGATTAAAAAACAAGTTTTTTTCAGAATGGCGCTTTTATATAATTGTCTTTTACTCACAGCTCAGATATGTGGCAGTGCCGCACAGCCGACTAAGCCTTGGGGCTTGCCTAACTCATGTTCTCTCACACTCTCATTCTCTTTCACACTCTCTCATACTCTTTCACATTAGCTCAATCTCATTCACTCTGTCTCCTTTTCCACAGCTCAGCTTCTTATCTTGCCTCTTCTTGTTATTTCTTCATGCCCTTCTCCCCAGCACCAGCTCCGTTATTCAGGTACTTCCAGACAAGGGTGGATTGGAGGAACGAGGGAGAGTCTGTCCCGTTGTGTGCATTATGACTCTGCCCTTTTGCGGACCAGAAAGGGGCAGAAACACTTCTCTTTCTTAGCAAATTTGTCTGCAATATTCTGGCCTCTTGGAATACTTCTGCAAAAGGCCTGAAGCCATGACATGCACCCCCGGGACAGCCGCAGAGCAGACCATATTCCATATCATTTTATTATCTGTGGACTCTTGTAAGTCAATCATCACAAGGATGGGGCTGGTGGAAGGAATGTAGAAGGTCTGCTTGCAATGATTTAGTAAACAGGGAGGACTAGGTGACAGGACTCAGTTGCTAAATAGCATCAAAGTCTTATTAAAACTTCAAATGCAGTTCTTGGGCAATAAGAGAGAACAGAGGAGTAAAAAAAAATACTTTTACTAGATATTTTATCACTCATGTTAGGTTGAACAGTACCATTAAAGGGACACTGTGGTATATTTGCATAGGTAATACCTTTACTACCAATTATTTTTTCTTTGTAATTTGTCAAGTAAAGGGTGTTTTGGAAATATTTAGTTTGTAAGATCAGTGGCAGTTTGTGGCAAAGTCTGCAATTTTCTCTCCTGGCATTTTCTCCCTTCTCCCACTCCACTTTTACAAAGGCTGTCTGAATCAATCAACAACAATAAGTAGCTTAAAAGTATGAGAGAGATAACATGATGTATTCATATAAGATGGGGTTGTTATATGTTTACATTGTTCTTTAATAAACAACTAAATAGGTTTATTCTGTGTATTGCACAATGATAAAACATACAGATTTCATCATTGATTTCAACATTTGTAAGACTCAACAGTAGACAATCAAACCACTCCAGAGGGGACATCTTCAGAACACTGTTGTTTTAATAGTACAAGGTCATCTTTAGTTTGTAATAACATTGACTGTAATTGCAGGGACCTTTAACATACATAAAAAAGCTTCTGAATTTAAGATATGCAAGCGCTTTAAAGTTCATATTGGACACATTTTGCATAAGAAAGTAATTCACATTTTGCATAAGAAAGTAATTCATAACTAATATACAATTGAATGACAAAACATGTTTTATATGATTCTTTTTGTAATAAACAAATACTCCAAGGTTCTTAATTCTCAGAAATGTAATTGAATCATTGTGCAAAATTGCAGCTTCTGTAATGGCAACAAACAGCTTAGCTGTCAATTAAGAAATAACAAACAATATATCTAATCAACAATACATTTTAAAACCCCAAGAATGGAATACAATATCTAGAACAAAAAATCTTGCAGCAGGAGTTAAGTGCAAAAGGAGATACCAACAGGGCATACAATGCAATTTATTACAATGCACAACTATACATCAATGCATAGAAGTCTGGTGCTGCATATCACTACTAACAAAAAAACTTTTAGAAACTCTAGCAAAACAACTGCATCAAAGGAAGCTGTTACAGGAAATTTTTAATATCAAATACATTTCCAGTTTTCTTCTGTGCATTAGTCCCAAAACCTGAATGTAAAAAAAAAATGTGCAGTGGCATTGTATAAATATAAAAACAAAATATATGTTATTGTTGATAATTTGGATTAACAAAATCTGCACGGGTAAAGAGAATATCACACTTTTACGACAAACAACGTGGTTCACAGTAATTCACATAGTACAGCATATACACAAATATTATAGGAGAGAGTGAAATGAAAGTTAAACATTCTGCTGTAATATGAAAGAACAACCCGGGTCTTGTGTGTTCTCTTGACATGTATTGGTTGAAAGCTTTCCAGTTTAAAGTCATTACAAAGTGACAAGACTGTCACCGGTATCGGCATCAGTCTTATGTTATCAGTATAACGGTTAAAACATGAAGAGGGGGTCCGCAGCTGTGTAAATACAATATCACAGCATGTAAGAGTTGATAAAACAGTTTTTATATTAAATCATTCAGGATAGCAGATGGTATTCTTCCGCTCCATGACTTACCATGGGTTTCTTTTGGAGGTACAGGGAAAGGTAAAGGGCTTAAATGCAGCTACTTTCCCAGTGGTGACCTGAAGTCAAAGGTGGGCCAAAGACTCTATATGGCACACAGATTGGTGCGTTTGGATATACATGAAGAGGAAGAAGACAGTTTTTTTTCTAAAATAATATAAAATTAAATGTTTTACTTAATTTAAACTATAAGAGTCCTCCTTGAATCTCTTTTAGAGTCCAACTACTATAATAATCAGTGTAAAATGACTGTGTTCTGTACGCCACTAGAATTCCACATACATATCTGAAATTGACATTGTTTAATAATCTGGATTAAAAACCACAGCATTCCACATGAGGTGGGCTCAAATCTAATTCCTACAGAGCTACTGTAAAACCAGATCAGAGCGTAAGAATTGAAGATTATGAAAATAAAGAATATTTGCAGACTTTTTAAACATATACAAATTTCTAAAACAATGGACATATTAATGTTTGACTATTAATACCTTTGATATAGGGTTTATATGATTTCCTTTAATTACATTATCAGAGCAAGGCTGGATATTCCAGTGCTAACTCTGGGTAAAATACTTTATATACTTCCTATATGTGTCAATATTAATTGAAGCCTCATTTTCTTGTTGAGAACCCAATGATTAAATTATGGCAGTGTCTTCATGGAAAAGTGCTATCCAAATACTCTGTAGTCCATAGCACACTGATTTAATTTATTCTGTACATTCGATCGCACTGGCGATGGAAAAAAAATAAAAAGAATGTCTTTTTCATTCTGTGTGTGCAGCTAAACGCTGAGTATTATTATAAACTGGAATAAACTGGATACCATTCTGTATTAGTTACAGATGATTGTCAAACAAAATACTTTATGGCATTACTGCAGTCCATTGCCGTCAATACCTAAATCCGATGCTTTAACTGCTAAGATTTATAGTTAAACTGTATCCATTCTGAAGATACACTCATCCAAAGCATTACCCAACAAGACTAGAGTTTGTATTCTAGCATTAACGGTGTATCGCTTTGACGCTAAGTTTTAACATTTAAAGAAAAATTTAAGTTTTTGGTAGGAAAGAGAATTCATTTTAATCGTTCCAGGGTCAGACTTGGAAAGAAAAGCAGCCCTGGCATTTTAAGACCAGAAGCTGCATGTGCACAGCAACACACTAGGCTTTTATATTCTCACATCATGTTGCTACCTGTGTCCAGCCAAGGAACAGGATCTCATGATAACCCAGCAATAAAGATAAACTGATCCACTATACCTGCTATACTTTGCCTTTGGGAAGTTAGCAAGAGGTGTAGCTTTTACTCTGTAACAGGGTACATGATAACCAGGCACCACCAGGCCAGCCTCACACTATATAGGTAACCCAGGAAATTTACTAGGGCCAAGCTCTAATGGGGTCACTGAAATCTAGGCACTCAGCAATAGTAAACAGTATACACGAGAGCTGCTATAGAGTTTTGAGTCACTGGAGGTGCATACATTATACCTTATACTCATCAATTATAAGCTGGTGAGAGGGATCTGGCTTTATGAATTTATGTCTGTGTAAAATTGCTGCTTACTGGAACAAGACTGGCCTCCCGCATGCAGAATTCACAAGTGTCCACCTTTAAAAGGCCAGACTGATACATCTAATGGCGCTAATTCACAAATCCTTTGATTTAGTATGGGTAAAACCAAGGAAAGCCTGCAGGAGCCCCAAATGGAGACTTGAGAGCTGACCTGGTCCTACTGTAAAGAGCAGAAATTAGTGAGTAAACCAATTTTAAACTTGTCCATAAATGTGTCAAAACAAGGCTTTACACAAGCGATACACATGTATAGTCTAAGCTGTATTGGTGCAGAGTAATTGCATGTTTTGTCTGACCAGTAAAGCTTTTATGCATTATATTGGAATATGGATTGAAAAAGTACCTGTACCTATAATAAAATACCGCCTGGATCAACGGAATTGCACCAGAAAACAGAAAAATGTGTGCCGAGATCATTATTAAAAATATAACCACTTGGTAGATTTATGTCTACAATTTATGGCCTTACCAAACAAATTCTTACACGCACAGAAAATGCAGAATTTCTCATATTAAACATGTGTACACTTAAGCAATACAGCTGAGATCGAACTCCATTGTTCTTCAAACATGCAAATGTGTGGTGACTATTAGATAGCAGTAATATACATGCTAATCTAATATTCCATCTGAACACACCTAGCAAAGCCTGACGGGATCAAGCTGTACTTTACACTCCGATTGCCTCTGATTACTTTTTAATAGTATCCCAGAAAACTGTGGTTCACATAGTAGTTGATTAACTTAAGCTTTACTTTTAAATATTTACAAACATTGTAAGCTGCAGGTGAATCACCTTAGTGTATTTGAATAGCAATGGGTTATACGTAATTAACAATTAAATGACAATAGGTAAAGCTTAATGTCATGCTGGTTTTGAATGTTCACATCCAATGTTTAGCAGCAGCATCAATAAAAAGAGCATCAGTTTCCACCTGATACTAAAGAGTTTGACTCCAACAGTATGGATCTTTTCAAAACATGTAACATCATGCAAGGATTGTAAAAAGCTTTATGTAAATACCAACATGGATCTGTGCGCTGGGATTTGTTGACAATAAAATCAACCGAAATTCCACAAAATGTATGGGGACTAAGAAAGAAATACATATTCATGCTCAGCAAAGTGAGAGGCATGCATGTATTAGATACTGTGATTAGTTGGAAGCTGAATGGAACACCCAAAATATAACTAGGAATATTAAAATATCTCAATGCTGTATGCTGTATGCTTGGAAAGCATTGATGATACAGATGTGAACTTTTTTAATGAACTTGTTTGCTTTCAGGCAAAGTGAGCATAAATGGCAAGAGGACTCCTTTAGTTTCTTCTGGTGAAGGGAAGTGCTCAGGCTCACAGATTTCCATCTCCCCTCCAGTTCCCTCAGGGGGCAGTGGTATCCGTAACGTGCCAGCGCGGTTTACACAGTAGATGTCGCTTCCCATCACAGCACAGCGGAAGGGTAGGCTTGGTGACGGTGATCCTGGTCCAGGGCGTAGCAGACTAACACCTTCACTCCAGTGTCTGGCCATGGAATTGTAGGTAAACACACTAAGCCCATGTTCTCGGCTAACATCGAACCGGTAGATGCAACTTCGGTGGGATACCATGCCAGCAGAGCGTCTGCGACTGTTATTGTAAGGACACTCCTGCCATTCATCTCTCTTTGGATCATATTTGAGTAGCCGATAGAAGAGTGTTCCCCCAGATACATAGATCTCTCCATTACAAGTGGTGGCTTCATGCGCTACTGCAAATGCACCCTTTGGTAATGGAGCCACTGGACTCCAGCGGTCCATACGGGGATCATACTTTTCCACTGTAAAAAGGCACTCTCCTCCAATAGCATACAAGTACCCATCAAGGGCCAAAAGCTTGAGTTGGGAACGAGGTTGTGACAAAGGTCGAACTTTGTCCCAACAGTCAGTTAAAGGGTTGTAGCAGAAGACTTGGTCAGACAACTTGGCTTTATCACCGTGACCTTTAATACCACCAGCAATAAACAAGTAATTATAGAGCACACATGCCCCACACCCCTTAGTGTTCGCTTCCTCTGGCAGTCTAGTGAGGGATCTCCAACACCTGTTCAATTCACTGTAACAGTGTACCTGGTAACTTGACCCATCCTCCTCCATAGAAACCATTGAAGAAGGGCTCTGTGGTCTGCTACTTTCCCTGCTTTGGGGTCTACTACTACTGCTCAGCCGCTCAAAAGCATCATTTATTTCTGCCACCACCAAGTATTGTTTTCCTTCCATCCTCCTCTGCAAAATGAGATCTCTTTCTGCTCCTGTAAGCTTCCCATAGACTGCTGGGTCCTTCAGGACCAGGAGGAAGTGGTCACTCATAAACTTGTATGCTGCCTCCTTAAGCTCATTCAGCCTCTGTTTCTTAGCAATAGAAAGAACCTGATAGCAGTTTTTCTGTGATATCTGTGACCGCATGCTGTCCATAGCACATTGCACAGCACAGGGTATTTGTAGGAACTTTGCACCACTAATTACTTCCACCACATTATCCAGCTTTACTACAAGCTGGGAGCTATAAATGTAGTCGACCAACAGTCGCAGAGTCTGGTAGCTCACACCTTTTATTTTTAGGATGTCTCTTGATGATCGTGCCCTGAAGTAGTCACTTTTTTCAGCTAAAACTGCCTTATGAGCTTTAATCCTCTGTCCCCCAGCCACTTCAATCACTAGGTCAGGATCTGCCTGGGGTACGGGTGTGGCTAAATGCACATTCATGGCCTCTTTCTGAGCACTGCTATCTACTTCCCTTTTTCCATATAACAATTTCTCAGACTGCTGATTAAAAAACGCTTGAGTCTCAGATATGCTACTTGCCTCCCCATCCTCTTCTGATTCAGAGGTAGCATTGCTCATGTCCCACCGATTCTGCACCATGCCACTCTCACTAAATGGTTCAGAGAAGGACCTGTCATCTACATCACTGATGAAACCCTTCGAAGAGGTCTTCTCATCTCCTGGGGATTGCAGAGGGTCACACTTGTCATCTCGTATATTGTAGCCGCCATTGGCCTCAGTGTGCCGTTTGATATCCATTGTGCTGTTCTGAAGTGAAGTAAAGCTGCCACTTCCCTGCGCGCAATCTCCGGTGGGGTCCTCTATCTCACAAGTCTTTTGTGTAAAAGTTTCAGATCTGCCTTCATTTGTATTCAAATCGCTTGAATAACATGCAAAGGACACTGAGTTTTCCATGTCAATGTTGCTTCTCCAGGCAAAAATCACATAACTTTCATATATTACTTTTCTTTTCTTGCCTTACTCCAATTTCTTTGGCATTTCACCAATTAGGGTTTGTTTCAACACTGAGCCTTTTACCGACTGCTGATCTCCTGCTTCAGGGCTAAGGGGTGTGTCAGGTTTGCAGCAGTTACATATTAAGACTGAACTGTTGAACTTTGAAATATTTCCATCCCTTTAATATTTGCTTAGCACTGATTGTTTTATTTTCAGTACCAAAGACGTACAGTTGTCGATATTAAGTCACTTTGGCCTTAACATTTATATCAGTGTTATTTCAAAACACGAAATGTAAGGGAAGCTGTCCAGTTCACGTTAGAACATGTTCTGATTAATAACGGTAATGAGTCACTTTTGATCCACTTTTGTATCTGCACTTACATAAAAAACATGCCTTTAGATTTTTTTAAAAAAAAACTTTGTTCCTCTGTTAAACTGCAGTGAGACTGAGTGGCACTCGATTATCTCAAAGGTGACACTACCTGGGCAGTTATAATTCTCTTCAGAAGTTAAGCAGCTTTTATTTATATAAATACGTGTTCCACTTCTGACTGCAAACTCCCAGCAGTGTAAAATTATGCCTCGTCTTTTTACATTTAGTTGAAAGGTTCTAGCACATTTTTCTGGGCATTAATTCGTGTATTGATTCTCTATTATCCTGGAAATATTCACCAGATTCTGAAAAATAGAAAAAAAACAAGCTGAGTATTATTATCATGCATTTTTTCAAGATAACATTTTATACATTGACTTATGGATAAGTATAGGTGACAGAAACAGGTAGAAAACAACTGATTGATACATTAACTTTACTAATACAAGCACTTATTTAAGCGTTACATTACTGGAAATTGATTTGGGAAGAAAAACTGCCAATTGCTCATTATCTTAAAGATTAGTCAGAAAAGCAAACAGTTCTGCATCAAGGGAAAAAACGTCACCCCTTTGCAGAAAGACTGGGGCTATGAAGCAAAAATTATTTGCTATAGTATTCCTGGAAGTAAAAAAATAATAATAATATAGCTTCATGGGCCCATTATTCTCTAATAGGGCTCAGCATTTACAGACAGCCATGGCCAAACCAGGGTTGACTAGGCAGCCCTAACACGTTAAGGTCAGTGGCCACTGGTTAGCATACCTTGGAACTCTCTGGGTCTGACCCGAATCCTCCGGGTCGCGGGAGCAGGGTCTTGGCATGCACCGCCCCCCACCCATTTTCCCTTGAAATGGAGGGTGTTTTCCACTGATGTCAGTGGGACCGCCCCCACATCAGCAGGAACGCCCACTGACGGCAGCGGGACCTCCCACCGACATCAGGGGGCCTCCCACCGACATCAGTGTGCAGTCCTGGCCGTGTCCCGCAAGGGAAGGCTCCAGGTAAACGGAGCCCAGAAGCTCTCAGATATGCTGGTTAGATTCATGCAGTCTCGCCTTACTCACACACCGTGCAGCTGTACAATGCAGAAGCCAATCTGCTGCTGGAGCGGCAGTGTCTGTAAATCGTTAGCCCATTTGCCTAGTGGCCAGACTGCAGACTGGGACTGCAGACAGCTCAAAGAAACACTTTGATAGAGGCCTCTACTCATACATAACCCTCAAAGAGGCCTTTGTCCACACAGACCTCAATGCATGCTGAGTAGAAGGATATCATGGCATATGCCTGTGCTTAGCATGAGTAAGTAGTACAAGGAAGCAATGACATGGACATCTTATTATATGATGGTATAACACAGGGCAGAATAAAAACATTCTCCCTTGAGACACATAGAGTTATAATTAATTAGAACAAAAGTTAACAGTGCCAATTAAAAAATCTCTAAAGAACTCCTTCAGAATTAGAGTAATATTATGATCCTGGCAGTTTCACTGAAAATGGCTAAACTGACATTTTGAAAATAATTTTATTCAACCTCTTAGATAGACAAGCTGAAAAAACTTTGCCCCTCCTTATAATAATTTTAAAAAGTTAACTCTCAATGTGTCAAAGAATCGCTTTGTTGTTGACTCCTGCTTAAAAAGCTTTGAACTGTATTTCATTAAACCAAACTGTCCTCCCTTCTTCAGCCATATGATATTAGTCACTAGCGCAGCTAGCTCTATTACCCACTCTTTACTGCTACGTCCAATTTTATTAAACTGGGTGATTTTCCTCAATAGTTAGTTGTTTTACTTTTTTTTTTTTTTTGAAACTGCATATTATACAAATTGCACCACAAAATTATTTGCCATGGCAACAGCTTCTAATGGTTACTTTCCTTTAGCTAATGTCACTAAAGCATTCCTGGCACTAACTTCATCTATATACTGAGTGCTTCCAGCCTTCAAACACATCTATAAACTTACTGGACAGAATTCATTAAGTGCTATTTTAAGACAAAACCCCCCACCAAATCGCTGTATATATTGATTTAAATCATGTTTATCTAACAGTAGGGTTTTCTGACTAAACATTAATCTTGGCAATTACATTTCACCCACTTACTCAAGGTCACCTGTAATGAATATTACTTAATATACTGCTCCTCATATAATGCCAGGAATATACAAATAACGCAGAATAATCTCACTCTCCTTTTATTAAGATGAAAACGACATAACAAAAATTAGGTTTCATTTAGTTATTCAATATGGCATATCTTGCCAAAAATCACAGTAATACCAGGCCTGGCAACATTCAGCCAGGATAGCAAGTGGGCCAAGTGGCCTAATAACAAAAAAGTCTAAAACATATTCGTCAATAATTTCAAATTGCATTATCAAGCCCTGTACAAAATCCAATAACTGGTTTTATGTGGGAATTTACAAAATTCATTCATGAAAAAAAGATTATGATAGTGGCCAAAAATCTTTCGACCAGAATGTCTCAGGGGATTTCCCCCAGATCATTCAATGAATGCATCTTGCCCCGCTTGGCCAACTGTTTCACAGTTTCTTGGGACTGGGGTTCCACAAATATCATATGACAATTTATTTATTTTTTTGGGGAAAAAAAACCAACAGTACGCTTCAAAAGTAATCCCAAATTAGCATTGCGCTTACGGACTTCATGGAAATATTTAAACCGTATCTGGTACAGTTGAAGGTGGAGGCTCATGAATGATGGGACACCAATAAAACATACCTATATTTGTGATTAATGTTTAATGAATAAATCCATGCCCTTGTACCATACATTATACCAAAATCACCATGACAATATTTTTATTAGTACAAAAAGGGTAGCACGTTCTAAAAAGCATTTAACAATCAAATTTGGAGTCCTGCTAAAATGACCGACATGTACATACAACAAAAAAAGGAATCGGTACTGACAAGCAAATTCTATATAAAAGCCTGATTTCTAAGACCTTGTCTTTTTCAGAGAAGGTTGCCCTATTAGGTGATTACGTTTTCTCATGGGCTGCAACCCAATGGGAAGGTAGATCTCCTTTGTAACTGACCCATTAACACATTGTAGGACTGCGATTCTCTGCCATTTGCTACAGAACCTTCTATGGTGCTTTGCAGAAAGAAGATGAGCAGTGAAAGCAAAAGATCCCAGAGGAGCCCTCCCCTCCACACCAAAGGTGCAGGAGGGGCTTGAGCAGGGCCGGCCGAAGACTTAACGCCGCCAGGGGGGGGCGGCATTTTAAACTTCGCCGACGCCATTACCTCAACAACAATGTAAGCCATGGCTCAACTTACATCTCATAAAGCAATTGCATGCCTTATAATTTAAAACAAAAAACTAATTGGCAATGGAAATAGTTTTCCAAATA
The DNA here is from genome assembly GCA_009364415.1 of Spea multiplicata. NCBI lineage: Eukaryota > Metazoa > Chordata > Amphibia > Anura > Pelobatidae > Spea > Spea multiplicata. The sequence goes on from VKOC01000005.1 coordinate 36,526,028, forward strand.
TAATAGTGCTTCCATATAGAGATAGCTGCCAGAAATGTAAAAGGGAAGCTCCCACCAAACTTTTAGTTAGTAGTTTTATGTTTAAAAATGTTGTACCTTTTTGTGTTAAAATGGTTCTAGATTTTAGTTAATTCAGTTTTTTTTGCAGGCAGCTATTTATTTGTCATGTGTATGTGTTCTAGCTATGTTATCATCCAGTCAACTAGGAAAACACCCAGACTCCTTATCACACTTAAGTGTTTCTAATGTGAAGTGGAAATGTCTACAAGCCATGTCCAAGTTGCAAGCCACAGAGCAGGACAACTGGGTGCTGAAGCACCTAGAGAGTAATTCAGGTGGCTCTGGAATTAACTTCAACACAAGCACTATTCATTTGGTGCTTTATGAAATAGGTTTGCTTGGCCACGGAAGCAAGCATAAGACAAGGATCCAGTGGTGCAACGCTTACCACCAAAATACTCTGGAACGGTCATGGGCCATCCAACACACTTAATTGAGTTTAGTGGATGCCAGGAGGATACTACCTGCCTCAATTCATAGTGCCGATTGTTAATTATGGTGAAAGAGAAACAAATATCTGGAACTGTTTTACATGGTTTGGGCTAGGCCACTTAGTTCTATTAATGGAAACTCTACAGCGCATAGTTACATCTAGACAACTATGTGCTTCCACCTTTGTGGTGACAGTTCAGAAGAGGCCCTTCCTGTTCATAAGGCCCCCATGCACAAAGCAAGGTCCATACAGAAGTAATTTGTGGAGACCGTGAAAGAAAAAGTGTGATTGTGTGAAAGAATTTGACAGCCTGAATAGAGCTCTGAGCTGAACTCCATGGAACACCTTTGGATGAACTAGAACGTTGACTGCAAGCCCATCCAAACCAGGCATCACCAGTGCAAGTCCCCACTAAACTCTTTGAGTGCTAAACTGAACAAAATCATGAGGAAAATGTTGCACCATCTAGCGAAAAGCCTCCGTGGATGAGTAAGGGTTGATAAGCAATGCAACAAAGTGTAAGGTGTGGTTCTTAATGGGGTTTATGTAGAAACTAAGATGTTGTGGTTTTAGCCTGCATAGCCAGAAAACGCAGCCCCAGGGAGAGCTTGGTGCAGCTGTGAATTCAATAATTTTGCACTAATTAAGTTGGGCCCCTGGGATGGACAAAGTAAGTGAAGAGCCTGGATTGCGTATTTTGTTTCTTTGTTGTTCCTGCTACAATAAGATTATAATAAACAGGCCCAAGCCTTTTAACTAAAGAATGTGGGTATTTCCTAACTGTAGAAGCAAGAATGTAAGACACTTCTGTTTTAGAGGGTATGGTTCAATGTAGCATTCGGATTCATACACATTTTGATTTAAGTGAATTTTATGTAATTTGTGTATTCTTATGGTGCCTGAAAGAGCTGAAGTATAGGGAAGGTTAGCAGTTTGTCCCATGTATGTTTATGTGTTATTTATGTAGTGGATTTGTTATTCGGTAGTTGTGTGCCATTGGACCAATATGATTAGTTGGCAGAGATGGCAGTATGTGTTGTGGAATCTGGAGAGGATTGTGATGCAGTCGGAGTTGCATTGTGGTGAAAGTGAACGCAGAGGAAAGTGCCTGGTTCTGTTTGGAGCTGCTGGTGATTGTAGAAGGGGAAGAGAGTGTGAGAGTGATACTCTGCAATGGATTTAATTTTCTTATAAAAACATTCTGAATTCCATCTCAACTGAAAAAGGTCAGGAAACAAAATGAATTATCCCAAAAACGAATGAACCATAAACAAAATGGAAAACTTGTCCGAATCATTTTTGATCCTCGTTCACGTGTCTAGTTAGATGCATGTATAAGGCAAGGCTATAGCACAACTTTTTATGCGACTTCATGGCCCATTGATTTATTCATGTGAGACATTTTGAAGAATAACGCATTCAATCTACAGAGTTCAGTTTAAGTCTTTGCTATTTGTATGCATTAAAACCCTCATTGTTAATTTTTCTGACATAGAATACTCATACATCCATACCCATAAAACCTTCTGAAACCCTACAAAAGAGGGAGACGAACGAATTGATTTGGATCCCAAAGTGGAACTGTCCCACCTAAAATATTCTTTTTAAAGTGTATTCGCTTTTTTGTTGTTTTTTTTTAAAGTGAAAGGACTTTTGTTAAAATCTTTAAATAACATTAGGTACCAAACACTGTACCTTGCAAAATATTTCTCACCCTCTGGTCCTAGAAATGTAAAAGGTCATCACATGGTGTTCAGATTTTGGTTGTTTAAGGTAAAAGGTTTACTTGGGTGCACATCTATTCTCATTATAGTTAAATTGTAATGATTGTACATGTGACTACTATTTCTAAGTAACAAATCTGCTTCACGCATTGCGACAGGAATGGATGGTAACACTGTATTTCCCAAGGCTAACAGCTAATGTTGGTTGCTATGGCAACTCAAATGACTCACTTTTGCCTTGTCATTCAAAACCAAAAGTGTAACATTCCCACTTTGTCAGGAAGAACTGCATTATCTTTTTAGAAGTAGAAAACAACTTCCATGTCTGCAACTTCCTTGGCAACAAAATATTGACTTTATTGGGCAAGAAGTTTTATGGATTCAGAACTAAAAGTTATAAATCACAAGCGTATATCATATCGCTGTTCTAAGAAGGGCAAACCACAACATTAACAACTATTACAGAAATTGAATAGGGACACAACTGTATTTTTGTTATTTAAAACTAAGATACTGTTTCAAAAACTCGGCTATAAGCACAAACTAAAAGACAATCAATAATTAGCTGGCGCCATAAATACAAATGAATAAATAAATAATAAATAGGTTGATTTTAAAAACGTGGTTGTATATATGTATGTTAAAGTAATGACAATGTAACAATCTACAGTATTCTATGAATATAAAATATATTAAACGTATAAAACAACTAAAATTGTAAAGTTCTCCATGAGTTACATAGCACAAGCCAATGATTTCTGTAAATCTAATATTGCAGTCTTTCTTTATTTGCATATGTTTCGTTTAAATTGCTACTGTATGATGGCAAATTCCTTTTTTTTAATTCAGAGAAAGTAGTGCTAAGTATCCCCAAGCATTTCAGTGTTAAGGGTGTTTTGCATGGTTGTAATATGGGCCTTTGCACCCCACCCCCTGTTGTGCACCCTTTGTATGTTTTGGTTCTGGCATCTGTTACTAATAAACTTTGTAATTATTAATTACTAGACATGGTATGATGTCAGACACAGACTGGCCATCTAGCACCGAGGGCAAATGCCCTATAGGCTGGTAGCCGATCGAGCTGACTACTTTCCAATACTGCTGCTCTAGGAAAAGTTTGGTGGTTGGCATTACTGCATTGATTTGTTAAAACCATCAATTGGGTGTTTTTAGTCAATACATGAAAGTGCTTTAGGGATATTTGCTTAAACTTTGACTAAGAAGCAGTGGGATTAATGGAATGTAGAGTAAAATGCCCACATATCTACTCCCGTATCCTAAATGCTTATCCCTTCCTCATCAAATTCGCCAATACTGATCCCTTTAAAACTAAGGGGAGAACCTATAGGTTGTAGATTGTAAGTTTGTTTGAGCAGAGCCCTCCTTTTTTGTCAAATGATTATGCTATATCTGCTTATGTCCTGTTTACCCATTGTACAGCACTGTGGAATATGATGGTGCTATATAAAGCAATAAATAGTAATAACTACTGATTTTGATGCCAGGTAGTATTACCAGCCTGCCAATGCCTCATACCTATTACAAATTTTACTAGTTTGATTTTCAAGATGGTTTTACTTAAAACCAGAGTTCTTTTATTTTTTGGGGCTAAATGTAATTCCACGGGACGGGAGGCTATCTATTATCCAATCTTTAAAGTAATGCTTTTTTATATTACCTATCAGTTTTTCACCATGAATTAATTTTCTTTTGTACTACAATGCCTATTTTATTAGGATGTTCACCCTCTTGAACTTTATTTAATCCCTTAATATATTTAAAGGCGATTTTCCGTATGTGTCACCTTTCTCTTCCAGTAAATCAAATCCCGTTATGAGTATTTAAGTTGGCTGATCTGACTGACGTACAGATGAGATGGATATGTAACGTATAAATAATGTTTCTTTAATCTGTACTTAAGTGTTGGGAGCTGTAAAGTGTGGTCTTTTGGAAAGGGTAAACTTGAAACAATACAATATGGTTTATTGTCAACCACATTTCTAATCAAAAGGAGAGAGTAGGCACAGATCTTAAAAACAAAATGTCGCAAACCGCAGGAATTTGTCGATGGTCTTGTTTATTCCACAGAACAGAAACCATTATTCTTTCATCCCAGCAGTAACCAAAATAACTGGCATATTTCTTCCCCTTATTTCCACAAGGCAGCGTGTCTAATACTTCAGTACATTTATATGAGTAGGTGTTCCTGTAGTTTTTGATCTGGGATTAAATATTAAAATTATGTAGTGTTTGTGTTTGCCATAAATCACCGTTTTTTACATTGCAGGATCCCCATGAGCAGAGTGTACGGATCATATTACACATTTGTGAAGAATACATTATATGCGAGAGGTTTGCCATACTGTGCAGCAGAAATTGTGGCTCAACTATGAAGTGCTCCAGCAGAGAAAACATAAGGGATACAGTTATCGTTATTAGTCATAAGCTGTCATTTCCAATATAAGCACTATGCTTACAGCATTTTCTCAGCTCTCTTGTTGCAGGAAATATCATAATGTCTGTCATTCAGAAAAGTAAAACACTTGCACACATTGTAATTAAGTTGCCTTTTTTTTGCCGTTTTACTATGTAGAATGGGCTAACTGAAAATCATCAGTGATATATCACACTATATGGCCATATATTGCTTAGCTCGTCACTATGTCAAAGTAGCCCAAGTTTGGCGAGTCGTATCTAATTTTTCATGACTGTATTGCTTACTAAGTAGCTGAATCAGTGGGCCTGCACTGTATTTTATCCCACGTGAAACTCTCAAGCAATTTAAAGCCTTTTCTGGACACCGCTAATGAGGTGTCTGTGCAGCAGGGGTGCTGCTCAACCCTTGGTGGGCTAAGCAATATATGGCCATATAATATGACAGAATCCACAATATGTATGCCTTATAGGCGTTTTTTTGAATGGTATTCACTGGGTATGCACTGAATTCTTGCTTTGTTGTATGTTCTTATTGGTCATTATTATTCTAGCGGTAACCCAGGAATCTTTTTTAGGCCTATACTTTTTAGGCTGAGTTAGTCATTGTTTAAAACAATCCCTCCCCACGAATGAGTGACCCATGATGGGACACACTGTGTGCTTTGCTATGCAGTATTTTTTCTTGAAGCCAAAAGTGACGAATGCAACACTAAGTATTTGGGACATTATATTTTAATCAAATAACAAAAGTCCACGCAAGACAGGAAACATTACATCTTAGATACACAGAAGTAGGGTAGATACATCGATCATGTGATGTTTGCTTCAAGAAAGATGCAAGTATCAGTGATTTGGTGTGTAAATAAAACTATACATTTTTCAATGTATATTTAGACTGTATCTCATTAAAGCCTTCTGTTCCTTCAGTAATATTTTAATATACTTCATAGGTAGAGACTTAAAATGCATTTTATTAAGGGATTTACTCCATATTAAGGGTATTCAGTAAGGTTAGCTTGTTTCAAGTCCTGTTAAATCCTATTAAAAATAAATTAATAAATGCCACGCCTCTTATAAAATCAGATCTATGCACAATATACATCTGATATCGCCATCTATACTCTGCACAAAGATCTATAGCTTCCCCAATACATTTTGCTGTTCAAGAAAAGAAAATGTGTCAAGATAGAGATTAGGAGCAAGCTTTAAGAGAAGCTATCTTTATTTCCTGTTGATGGGATTAACTATAATTACTCCCCTGTCATTAAAGGGACACTCCTGTATCCAAGGTAGCCTCCTGAAAAAATAATAAATTATCCCACTAAAATCAATGAGAGTGTAAAGGTGGACATGTTAGACTCCCACCCCTGGAACGCTCACCAGGCCAGTGTTGGAGCTGACTGATGGTAAGTATATCATGCCAGGAGATGAACTTGGCCATACCAATCTCAGACAAGGGAGAAGAAAATGGTAAATTCATATGGGAGAGTCTTCAGAATCCCCTAGCATTTGCAAGGTGGGAGCACAAGTATGTAAATGGGCCATTAGCCACATTAAAGTGCATTTGATGTCTGGTGTGTCCCTTCAAGTTCAGTTACCTAATTGATAACAGATTCTGCAGCTTTTATAATGGTGAA
>VKOC01000005.1:36532417-36613654 GCA_009364415.1 Spea multiplicata
ACTATAGGTAATCCAAAATCATTTCATATTATATTATAGACACATTTAACCGTGTACCAGGGGTCTAATTATTCTGGAAAAGAAGATTATTTCATACAGTAATTTTCTATGTTTAAAAGGATAACAAGGATTAAGTGTATGCAAACATCCTTGCACACCCAAGTGCCGGAGTGTCAGAAATTGGCTCTCCTAAACATGTCCCAACCAGGGTGCCCACACCAGCACAGAAATCTACAAAAATGGTGGTGGCTAGAAATTGGAAGAATTCACACCAACCTAAGGTGCAAGAGGTCTATATAGAACGGATGGGCCACGTATGTCAGGCTGAAAGGGCATTTCATAATGCCCAGAATCCGTAAGATAAGTTCCTAACCCTATGGGATCCATGGTTAAGAGTGATGAGTGAGGATGAGGTAATCAATTGGTGCGAGACCTGTTTCGGGTTCGCCTACTGACAGATCAATACATCCCTTTACCCTTCCCCCCTTTGTTCATTTTTTAATTTTTATTCTCATTATGTTTTTCTGAAGGCATGTAAGCACTTATGGTGCAGGTTTTTTACAGAGCAGAATTGGAGGATGTTGCTCCATCTTTTCAAACTTAAAATTGTTAAAAACTACTTCTGTAGTCACGGCACTGTAGAGATTGGCGGAAACTATGTTCTTGCATGTTGAATTGCATTATGTTCCCCTTTTTTCCCTTCTGTACCCACAATATTTAAAAATGTATGCAAGCTCCCAGGAACCAGGTCTTCCCCCGATTAGTATGCTTACACCCTTTTTTCCTAAAACCCATAATACAATATGTTACTAGTTACTCACGTTTTACGATAACAGCTGCATTGGTGGAAGACTGTCCGTGAATATTTGTTGCTACAGCGGTATAAGTAGCAGTGTCATTAAAATTGGTTCTAAAAGAAAATAGAACAAACATCGTTATTGTACGGTATTTAAACCACAATACTGAAATATGGTCAATTGTAATCCGGTTAAAACAAATCTTATGTCATAGGAAGGGTTTGAATAAAAGTAATGCATTAAATATAAATTAACCCTTTAGTGGCTATGAAAAATATGCTCCCTATTCTACACTCAAACGTAATGGATTACTTTTATTTACTAATAAACCATAAGTATCTAAATAAATATAGACACTTGGTTTTATTATGGTTTTATTAGGTTGACGCCTATGTCCCAATTAGATTGTTTTATGAACTACAGTTGCATTTTCTAAAACTCTCCACATGGTGGCAGTCATAAAAAGAAAACGATTTATAGCTTATCTAACATGAAGCAATGCTAAACATGAAGCTCAAGTATTCTGTGATGTAAATTACTTCTTCACTTGCAATATTTCTGAATTAAAAAATAACAACGTGTTACCTATACTTTATAAAAACACAAAGTGATTGCAAGTTTGTAAAAAAAAAAAAGTAGCTGAATGATATACATTAGTAGAACTATATTTAATGGGGACTAGAGGTAAAAGGGTGACTGCTCAAGTTAAGAGTAGAGTGTGCATAGTCTTCATATGCTGAGTGAATGATAGATTGTTTCAAAAAATTATAAAAACAGTGTTATATCTTCAGTGAGTGACCACATTCATATGCCTTTACCCAAAATATTTTATGCACTGTGATTGCTGTGCTATCAAATAGCCTAAATTACTTTATGGTTCCAGGCAGCTTAATATTTTAATATGGAAAAAAGGTGTGGATTATTATGTTTTATGTATGTTATATTTTGGAGCAAGAAAAAGACTATGTGATAAAAATGCCCTGTTGGTTGTGAAGGGAAGTGACCACAAGCAAGTATAAATTTAAACATTCATAGGATAGGCTTATGGACTATGGACTGATTAAGGTTTCAGTCTTTATAGCAGGAAAAATGGGCAGGCTAGATGGGCTGAATGGTTCTTCTCTGCTGTGAAATTGTGTGCTGTATGTTTACTTTTTACTAGTGGATTGAGTTATTACAAATGAAGAACTATAATGAAATAATATAAGTGGATAAGACTGATTGATGCTAGTAAAATCTGTTAAAACGATACAGTTAAAAGTGATGTTCTCAATTAGGCACTTTAAGCATTTTCCAGTCCAACCAAAGAACACTTGCTACGTTCAGCTAGACAAATGTCACCAGGAAAAGTTCTCTAACATTAGAGTACAGTCAAGATGACAGCCAAGAAATTCCAAGCCATTTTAAGTATCCATAGATCAGATATCATACAGCTCAGCAATTTGGTATGAACAGCTGAGAATATAATTTCATGCATTTTGTAGTACGAATTTCAAACAAACAAATGTACTTTATGCAACCGTATGATTAAGTTCGGCCAGACGTTAATATTAGTCGTTAGCTAGTTTTTCAGATCCAAGGAGAGGATAGTTCCCTAGAAACCATTTCGAGCCTTTATTTCTCACTCAGCTGAAATACATTTGAATGTATTGTTAATGCATTTTAATAAATAAAGATACGTATCAAGTATAAGGCCTTCAAATAAATCATACATGTTGCTCTTTTAACATTTATAAAATTCATAAACTGAATTTAAGTTTAAAAAGTTAGTACAATGGCTCTTGCAAGCACCGTCCTCTACCAATCAAACAGAGTGGTTTTCTGATTAATACAAGTGTTTCAGTAATTTAAGTTTTAGTTATAGGCGATTGGCCCGCTATTTTATTGCCAGTTGGGCGCAATGGCTTGTTCCAAACCTTCCTGCAATGTATTTGGCTAAATATACATAGTAAGCCTATTATTCTTTTAGATGGAGGCTTTTCTGTGGCATTTGTCTGCAGAATACAAATGATTAAGGCTGGTATAATTCACAACTCTAAGCATTGCAAATGGTTAGAGCGTATGACTCAACAATATTCCAGCTGAAATTGATTATTTTTATTAGTTATAGCGTACAGTTGTGGTCATTGTATAAGCAGATCCTAACAGGCTTTCCTTTTTCTGGGCGTGGGACTTTGACAACCTTCTATTAAATTCCAATGCATTCTCTAGCTCTCTAAGGCGTTTTATTCATGAAGTCAAGATTGTGTAGGTAAATCTAGGTGAGCTGTATAGTTTGACTTAGTGATGTTATCCTTTCATTGTGAGAGGTTATTTTCAGTTAACCTTGCTTGTTAGAAGAGTAAGAATGAAAAATGAATAGTTAGACATGCATGATGACTTTCAAAAATTCAACCTATATTAAGAATAAATTATGACGGGCCAAGTCTCCTTCCCTTGGAAGAAGCTCGCTTGGGTTGGTCTTTCATAATGGACAGTAACATCAGGGACTTGAAATGTTGTACCTCACGCCACCTTCGGACTCATGGACTTATGAAAAAGAATCTGTGCAATGAGGGTTAAATCAGCAAGCTTGTGTGCTATTAAAATTTGACATCATTAACAGAAACAAAATAATGCTGCAGTTTTGTTTTACAAATCAGCATAGGTATTCACCTGTATATTTCCAGACTATTCACGCCATACTTGCTTTCAATCCTGTATTTTCCTGGTTCACTTGCTGGGGTAATCAACGATTCATTCTTATACCTAATCACAAGAAGGAGGAGGGCATTCTTTACATCGGCAAACACAATTTTGTCATAAACAATCGTGTTAGTTCTAAGTAATGTCAAGGAGCATTGACATTTCATAGAAACCAATAAACAGCTCATGTATTTCAAATGCAACCAACAATTTAATTATAGTTAATGGCTAGCATGTTGTAGGAGACATTTCCTTTTAGTGCTCTTCAGAATGGAATTGTAATGTTTTTGACTATGCTACTATGGGGCTTATGAACCATGCAGTGTTTTTATATAGCCAAATTTGTGAAAAACAAATTAAGCGGGAAATTCATTTGGAAAATTAAAATTCAATTGTTATTTCTAGCTGTTTATTGAAAGTCACAGCTTAAAAAAAGATATGTTTTTGGTAAAGAGGAGCATGATCTGAAACATGTTCTATGTTTGCTTCTTAAGTTTATACTCAAGGTCAGTATATTTCACTGGGCACAGAGAGCAAGTATCTGCATTCTTAGGTGGATTACCAGTAACTCTCAATAACTGCCTACATGAAAAAAATGAATTCAGCTATGTCTATGTCCCTGCTAACTCTCAGAGTCAGATCTTCTATATGTATATGTTTGTGCACTGGAATTTTTCAGAATTGCTGCCAGTAATCCCAACTATTAAGAAATTCCTATAAAATATTCATAAATTATTAAAGCAAAGCAACCCTTAAGCAGTGATTCTCTGTGCTCATTAGACATACAGTTTATAGTTTCTATGTCAGTATGTAAGTCCAAGAAAACCTGCTCGCATGCACAAATTCACAGATTTAGGTCTAAGGAGGTCACTAGCAGTTGTGCGACTGGAATGGTCCACAAATATGGTCTTGTAGAATTTCCTTACCATTGTACTAAGGGAGTAGGGTATCCTTGCACGGTAAAGAAAAGCTTCACAGGCATTCCTTCCCAAACAGTGTGGGATCTCAGCCGGACCAAGATATCTGGAGCTCGAGTTATGCATTCTTCATGGATGCTTCTCTGCAATGCCAATTTTTCTTCTACCTGCATGAACATATAGTTAAAAGATATGATTTCAGAGTATATTTTCATTTAAGTACAGTCAGCATTCACTTACCATTCTGTGTATGGATGCCTTGTCAATCTGTTCTCTTGCTAGGGCTCTTGCAATACGAATATCTTCTTGCAAAAATGCCAATTCAGTTGAATAGTGTAAACTTCTGTCATAACTGCGATGTTGCTGAGTCTGCTGAGTCTGCTGACTCTGCTGAGTCTGCTGCATCCGCTGAGACTGTTGCTTTGTATGTTCTTCATGGGTTCTGTATCAACAGGAAAATTAAGTAAGGAACAAGCTATAGAAAATGAATGCTAATTAATGTGCCATGTATATTGTAATTTGTATCACTGTTTTATTTATTTGCTCATTGCAAACACATGCATTCTATGAGAAGCAGTTAGAAAGGACAACATAGCGGATACCGTCATACAATATGAGATCATTGGATAGAACATGCCAAAGATATGCCCTATTTCTCTCTCATTTCTTCCATTTTTTCTCACATCAATGTCTGTCTACTCGATATGACTTCCCTTTCTCTCTTATCCTTTATCTGTCATTGTTTTTCCTTCTTTAGTTTCGTGTTTCTTTTCTGCTTTGCTCATATCTTCACCAATATTTCTTTTTTCCTTAATATGAATTACTTTTTTCCTTTTTCATCTTTTCCAATCATCTGCTCACCTGTCTGCTACTACTTTCTAAATCCATCCCATCTTGAAGCTTCTGTGTCTCTTCAGTTTTAAACAGAATTTTTCACACAATGCATTGGTTTAAGTCTTATCTGTTATCAGTAAACTATGATATATATATATTATATATAAACATATAAACAGATATACACACAAAAAAGCAGACATAATTAAAGCAAGATAAACAGAACTAAAAAGATGGTGCTCAGCAGACCAGATAAAAAGCTTATAGAGAGCTGCATTGAGAAAGGTGTTATCAATGAGAGCAATGGACCTGGAATATTAAAAAGAACAAGCAAAGAAAATTAGCCTGAAATTAATTGTAAATAATTGGAAATCACAACAGACATAGGCAAAAAATGAATTAGGGCGAAAGAGATTAATATTTTATATAACAAAAACAAATTGACAACACAAATTGTTTCATGAGTACGGGACAGCAGAAATGGAACATTGGCAAGTTGAAAAAGAATGGATCAAGGCATACTACACTATATAAAATTGCTTACTGAGAAATTATGAAGCCATAAATATAAAATAATGTATTATGCATACTGTTTGGTCAGATTATTTTGCCAAATAAGAAGTATAGCAGAAACTTAAAGAAGAAATTTTGTACTTGAGAAAAATCTGAAAATGGGCACTGATGTCAGCCTTCTTTTCTTATGTAAGAGAAATATAATTGCCCTGTAGTATTTTGGAGAAATCAGAAAGGATGGAAGAGTCAAATGCAGAAGCTCAGTTTTTTGGCAGTGGAGTAGCCAACACTCCAAGATGCATAGACCATGATGCAGTCTTTGGTATGGTGACTAACATGGTACCAATCAGGTTCACAAAAACACAATAATAATGCATGGATGGCCATTAAGAGAGGCATCACCCTAAGTGCATTTAAGAATGTTAGGGGACTGTATTGTGACAGTAATTACCCAAAGGTGAGACTTTTGCCGTCTCTGTTGGGAATCCTGAAAAATCCCCTAAAACATTCTGTTGAGATGATTTCCCTCTTTTACCTTTCAATTTAACATGGGCTTTTTCCAAGAACCCACACAATGGAGGCCAATGAAGAAGCCTGGCGCCTACTGTGTTGAAGTTTGCTAAGAGCTGTATGATCCTAAAAAAGGGAACGTGTCTCTATTCAAGGCTGTTGCATGCTACTCCACAGCTTGCCTACAGGTACACTTCTACCATCATATGCATCGTAATGCATAAGATTGCTCACATTTTACACTTAAATGCATAGAGAGATACTCCTCATCAGACTCCTCACTACTCATTTGCACGTGTCCCCTTCTAGCTAGTTGACTTGCAACTCTTGCTGATCTGTGTACAGGTACTCACCACCAGCCAGTTCCAGGCATGGCTCACATACGATATCCAGAGGGGGTATAATGAAGCCCCCTGTATACATGTCTGTGAAAAGGGTTCTCATTATCTTCAAAGGCAGTGTTTTTCTGCCAGTGATTGACTGCTTTTCTTTGCGTTAGCATACAATACTAAGCATTTAAAATCATTTGTTGCTGGTGATACTGTTGGGAGAGGTAGACAGTTGCTTTAGTGATTACTCCACAAGGACTAATCCCCATCTATTGGACTTTTGCTATAACCCCCTTCTCCCTGCCCCCCCTTTACTCATTCCCTTTGTCCCCAGGTGTCATTCCTGTAACAATTCCACATTTGCTGTGTTGTTTGTTTAGAACTGTTAAGGATTTCTGCTGTTTAGCATGAATATTGTTGCTCCTTTGTACTTTTGATCAGGTTTTATTTTAAGAAACAATATTTAAAAACGGCAAAAATAATAACTGTCTGTGATATCTTATAATGAAGGCTTCCTAGTCCAGAAATACAAAATGAAACCTAAACCTATATTTTATGCCATTTCCATCCCTGTATGTCCAAACTCTTCCGGGGTATGGTTTTATTTAGCGGCAGGGCTAGCCACACATAGTGGGAGAGGTAGCATCACTAGTGGGTTGGGAGTAGGTGGGTTGGGAGTAGGCATTAGTGGGTGAGGAGAAGACAGAATCTAGGCAAGGAGTGGTGTGCTGGTGTTAACATGTTATTGAAATTGATTGGTTATTGTTAATAAAAAAAAAGTTTGAAGGGGGTGCGTCAAATTGGCATTAGCAAATAATAAATATGAAAAGCAAGTTAAAAAAAAACTTATTAAAGAATCACAATTTTTTTTGATTAACAATAGAATATTCAGTGAACACACACATTGTAGCAATATTATGTATTATTAATGAGATTAGCACCAAATTGGTGAATGCCCCCACACATTCTTATTTAAGAAGGGGCAGCTTTATTTGTCTTACAGTTGCTTTGTTCTGCCATGCCATTAATGCTCTATGAATGGCATCCAGCAGCATGTACCTTGCTCTAAACTCAGGGACATAGTATTGTTGAACATCTCTATCAGCCCCACAAATGCATCTGCTCCTTGACAGTGATGAGCTTGTTGAACTTGCTGCACTTCTTTCAACAGAAGCCGAGGAGCTTCTTCTAAAGCGACACGAAGGAAATCATGTATATTAAATGGTTCCTAAGGCTAGTGTTCACATATATTTTCACATATATATATATATATATATATATTTACTGAATTGTGTGTTCAATCAGAATTGCAGATAAACTTTGTTTGTTTTTTAAATCAGTAAGGGGAACCGATCAATACATTTTGCATAGCTTTGTGAATTGCCTCTAAAAGTCTTAGGATATTGTTAAGGAATTATGAATCAGTTATACAAAGAATATAATTAACATATACCGTTATTACTGTTCTTTGTACTTAAATGACTTTATATAATTGTAGGCTACTGTTATTCAAAGTATTAAACTCCTACTGGAGATTAACACAAAAAGGTCAAGTTTGTGCAAAATGAATTTTATAGCCTGCCTGGTCTAAACCCAACAATGACTATAAAATTTCCTTTAACAATGTATGGCTTTTTTGGCATTGCCTAATAGTCTGGAATAATAAAACCTAAATTGACGCTTTGTTACTTACAGGTTACAATGACATAAAAATTGAAATATCTAAAACACAATGGAAAATTGAACATCCTCAGGTAATCAGTGTTTTACAATGTTGGTGATCCAAAAGACTGGAATCTAACTTGGACACAAAGTATATTTTCCAGATATATTTTGATATTTCTAATTATATCTACATAAAAGACATCTATGGAGTTATTTAATAATCTGGATGAAAGAAGACACAGGTGATGATTATCCAAGAAAAAGAAAGAGATAGGCGTCTCTGATTTATGTCAGGAAAAAAGAAGAGCTGGAAGAAGAAAGCGAAAATAAATTATGAAAATGACAAAAATCTATTATAAAAAAGATATACTTAAAACAATGTAATTCTTACAAGGCATAGAAATTGCTTGGTATGTGATTTTAATGTCTACGGATCCAAAAATCAAAGGTGTCATTAACAGAAACCTAAGCTTCTATAAATGGGAATTATAGCCATTGATATGTTAATGTGTTCCTGGCAATTACATTGGAGTGTGGTACCTCATGTAAATGAAAAATGTAGGGTAAACTATAGCAAAGATTTGTCTGAAGGGACTTCTTTATGTTGTTCTGTAAACTGAGCCAAAAGTGGAGCTGGCAGTGGCATCTTCTGGCGACAGACTGGAAGATGCCACATGATATTACGCTACAATAATACCATTAAGGCAATAATCCTGGACTAGTGGATCCACGGAGCACATGGTCTACCAGACGACCTGGTAAATTTCCTTCCAATCCAGAAGATGCAAGCATGTGATAATGTATGAGGCTCTGAAATTGTGTTGTGTATGATACATTTATGTAAACAAAAACCCTTCACTGAAATGCATTAAACCATGAACTATTAAGGCATTGGAGTGTCTACCATTATGAGTAAATTCAGTGTTCAAAAGAAATAGTTTGGACCTCAATGTGGTACAAGTTTAAGTCTATCGTCAGCTGCAGATTGCTCCTATTGTTTAATCGAATGTATTCTGTGGACAATCTGTAAAGTGTTTATTATAACCCCCAGTCTCATTAAACAAAGCAGTGTATATATTAAAATATTGTACAAAAACATAATACTATGACAAACTGAGATCTTACATATAAATTATAATCACTATATGTTTAAAAAGTACATGTATGCATAACATAGCCCCTGGACTTAATTAGCATCATGTTCCCCATAAATAAATACATTTTATGTAACTTTTTGAGTTTAAGTGATTTGCAATGCCTCTCTATTCATAAAGAAATATAAGAAAATGGTGTATTGACAAAGGAGGAAAGTTTCATGCGTTTGAAATCCATGTTTTTTTTCCACTGTTTACTACTTACTTTTGTGCAGAATATTCCTGTACTACATATCTGGTCTGGAGGTTGCGATACGATTGGTCATAATGCTTCTGTCTCTTTTGGTAGAAAGGAACCACTTTGGACGACATGGTGCCGGCCTCTAGAATTAAAAAGAAATCCATGCTTATTATATATGAAAATAAATGTGTTTTCTTCAATCAATGAAATGCATTTATGAATATATATGATATTCTAGGTGCTGTTTCACCTACTGCTGATGAAGTTAACTCTTATGTCATTAAGCCCTGGAATAATCATTCCTAGTACTGCTGAGTTACCAAGCCCTACCCAGAAGTAATCCTTTCATCATGTCAAATGTTGTCTCAGACATAATGTTTGCCCGAAACTTTGCTATTAACACAAAAGAAAGCACCCATATGTTATTGCCATGAAAACGGAACAAAAGCTTCTTAAAGTTTTGCATAGCATAGGCACATTTGTTTACTAGCAGTAAAACCAATAATGACTGACAGCATTCTGCTAGAACAAAGCCCAGGCAAGTGAATCTTTTACTAAATTCCACAACATTGTAACAAGTTGAGCAATAACATTTATTTTTATGTGGTTTTCACTGTTTTCACTTTGGCAGGATTTTGTCGGCATGAAGCGCAGAAGACGTTTAACATAGCAAAACCAAAAGAAGTCAAGAGGGGTTGGATTAACTTTTGCCATGTCTCTACAGCGAAGAACATAATTAATACAACAATGCTCTCACAGAATGAAAATAGTAATTAATTAATGATAAAATGCTAACTTAGCTTAATTAAACCTAATGGATGCAGAGGTTCAGCATTTAAGAAGACTTTGTGGTAGAAGTTGCTTGTAACTCGGATATGTGCCATGGGAGTTGAATCACTTCTGCAGCATTTGTTCATTTTTTTTTCATTAGTCTGAATTTTATCTGAAATCTTTGAATCTCATTGAATTCAATCTCTCCAAAACTTACAAAGGTATCTTTATAGTAATCATTGTGATTGTCTGATTGCCTATGTGCATATATGTTCATATATGAACAGAGGGTAGAGCCCTGCGCGGGACTGCTTTTTTAATCCCGCTCCTGCTGATTTTTTGATAATGGACAGATGAATGATATACAGTGTAAATAACGTGACACTTATAACGTTTTTCAGAATAATTGTTAATGTAAGTTATAAAATATTGAGTAATCAGTGTGTCCTATAAAGAATATATAAGCAAAGAATAATGTCTCCGCTCCTGGGATGTACTATAAACATTTGTTAAAAGAAATATTTTGATGCAATTGAATGTATCTGCAAATGCATATGTATGATACTACTGGTGGAAGAGCATATAGAAAGCTTTTCTTTAAAATCTTGATTTTTCAAACTTCAAATAACCAGTTCTCAAATTTTATTGCAAAGTAATAAAGTTTATTGAAGTCACTTATTTTTGTGTCACTCCCAAAACATCTAAATAACATTAAATATTACAATGAACCTGGTCCCAAAAGGGAACCTGAAGTACTTTGCTGCATGACACTAGGTAATTGTATATCATGTACGTAATTAAAGTAAATCTATTAAGAAACATATTCTATTATCTATTATAAAATAGTCACTCATTCAACATTAATTCTGGTCACCTTAAAATGAAGGACCCAGTCCCTAAGGCTCTGAGCATAAATACATTCTTAATGAGGCTCCATCAGATTCCCAAATCCTACAAATTACAATGAAATGCACTTAATAAATCTATATATTTTCTTGCAAATATGACATCGAAAAAAGTAAGGTACAAAACACTGCTAGTATCACGAGGTGCACTTGTGTCACCCATATTTATTGGTAAAGACACACAAATGAAAATATGCACACTTTTTAGGACTACGTACACCTTTTTTTAATGCATCCATTTGAGGGTCCTGAAAAAAACGAGGGGGATCAAGCTACATGCATGATGCTTACAATGATATTTTATGTACACTATATGGACAAAAGTATTGGGACACCTGACCATAAAACCAACAGGTACTTTGATGACATTGCATTTAAATTCATAGACATTAATATGAAGCTGATCCCCTCTTTGTAGCTTTCCACAAGACCCTGGAGTGTTTTTTGCCCATTCATCTAGTAGAGCATTTGTGAGGTCAGGCACTGATGTTGGATGAGAAGGCCTGGATCGCAATCTCCAATTCTTCCCAAAGGTGTTTGAAGGGGTTGAGGTCAGTGCTCTGTGTGGGCCACCAAACTCATCCAACCATTTCTTTATGGACCTACTACATGGCACTAGGTAATGTATATACATTCATAATTAAAGTGAATCTATTGTAGAAACATATTCTATTTTTATTATAAAAATAGTCACTTATTCAACAGGAGTTCTGGACACCTTAGAAAACAAGGTGAATTTCAACTGATACTCCAGTTTTTCTGAAAATGTTCTGAAAGTCCAGCACCAAAAGTAAAATAATTTTTATTTCAATCTGAGAAAGGAAATGTGTTTAACCTGTTTTCTATGTCATCGGTATGTAATGGTTCCTAGGAACAATTGTGATGGCTTAGAATGCCACATTTTAAAATTAACTTGTATGGTGGTCTTTGTTGGGTCCTAGTTCAGTGGGTTGGCTTTGGAACCCAATCCTGTGATCTCCTGGTCATGTGACACTGTGATGTCCAATTACAACCAATATGACATGCAAAGCCAGTGTTTACAAAATCTTGATAAAGATTTACCCCTTGATCACTGTTAAGGGGTCTTCACTACACTTTTATCGACTTGTATCTGATTGTTGTTACAACGTGATTACAGAAGTCAATGATAGGGGGCTAAAAAAAAACATACAAAAACATAAATATAATTTGTTTTTAAAAATCTTCTTAGAACCTATTTTATTTCTTTGTAATCTGGAATTGGAGGTAGGGTTTTTTGTAGGAAAGAAAAATTTTATTTTAAAAAAATGTAACCATTTTTTAAATCTTTTACATGTTGAAAACTGACACTGCCATGAAACACAAAAATATTTCTCTTGAGGTTAGGTTTGATCTTACATAATTGTAACTGTAAACTCATATCCATTTGTCTTAACTGACTACTCCTCAAAATCCCCTTAAGCTAATTATATAGCGTACTTTGAATCTTGCCAGTTGTTAAACAACAGAAGCTCCTATAAAAAAAGTATTATGGATGAGGTCCTTAAAGAGATCTGATTCTTGTCTAGGAGTTAAGAAACAGCCAAGGGCAAAATTAGAAGGTTATGCACAGCTGTTGAAACACACAAAACTTACCAGTATGGTCTTCATGACAATTTTGCATGTAATAATTCTATTCTAAGCTGAACATGGGTGTGTTAAGATACGCAAATCAAAAGGACCCAAGCAAGTAAGCGTCATCCGTTTCCAGTTTCATCTTAGCCAAAAAGAGGTAAATCTTCCACAGATCCTATTGCAATTCTTACGCATGCCACTTTTATATGCGAACATAAAGTACTATGCACTAAACATAAAGTACTATACTTTATATGCAAACATAAAGTACTATACACACATGAAGAGCAAGGGCATGAGAAAGCCCCACAGCTGGTTAAGATCACCCCTGGACAGATATTGATGCAGCTAATTTGCTTTAAATTGTGTCACAAAAGTATACTCTGAAACTGTAATGATATCTAAGATAGCACTGATATGTGTACATATTGGTCATTATCATTTTGGAAGCTACCAGGGAATCTGAATGTGTATGCCTTTTATGCTCTTTAGGGTGTGCTCCCATTTCTGTATTCTTGTTGGTTTGCATATTTGCAGGTTTTGACCAAACCTTAGGGTTCGGCACCGCACTTGCCTCACAGGTGCCTCATTAAAAGTGTCCAGAGATGGATTTAAGTTGCTTGAGAGTTTCAGTAGGTTAAAATGCAGTGCAGTCCCTCCTTGGTAAGCAATATAGCTATGAGAAATTTGTTGGGACTCACCAAACTTGGGGTGCTTTGACATAGTGGCGGGCTAAACAACATATGGCCAGATGTTGTAACAGAATCCCCAATACTTAGTGTTTTTTGAATGGTGTTCGCCGGGTATACACTTGCTCTGTTTTGTGTACTGATGTTATCTAGGCAAGCACTAAAGCGTTATTAGAAATGAGATTTGCATGCCGTTTTGTAACAAAATGTTGTTATATTGACAGATAACAAAATAACAAATCGGACATTGTCACACTCCTCGGCTTCTTTTTATTTATTGGCTTCCTGTGTACAATCTGACATAGTTATTTTGTCATGGGCTAGATGTAGTATATGGTAGAATTGAGCAGGTGGTGGCAGGCAGTCGTGATATAAGGGTAGACATTGTCAAGTAACCTAGTTAACTTGTTTTTCCAATAAGGTATTTACCTTGGTCACTGCCAAAGGCCTAACCCAAGGCAGTTCCCCAACTGCACATAATGACCTCACCCCTGAGAGATATGATGTCATATCCCAGCACTTTTTGTTTTAAAGACACATAGCGATATGTACTGCTTATTATGGAGGCTTTACTTGCTTGGTAAATGGCCCAGATTGAGAGATCAAATATCTCCCTTGCAACCAACCCATTGAGAAGCAATGAACTATCAACCCCCTGGAACTGATGCCGTAGATCTAGTTTGGCCTAGGTCAGAATACACTACTGCTTTCCTATATTGGGCCAGCCCAATATATATTTACTGACCATATATGCTGTAACTATTAACATAATTCATCTAGTCTGCTACATACAAATTAACACTACACCATAATTTGTATTCAAGTAAAATGTGTAATGGAATAAAAATGACATAATATATGGAAATTGGAATATGACATTCTGTCATTTGGGTGTAATAAGACAGATTGTTTTTATTATTAAAAAACTATGTGCAGCACTATGTTTATTAATGTATTTCATAAACTGTATTCATTATAATTTACTTATGTCATCGTTTTTTCCAGCATCCCTTCATAGTTACACACATAGATGCATATAGTACTTTGGCTGCATAAACACTACTTGTGATGGTGGTACTTTAGTTTCAGTATATCTTTAAGAACAATCTCAGTGCAGGTCTCATTCATTAGCTAAATCAACACAAATATCTTTTAATGTGCTAGCTCATGAGTCTGAGTCAATTGAACACGGTGAGCTCACGGTGTGAAGATCTGGCAGCCTTAAGAAAGCAGATTTTAAAACTAGAACTGCAGCTGGCTACTAAAGCATATAGAAGAGATTACACATCCCAGAGAGAAATTGAAATGAAAATGTATGAAAAAGAAAGGTAAAAACAAAATTAAAGAAAACAGAAAAGGGAAAGGGAAAAGGACAGACCTCACTGTAGCCAATAAGTCACCAAATACCAAAATTCAATATGCAGTTAGCAGGTATACCGCTGTTATGGAAGTACTGCTAAGCCTCTCTAGCTTACCAGCCCAACTGTGGACTGAGAAAGGCATCTTCCAATGATTTATGTTGTTGTTCTCTAATTTTCATTGACAAAAATGATGCAGCCCACTTTGAAATGTTCTCTGTCATTTTCTTATACACTGTAAACACAGTGCATAGCATGCGGTCTACAAGAGCAGTTACTAAAGATATCAGTTGCTCATCATGTATGTAATTGCTTATTGTCAGGTTTGTATAAACCTAGAATAAGCGTATTCTTACACTAACACTTGTCCCTGGCATTTATTAGATCCATAATATAACTGCAGTTCACATGTATATTCATGTGTATGTTCTTATTAGGCAAGTGTGCAAAGTTATTTTCTATAAGTAATGGACCTTGCAAGGAGTCCTAGCAATGTTGGTTATAGAACTGCATAAACAGAAATATATAGCGTAATGTTGTTTGTGTCGATGGGCGATTAGATACTCTTGCTTTTTTGATTAATGGGAATTAATAACAATGTGAAGTATTATAAACACCAAGAAAATGAGAGAGAGCTCACAATAAACATCATACAATGCAGCTAATAGATAATCCTAATTAGTCCTGGGCCATTAAAAATCAATGATCACTTAAAAGAGAAGCAACACAAAACTGATGGGCCCAACCAAATACAGTGATTTAGAGAACCCAATAAAGCTGGTAAATAAAAGTATAATTGCTTCTCAGGGAGTTAGGCAATTGATTGCCTCAATCACAGCTTGCATATCTTAATAAAGGAATATTGGCCAAATAAATAGTGTTGGGATGGTCTTAATCTAGAATAACTAGTTTGTTAGCTTTGTGTGCTATATTATACACTATAAGCTATATGCCTGCATTGAAACAGTGGTGTAACTAGATGGCAGGGTGCTCTATGTAAGAAAAGTTTTAGGATGCACTTTACCACCATTTTTTCTTATCTGCTTTCATACATGTATCGAGAGATGCCATACTGATCCTTAAGAAAATGGTTGGTTTATTTGTTATGCAGTTAAATATATTGGTTTGTTGGCAAATAAAGAGCACTACTAAATTATGAATATTGGGAAAAAGAGTAGGTGGTATAATAAAATGTAAGGACTAAAACATTAACCCCTTACATTAGGCCAGGGTTTGTCCTTCAGTAGAGGAGAATTAGGACACTGAGCTGGTAGAGAATGTCTTCCCCATGTTACAAAAAGGTATTGAAGCACAAAGATGTGAAAATTATAGGGAGAGTGAAATTAGGTTTTTTTTAACCCCTGTTTGTTGTTCATGGTTACTGCCAACAGTTGAAATGGGGGCTAGTAGACTTTGTGGCTTATTATCTCAAATTCAATGCATTGAGCATTTAACTTTTCAGATAATGCATAATGTACTATCTTCCTCAAACAAAATCAACATTTATTTGAAATAGGGATATCTGCCCATAAAGTAATGGAATGTAAGGACAATTAAAGAGTCTTGTCAACTTTCACCATTCATTAATATGACATAATATGATTTTTAATATGATATTTTTGATAATATGAAGTACACACACACACACACATATATATATATATCTTTAATTTTAGCAATGTCCTAGTGTATTTATGGCAATGAGCCAGACATTGCACGCTATATTTAAGCAGTCGGCTCACTGGATTCACAAGGACAAAATTATTTTCTGTCCTGTCCTGTGTGTCTTCCGTCAGTTCCATGTGGTAAGCGTGATAACATCCAAGTCGCCTTTGCAGCTGCTCTAAACATTCAGCAGACGAAAGACTTCCATCAACAGAAATGCTTAAAACAAATCCTTCTCTATCCAAGACTGGCTTAAGTGCACACTGTTAAGCTAGCAAGGGAGGCGTTTGTTACTACTACTGAATTTATAGTTGTAAGTCATATATCAAAATCCACCTGTTGATATGTAGTAGGTGGTCATATCAATCCACTGATATTACAATATCGTATAAAGTAACAGATTATTCACTATAACTGTTTGTAACCCGCAGAATTTCTCTATGAGAGGAGATAGTAGTAAAATGTAGGACACAGCTTCAAAGGCATACACAGTAGCAGAGCCTGGAGTTAGTACCTATATAGGTAGCCATAATTGTGAAGAATTTACAGGGACCCTGGAGGATTATGGATAAGGGAACCATTAATGTTCTCAACATTTCATGTCTGTATGAAGATTTCAAAATTAGTAATTAAAATGTCTGTTTACAGACACTTTATGAAATGTCTTATCATACTTTCCAAAATGTGTTTAAAATAGGTTGAAGATATGTGGACACAATGCTGTAGGGGTAATTGTGCAGCAGCTTCTTCTACACCCCTGTCCTCACAACCGCATTTTATAAACAGAAAAGGATATTTTGTACTTGGTATGTAATTAAAATTGCAATTACCATAACCCATGTAAAAACAGGACATGATCCAAAAGCTTGTCAATGCATTGGCTTTCTCCAAATTATTTTTTAAAAGCCTGCTATAAAGTCTCCTCTAACTGCTCCACTTACAGCAAATACTCGGACAGGAGACTTGTTAAACTGAAATATGGTGACAAATACGCATTTGTTTTGGAGTAGTGCCACACTCTCTTAGTTCTTTTGCACAAGAATTTCACCTAGCAAGGGGACATTTTTTAAATACTTGTATTAATACTTGTCTCGTCAAAAAAACATTTATTTAACTTCTAAGTAATGGAGAGTGGAAAATAACAAATGGCAAAAAGCTATGCAGTAAAAAAAAATATAAAATTAGACACACAACATGTGTCCTATTGCACTCTTGAGGACTCCATGGCTAGGGTGAGAGAATTTTTGTGGCATCTGTGGAGCCCATATCTAAACCTTTGCATAGGCCATTACGCTAGACGCACTGCTTCAGTTGTACACCCTGTGTATTATTCAGTCCTGTCCAAAGAATGTATAGGAAATCCAAAAAAGAATGCAGAAAGGATTAAATCGCCATGTTAAAGCTTCTTAGATTCTTCTTTATTTTAGACACCCTGGTGGACTACAGAATTGCAAGAAAAACATGAAAAATGTCGTCTAGTAGTGGCCCACATTCTTTAAATTAGTGCATAACAGGGGCAGCCCTTTCAAGATAATGAGAGGGCAGTGACATATATGCCAAGTCTGTCATGATGTAACTTGAGATCACATCTAAAACAGAGGTGTGATGTAAGTGCAAACTGTGGTAAGCTAAACGAAGTTTTTTTGTTTTGTTAAAATAATGTGATAACAAATTGACTGTACAGTCAATTACTGGCATCATCATTGTGTCCTGTAATAAAACACCTCCTGCATCTACAGGATATTACAGCACCTAGACAAATGGTGACAGATATGCATTGGTTTTGAAACATAGCCATTTGCCTGGGTTGTCTGGGTCAGAATTCCAAATATCAGTGGTATATTTGTTTTATTACACACTATAACATCCAGTAGAGCACACACTTTCAAATTCACACGCATAGTATAAATACACTGATACACAAAGGCCTTGGAATTTCATAGTTACTACCAGGAGTAACCTATTGCAGCAAAATCTACTGCACTTCATGCAATACCACTTTTTGTATGGGGACAGCAGAATTTTGGGAGATAAATGTCAGCCGCCTTGTTGATGTGACCAGCAATTCCATCATGCGTTCATAATGATGAATATTGAACATCACTAGTTCTGAATTTAGAAATAAACACTCAAAAATGAGTTACATTAGCATGTTTGAATTCTATTAAGCATGTCTATGTAACTTAAATTTGGTAGTCTGAATGAAAATAAGCATGCACAATCATATTTTTTTGCTTAACACGCCCTAGGCATAAAAAAGGTATTTAAAATATCTCAGAAACATCCTTACTTGAACGAAACACATTAATACATGCTTTAAATGCTTGACTTGGTTCTAAAGCCACTCTCAGCATTTGCCAAATAATGCATCTAATGCCACGTTGGATGTTAGTTTATTAGTGGCATGTGTTCAAGTTAGCTAAGTAGAAGGATTTTTTTAATGGTTCCTAAGAGATCTAAGAGGGCACATTAGATGACTCAGTTACTAACAAGAAGTTTTAATACTTGGCTGTCATGGTTATCCATCCTATTATACAAATATACTCTTTGTTTAGTCAATGTTTCAAATGTGAAATGAAGTCGGACATGGTACAAAACTCAAAACAGGGGTGCAATAAATGTTACAGCATCTGATATTTTCTTACAATAGAACACACAGATTTAAAAAAAAAACACATAATAAAGCCATGTCATATTATTCCTTTACATGTATTTAAGAACAAAGTATTTAACCCATTGTAGGTTATATTTCAAATGCCCCAATCAACCATAACCTACAAAAAAGAGGCAGATTTAAACATAAATTATGTAAACAGATGACATCATCAAAGTTACCTGTAACTGAATTCAACTTTATATGTCAGCATGTGTTTTCTTTCCTGATTATATTTTCTGCTTTACCAAATACACCTCAACTAGTCTATGTCTTCTTAACAATCAGCAGATAACTAGTTTATTGCATATTTAAAATGCATTCAACTTACCTGTGGAGGTAGAAGTAAGACTTTCAATGCAGAGGACAGCAAGATCTGTGTTAACCTACTAACCAGGCTCAGACTGATGAAAACAAAAATAATATCTATCTGTACAGGAATGCTGCTGGCCTTCCATTCCATGTATGGAAAGACAAGATGCTATATATAGCAGCTATGGAGTGGTTGTCCCACAAATTTAGGTCACCCTGGTAAATATTAGTGTGCATCCTGATCAACAACATTAAAACACAGTTAGTGTTTCGAGATTACCTCCATCTGGCAATTATTTTGATATTTAGAAATTGGTGCAATGCACCAATATTAATGTATTTTAACTTTCCCATAGCTCGACTACATAATATGTACATTCAGAAGGCAAGATGATCCCGGGAATGCCCATTAAAAAAAAAAATAACAGGATAGCCAGACAGGTATTTTGATATTTTAAATTGAACCACTCAAAAATATTCTTATTTCCCTGAGGCACAACATAATGACTATATGATTCAGTTATTCCATTGTATACACACACAGCCCTATCAGCATTGCATAGCATAACACCAACTTTTATCAAACAAATTAATATTAAGATGATTTCATAAGTCATTTCTAATTAAACATTAAAATTGGAGTCATACATATTAGCCTAAAAAATATGTAAGGCACCGTATTTGCGTGTGTTGTTTTACAAAAGGCTTTCTATTCCCTGTGCATACTGGTTAAGTACAGGCATTATTAATGCCGTAATTCTTTAATAGCCTATGCACTTAATAATTTTTGGTAGATGAACGACCTTGGAGATTCAGAAGTGATATGGATCTCCTTGGGACACTGCTGTGCTCTCTGATTACAGTGAGTCATACCAAGGAGAGAGGGGGTATGGAAAGGCTGTCTTCAAACACAGCGTTAATGTCCGGATGCAAGATGTAGAGGAATATTAGGCTTCTAAATGTGGTTGGTGGTCTAAGCATACTGAAGCATGTATGTACCTATATTTATGCAGTACCTGCATAACAGTGATTGCCTCATAGAATGGAAGAACCATAACAGGCAGTGGCTAGCTACCATGTACTGAGTCTATGGAGTGGATGACGGCAATGGATGTAATAAGAGAGGGTACATAATACTGCTTATTTAAAGTTGCCATGGATGAATGTTCTTAGGTTAGGCTCCAAGGTACACATTTAAATATCTTACCACCAGTTGCAAGATGTTTGGTTTAGTACTGGAGATAAGGTCCTGATTGATAACTCAATACATAACATTTAGTTTGGACATGGTCATGTTATTCCCTGAAGAACAATTGTCCACTCAATGTTAACTTTGTGAGTTAAATGTGTATTGTGACTGTGACTGATGTGCCCACCTCCTACTAAAATTGTTGATTGCACACATAATACATTCTCAGCATCTTTACTGGGCATATATAAAATAAAAAAAGCCTTTAACATTTGTACAACGAATCAAATTGGAAGAGCAGTTTATCCAATCTTGTGTCTGACATTATGTTTCTTCCTGCTGAAAGACCATAAACTAAACCTACTTTCTCTTATGTTGAGCAATCACATACCTCTCAAGTGTCCCCTTTTCCCGATTTTAGAACATTGTCCTGTTGTCCCACTAAGCTGCCCAGCTGCCCCACTTTTGTAAGCTGTGGGGATCATGGGTCAGTCAGGTTGATCCTCTGATCACCCCTGACCAGCCCAGGAAGATGTAAAATTCATGGACCCGTTGTATCATAGTCCTCCATCATAGCTGTGGAATGGCTGCCTCACGCAGTCCCATGTCCGTCACCAACCTTATCCCCAACAAAGGTGGCCAAGGTTGGACACCTGACATGTTGTAGTGTATAGATTCTCCCCAGTGACAAAGGTTCATGATTATCTGAGGTGCAGATTTTTTAAAACTGCTTATAGTTCATCTTTCAGACTAAGATTACTTAACTAATGTACTTGTACATTTCTGTGTGTCTACATGACCTATAGACAAAAACATTTATATAAGCCATATTAAAGCTAATAAAAATGTGTAGAGCTTTAGACATGTCTTAATAGTGTCACTAGTGCAGCAATATGCTATTAAACTGATTTGGGAAGCCAGATCAGTTTAAATAACGGTGAATAGGGACAAAACCTTGCCTACGGTCACAGGCTACTACGGTTACACTGTCTTGTTAATAGAGAGTAGAAGATCTGGTAGAGGGAGTCTTCTTTTCCTCGGACTACCATATTCTTGCAGCGTTTTATACAACCCTTACAACTGTGGACATTTAGACTAATCTGTGGAACTAAAACAACTAGGTGTTTCACTCTTCAATGAATACAGTGAAAATGAAAATAATTATAATAATACCCATGTATAAAAACGCAGCCTTCCCTAGCACTCCTCAGGTGCTTATAAGACAGTGGAAATATATGGATTTTGGATGGCGCAGGATGCAATGAAAAAAACAAATACAACTGATAGTGTAGTATTTTGTAAACAACAGTAAGTTATATTAAATTTTGTGTTAAATGCACTCACGAACACAAAGTGAAAAATTGCCTCAATCAAAGAGTCACACTAGTCCAAAACAGATCCAGGAATGCTGCTTCACAATGCCTGTAGTCTCTCAACGTGTTTCACAGCTTCTTCAGGAGGTTCATAGGGCAATCGATCAAAATTCAATATCACTTAGTGTTGTTTACAGAATCAGTTGTATTTGTCCCCCCCCCGCCCCACATATTACATCCTGCACCCTCCAAAGTCCATATATTTCCACAATCTGTGGAACTATCACTGCTGTTGCATATCAAATTCCTTATTCATTAATTACAATACATTTATTTATTTTATTGGACTTTAATGATGCATGGCGATTTATAGTGGTATGACTATTTCTGTACATTTGGTCATGCACATCAAACCAAGTAACAGTATATTTGTTCATTCAGAAGCGCCTCACTTAGTAGGAGGATGCCTGTTTGTTCTCCCTGTTTCTGGTTATATCATGTTATTTGTACAGGGTGGGAGTGCAGTCCACCTGTGGTGAGTGCAGCTAAGGTTCGCAGTCCTCACTCCCCAATTATTTGACTGTAGGTAGCAATACAGTTATCTATTGGTTTTTATTTGTTTGCACTGTCCTAAAGTACTCTTTACAGAGGTTAATGCACAGGAGCTGCTCTCAAGACTTAATAGAGATATGTCAGGACTTACTGTTGCTCATCTGGATTGTAAACAGATCTATCTGCGTTTAATGTAAAGGTCAGTTTGTAGACCAATAATATCATGACCTTGTCTGCTAAAGTTCATATAGCTATTCCTGGAATATTTATGTTCAATTTACAAATAAGGAAAACAAATATGTTAAGTTAATAGCCCCATGCTAAATTATATTGAATGTTGGTGAAAGAGAATTTTTTTTAACTCTATATATCATGAAATCCAGCACATTTCTACATCCGACATGTAAAGAATATGTAGGTACTTGGGTCATAACTATCTGATCATGAAAATGTCCATGGAATACCAACATGTCTTACCTTCTCCCAGTACATAGATAACAGGGGGAGCTTTATACAAAGTTAACAGATGGTTAATTAAAGAATGACCTGTGTTTTTCTAATTTACTTACATTACTTTAAGCATACATGTAGTTGTATCAGTATTTCCCAGTGTGATCTTTTCACTCACTGACACTAAGTACGGTACTAACCTAAAGCTTTTTACATATTTTTAGCCCTTCTCTGAAATTTGTTACATGCATAGTATCAATTACAGAAATGCTTTTGTTACACATGCCTAGAGGAATAGTAACACAATAACCTATTTATGTACTGATAGAGCACAGTAGGTTATCTAACATGATATAATTTTAAAAAATCCGGATTATGACTTTACATACTTACTTTAAACTTCAACTGCAATTTAAACTTCACAAAATTACATTTAAAAGTGTATGGTGCTTTACACATTTTCTGTGTAAAGAAAGAATTTTGTCACATGGCTGGTGTGTGGCATACCTGTCAACAGTTTTAGCACCATTAATTATACCATAGTTTTGCATGATATACATGCAGGAATGTAGTCTCAAGGACAAATAAAAATATACAAAAAGCTTCAGTGTCAGTAGCAGTGTAGTGTAGTATATATATATATATATATATATATATATATATATATATACACACAGGATAGATAGATAGATAGATAGATAGATAGATAGATAGATTTTAATCTATAGTGTATTTTTAAATGTGTTTGTGTTAGTATGAGTGTGTATTTGTTTGCATGAGTGTGTGTATTGGTGTTCGAATGAGTATGTAAGTGTGTGTTAGCCATGTGGCAATTGCCCCAGGTGGCACTTTTGAAGAGGCGGCACTTTGCCGCCCCAAGCACCTTTTTTTTAAGTGGAGGAGATAGAGGGCGCTGAGTGGTTTTCGCTTATCAAGTTGTAAGTACCCGCTCGGCACCCCTCTCTTTCCTCTGTGAGCCCTCAAGCTCGGTCTCGGTGCCGGCTTGTAATGCTGAGCACGGGAATATGACGTCATACCTCAGCAGTAAAGCAGTGTGCACCGTGGCAGAGCAGGGAGACTCGCCGCAGGACTGCTAAAAGGTAAGTGAAGCACAAAGAGGGGGGTAGGGTAGATAATAGGGAGGGAGGGTAGATAATGAGAAGGTAGGGAGAGGAAGGGTAGACAATGAGAAGTGGAGTCGGCAGGGGGGCTTGTGGCATTTCAAACTTTGCCCCAGGCGGCATTATGTCTTGGGCCAGCCCTGAAGGTAGGTGCGCCGAGTGGTCGCACATGAAAAAGTTTTCAGCAACCGCTCGGCCCCCTTTGTCTCCAAAGAAGGGGGGTAAATAGCAAGAAGGGGGATAGTGAGAAGGGAGTGGATAGTGAGTAGGGGGAGTATAGGGGACAGATAGTGAGTGGGGGGGAGAGGAAGTAGAGATAGTGAGAACAGGATAGTAGAGGAGATAGACAGTAAGCAGGGGAGGAGATGGGGTAGATGGTGAAAATGGAGAGGATATTGTGAGAAAGGAAGGAGAGGGGTAGATAGAGGGAGTAGATAGTAAGAAGGGGAAGAGGGTGTAGATAGTGAGAAAAGGAAGAGATCAGGAGAAAGGGGGAACCTTGAAAGAAAGCGTGAGAATGAGTAAGATAATGAACGAAGTAATGTGTGGATGAATTTTATGAATGAGTGAGAGAATTAATACATTGGTGTGTATGAATAGTGTGAATGTGAGAGATAATAAATGAATTAATGTCTGTATGAATTGTGTGAATGAGGAAGATAACAAATAAATTCATGTGTGGATGAATTGTGTGAATGAATTAGAGAACAAGTGAACTAATGTGTGAATGAATGGTGAGAATGAAGTGTGAGAATGCATTAATGAATATGTATAAATTATTTGTGTGATTGACTGAGAGAATGAGTAATTGTGTGAAGGAATTGTGTAAATGACAGAGTGAATGAGTGAGTGACGGTATAAGTGTTTTGTGTGTATCATAGATCTATAAGTGATTTGGGGAAAGGCAAAGATGGCACAAGCAGGGTGTTTGAGCTTTGGGGACCAAGATGGCATGGGCAGGGCATTTATGGAACAAATATGGCACAGGCAGGGTGTTTATGGGACAAAGATGGCACAGGCCTGGCTGTTTGGGGACAAAAATGTTTTATGCTAGGCTGTTTGGGGACACAAATGGCTCATTCTGGGCTGTTTGGGGACAAAGGTGGCTCAGGCTGGGCTGTAATTTGTGTGTGTAATCTGGGTGCTGGTCAAATTCTATGTGGACACCAGGGCTGGCTTTGGGGTGTGCAACCTGTGACCTATGCCTGTAATTTAGTTTTTTTTTTATCTATACCTTTAATGCTTAGTTTATATGTGATTTCCAGCTGATCTATACCTGCAAAGCCGGATGTGTGTGTTATTCTGTTGAACTATATCTACTATGCTATGTTTCCATACATTATTTATGTATTCCTGGGTTTGTATATCTCATTTAGTTG
Source organism: Spea multiplicata (assembly GCA_009364415.1). Taxonomy (NCBI): domain Eukaryota; kingdom Metazoa; phylum Chordata; class Amphibia; order Anura; family Pelobatidae; genus Spea; species Spea multiplicata. Next base: position 36,557,953 of record VKOC01000005.1, read on the forward strand.
ATCTATGCCTACAGTGCTAAGTTTACATGTGATCCCCAGTTGATCTATACCTGCAAAGCTGGGTTTGTGTGTTATTCCTTTGGACTATACCTGCAATGCTATACACGCGAGTGTTATTTACATGTGTTGTTTATTTGATCTATACCTGAACTACAGAGAGGTGTGGCTTAGTGAATGAGGGGACAAAGGGACTCTGGGGATGATTACGGGGGAGAGAACTTTTCACGGTAGAGTCAGAAGGACTCTCACAGTCTTCCCCTAATCTGCAGTCAGTGTGGCAAATATTTTTTTTAGTGTGGGCCCGGAGTGATTGCATGCTTGGGTGAGTGGAGGGGGTGCTAAGGAAATAATAGTCTAGGGTCAGTTATTTCCTATATTTAATGTATTTAAGGTACATTATTGTTACCAGTGTTTCCAGTTATATTTTATTGTACTCATTGTTTGCACTTGAACATAAATAATCTCTAATTAAAACTAGTTATTTGTTACAAGATTTTTTCCCTTTATTTTTGTCGATAGGAGCGCCAGAGAAGTCCGCACAGGGCAGTTGAACACCATTTTTAAATCCAGCACCAAGGCCTGTCCTGTCCAAATGCGTGTCATAGGCTCTCCGGCAGTACAGCCAGAAGCCTGACGTGTTTCATGTCTATCATTGACATCAACAGTATTCAAAAGAAAAACACTAGAATCTTTAAAGAGAAAACAGAAATTAAAATTAAAAAAAATCTCTTTTTTGCCTTTTAATAGAGTGAAGTTTAAGCCAAAATGAATAAAACTAATAAAACAAATACAATATATACAGGGGTATTATTTAAAGTGAAATATTTTATTTCAGTTATTCATGTGAACAAATTTATGTATTGACAAACCCAGAATAAAAACAAATGTGGTTTTCAAGTTACTAAACAATAAAGAATAAATGTTTTTAAACAATTATTTTTATGGTCAGAGTGGAAAATGTGTGGCCACATTTCGAGTGAAATGTTGAGTGTAATACAAGCTCATGCTGGCCATCTGACACCTAAAATTTTTTCCAGTTGGCTGACGTGACATCACATGAAGTCACATTGGAGCACAGAGCGTATGTGGCCTTTGTTGTCTGTATCTGTCATGACAAGAACATCACTCATCCCTGCCTCCTATATATTGTGACAAACTCCACACACAAGACACCCCTAGATGGATAGAAAGTCTTGTAGGGTAACTATACACAAACAGTCCACCAATCTTTAAAATAGAGTACAAAACTACAAACTAAAACCTAGCCTGTCTGAGCACTGACTAAACATACAGTAGATTCCTCTCTACTATAATGGAAAGTAAATTCCGAAACCAACAATTGGCATATGTTTTAATAACCTGCTACACACGCCTCCTCTCAGCAGTGCAGACTCCATACTGCCCTTCTATTCTGAGGCATTCTAGTCAAAGTCTCAGCAGCTTCTAATTAGGATCAGGTGAAGTACAGTCTATGGAGGGTTCTGGATCCTAAATACCTTCCATTTACAACCCTCATATAGACTCTGTCACAATATGTACTGTATATACTCTCTTCTAATGCATGTTTTTTTAAGCCCTACTGTGCATTTGGTGCATTAGCACCACCTCAAAGAGGGGATGCCTGCCTACAAAATAAACAATAACAAAAATAATGGGGAGGGGAGCAGGAAACTAATTCTGGTACATGCAATTGAAATGTGTGGGAGACCCAAAAGGCAGAAACGTTTCTATGAAGTCATAGCAAGTCCAGTCCAAGACATTGTGCTGTCCTAGGATGAAATGCTGCTCCTCTCCCCACCAAAACCATGCCCACCAAAATCACATCCAATCCTAGGCACTCAAACCCAGGCAGAAAGAAATGTACATCTGACAAGCCTCGGGTACTCCGGCTGCGTACACCCGTCAATTCTTTGTTGCTTCCTCCCGGAACCATAAGGGTTAACCACTTCCAGCTGTAGCCTATACTAGCGGGGAAGGGACCAGGAATGTGGCTTGGATTCTTTGGTGAACAAGCAGCGTAGCTCGCCGAAGCGTAGCTGGATCCGGTGCTGTAACTGTCCTGAGAAGAACAGTGAGTGATCCAGCAAGACATTGAAGCATTACACAAGACTAATGTCCAGGGAAGTGACACACTTTATTGGGAAACACACAGGCTTATATAAAGGTAAGGTGATAAAAAGGTCATAAATCAGGACACATCTTCCCGCCCTACCGAGACAGTCTGGCGCCACGCTTAGGCTACCGAGCCCCGCAATGTCCGTATATTTTTGTCATCATTCTTGGGGTGAACCCGACAGAGCAGCGGCGATCTTAGGGGTGCCGAGAGGTCGGTCACCAGGACCAGGAAGATCTGGTCCAAAAAGCGACGTGATCGGTCAATTGGGCCCGAGCGACAACAGTTTAAAGTTTCCCCGGGACGAACTGCAAGATAGCCGGCACCCGTTCGGCAGCCGCACTGGCCATTTTCCGTTCCTCCAGACGTCCCAGCGACCAGGCATCCAGGGGAGGCTTTTCCCCCCGAATTGGTCTTGCTCCATACCCCGGTGGGTTAATAGCAAGGTAAATGGTGTGGTAGGTAAGGGCTGATGGCATCCGGGATACGAGGGGTTAAAGTATGTGGGCAGGGCATGTGGAACATGGACAGGGGCGGCACGGGATGGAGAACAAAAGCACAGAAGACAGACACACAGATAGATATACATAACTATCACAACAATGATATTAAGCAGCGCTTTTCAACCCAGGGTTGTGACAGTACACACACACAGACAAACATTACCAGACACACGCATACCCACACAGACACACATACTCACACGCAGACAGACAAACGCACACAGACAAGCATGAGCAAGACACACAAATACCCAGAAACACATGCTATCATACCCAAACACACACTCTGGCAAATACACACACAGGCAGACACAAACACACATACCCACACACACACATGCTTCCATACCAAGACACACATGCTATTATACCCAGACACACGCACAAACAAATCCAGACAGTCACATACAACTCACTTGCCCCGTCTTCATCTTGCAATCCATGGGGTTCGTTGCAGTGCTAGTACTGCAGGGTCACGCAATATGATGTTACATGGTGTCAGATAGGCCCTTCTCCATCTAGCCTACTTGTTGAAACTAGGGTTATAAAGAGGTAAGTCCAGGACTCGAGACTTACGTCTTTATCCCTGCTTGTGAAGCATACTGTCGGCTTTCTCAGGGGTTGGGGCAATTGCCCAGTTGACCCCCTGGGTCTACCTCTGCTTGTCAAAGTGCCGCCTGGGTTCCATGGACCCACCAGTTCTGAGTCATTGGTAAGTAACCTCCCTCATAAGCTATTGCTGTAGTTTACCCAAATACAATTGATTATTAAAATACTATTTATTAATAATAATTAAATTAATTTCTTCTGCAACTTAAAAAATGTATGCGGTTTTAAGGGTTCACAAAAATAATTAAATGATAGTTTCATGGGGGTTTTTTTCTCTGTAATTCACTGGCATACACCACTATCTGGTTGTGGTGACCTTTTTCCCATTATAGATTACTGCCTAGGACATCTGAACATAAGAACCCAGGGGCATATTAGTTACCCTGATATCTGCATGCATAAATATAGAAGTACATCTTAAGTTTAGCATCATACCTTGTTTTGTATCTTGTATCAAGTTAAAGAGACCAGATTACTGCCATGTAATATATTGAAATTTCTATCAATATCTTTCTAATTAATGTGGTATAATATTTTGGCTTATCCTTAAAATATCATGATCTGTGAAAAAGATTTGAGCCCTTCTGATTTTTTTTGCATTCTTTCAGTGAGATCTTTGAGGGGAAAAACACAACTCACAATAACCTGGTTGCATAAGTCTGCACACCCTCTTATCACTGGGGCTGTGGTTGTGTTCAGAATCAACCAATCACATTCAAACTCATGTTAAATAGAAGTCATTACATACCTGCCATCATTTAAAGTGACTCTGATTAATCAAAAATAAAGTTCAGCTGACATTTGCTTAGTTGCATCTCAGACCGAAGGCTATGGTCCGCAGAGAGCTTCCAAAGCATCAGAGGGATCTCATTGTTGAAAGATATCAGTCGGGAGAAGGGTACAAAAGAATTTCCAACGCATTAGATATACTATGGAACACAGTGAAGACAGTCATCATTAAGTGGAGAAAATTTGGCACATTACCAAGACTAGAAGAAAACTGGTCAGGGAGGCTTACAAGAGGCCTACTGCAACATTAAAGGAACTGCAGGGATTTCTGGCAAGTACTGGCTGTGTGCTACATGTGACAACAATCTCCCGTATTCTTCATATGAATGGGCTATGGAGTAGGGTGGCAAGACGGAAGCCATTTCTTACAAAGAAAAACATCCAAGCCTGGCTGAAGTTTGCAAAAACAAACATCAAGCTCCCCAAAACCACGTAGGAAAATTTTTCCCCCTCAAAGCTTTCTGTCTGTTTTGCAATTGAATTGTTCACATTATAGGTCACATGTAGAAAATTTTGGAAAAAGTGGAAAAAGTTCTGACATGATTTATCTTTGTCTCAGACTTTTGTCTCAGAACTGTATGTTCCGCACTTGTATTTTGGGTTGTAGTAATTTTGATAAACTCAAACCCAATGAAAAACATTACCATGGTCAGGTGTTTGAGGACTTTGGCAAACAATCAGGCCTGATTTGGACAAGCCATGTACAGAATAAATGTGTGCCCATTTCTTTTCAGGCAATTAATTTTGTTCCCTACCCATTTGTTTCAGCCAAACATTTTTGCCATTTTTAAATTTGGGAACTGAATTTGTTTCCTGATGCCCGCACACCCTGACTCTCATTCTCGTTCATTCTCTTTCTCACACCCTGTAAATGTTTCTCTTCCTTCTGTACCGACCACATCTGCTTTTGTCGACCACTTCTGCTTCTGCATCTTCCTTTGCATCTTTTATCTTTTTCTGTCTTCTCCCTTCTCTTCTATCTTCAATCCTTAATCTGCTATCTTCTTTCTTCGTCCACAGGGGCACTTTCTCAGAGGTGGAATAAATATGAATAAGCACAGTTCCAAGCCAAGTGTGACAATAAATTGATATTTTCTGCACCTGTTTTGTAGGTTCCAGAAATGTTGGTGCTACAGCATAGTTTGTCTTACTGGGAGGTTTACACTCTTATGAGGTTTTACCGCTAGAGAGGAGGAGATACCCAATACTATGTGCAAAAACGTATTGCTTGAAAACAATACTACCTAAGTATATATTTAATCTCATGTTTATTTTGTATCATATTTGTCATGCAAAATGCCTATGTTTAACCCCTTCCGGACCGCCGATTACATACTGCGTCTTCACTTGAAGACCGCAGTATGTTTTTAAATATTTAAATTCCGTGATCGTGATTCGCTGAAAAGCGATCACGTGCACGGAATTGAGGGGGGGTGGCTGCTACTGATCGCTGGGAACACCCAGCGGTCAGTAGCAGCCGCCCCTTGCGATCCCAGCGTTCAAAGCGACGCTGGATCGCGTAAAGGCAGTGACGTACCTGGTACGTCCCGGTCTGCCGGTGACCCGTGACCCGGAAGTACCAGGTACGTCCCGGTCTTGAAAGGGTTAAAGGTAAAGACGGCAAGAGAAATTTTTCTTAGGCCACATCCTGCCATGAATGTTATCTGGAATTTTGGCCAGACCTTACCATAAAATCGGTGGGGAAGGAAGAGCACCCAAGTAGGGCACCTTCAAAAGAGTGCAGATGTCCTGTCCTCGGGATCAGGCACCGGGGTCAGATAAGAAGAGCAGTACAGATCCTCTTCAGAGTTATTATATGAGAAATGTGGTTAAGCTTCCATAACAGAATCATAACATAAAAGTGTTCTGTGTGCTGACAGTGTGACCTCATTATTTAAGTTTTTTAAGAAGTTTTCTGTATGTATTTTTGTACTAACACTTAATTAATCACTTCTGTCTTTGTGCTTTAATTTGGAGCTCATAGCTTTCAGGGATAGCCGAGATATCCCGTATTTCTGATTTGCAAGTTTTACCTCTTTTTACAATTTTTTTTTAGTTTTTGAATATGCCTAAATCTTTTTTATGAAAAGCAAGGTCACATTTTAAAAAACTGCAGGGTTGACCACCAGGCTTTGTAAAGGAGGGCGTTGCCTCCCCCAAAAAAAGACACAAGCATGTGTAAAGGGGAACATTTGTCGGTAATTGGAGTATGGATGACTTTGACCTATGGTCCTCAATTTCCCACTGAAATACAAGTTACATTTTTTGCTGGAAAATTATTTGTTCTACTTCAAATTTTGACACAAATTACTAGATTTGGACATGAAAAAAGTATGAACATGGTATGAGTGAAGGAAGAATGGTTGTTATTATTATTATTATTATTAACATTATTATTATATATTAGTTAGTATTAAGTCCTGAAGAGCTCTGGTTTTTAGGTATTTTTAAAGACCTTAAACAGAACTTTGTGGTGGCAGCAAATAAAGGTTGAGGGTGATGAGGTTAATAGGTTTGGGTTTAAGGTGTAGTTGCGCTGGGGGAGACCAGCGAGTGAGCCGGTTTTTACCATTAACCCTTTCACGCCCACACCCCTCCTTAATGTCACGTGACAGCTGGCAAGGGAGCAGTGTTCGCTGCTCCTGCTGCTTTTGTGTTCCTAAGCGCTTCTGTGACAATATCCTTTATACTTTACACCCTTCCCTTCAGACAACATACGGTAACTAATATATAAATAATCCTATGAGTGTCGTTTCTGACATTCTGAATACTTAACCTAGCATTAAATGACTTGATAGAATGTTTCAGTCTGCATTATCACATCTAATGCACAGCCAAAGGTACTTGAAATTGTCCTGGTAGGACTTGTTCGGCATTGTCAAGCTAAACAATTGTTTAAATTTCTTAGCGTGATTCACAGTCACTGTTGTCGTGCAGTTAGATACTGTGTGACAGCTGTTCACATTCAGGTTTTGTGTCAGTAAGTGTCATTTAGTAGCTACATGTCAGCAAGATCCTGCATCAAAACTTGATCCAAGGGAGACTTCAAATTGCACAGTCTAATCCAAGATGAGCTATGCCTGGTTGTATTAAAACATTTTTTTTAAAAAAGCTTTCAAATCAAAGTGGGTCAACCCTCATTATGTGAACTTAATTCCAAATGTCACAGAGGGTAGGAAGGTTTAAGGCCTATGCTGTGCAGTTAAATTTACTGACACTGGAAATAAGGAAATTCTAGTTATTGTAGATTATAATTGTTCTTATATTATTATTAATTATGGTGCTTTTAGTAGGATGCTTCTATTATTCTTACTATTATTGCTATTCATTTATATAGCATCAACAATTTACGCAGAGGTTCTCACAATACTTACAGTTTATTCAAGGTGAGTCACAAGACTAGAACTGGCAGACTAAGACAAGCCGATACATTAGGTATGGGGTGAGGAGAAATAGAACATACACAGAGAGGGAAGAGGTAGTGTCAGGGTTGTATTACTGGCCAGTACATTCTAACTACAAAGCTCCTCTGAAACATTTTGAGATTTTTCTTGAATATTAAGAGGAATGATGAAAGACGACAGTTATGTAGACGTTAGTTCAACTTGCCTGTCCTCTGTAGCATCCCTCACTACAGAGTTTCAAACTCCCTCTGGAAGAGACATCATACCAAGAACCGTGTTTATTAATTAGTTTCCCATATGGCCAACTGTAGTGCCCTGTATATCTCTGTGTCCATTAGCTAGGTAAAGGATACCCATTGCAATGTCCAACCTTCCTCATTAAACATTAACATATCTTATAGTTGTATCTTTATTTTAAACATTCTACACACATGTTAGCACAGGGGACAATAGGAATGGAATTGGACACATGTCACCCCCGTGCTAATTTAAGGGGTCCCAAAGGCTACTTATTGCAATTTTTCCACATTTGTAATGACTTGGACTGTTCCAAGATTAAATATAAATGAAGCGGAGTCCCCAGTATTTTGTGTTAATGTTTGTTTTCTGAAAGCATTGCATATAGTTTACAGTGATTATTTTAGGCTGTTAATGAAAAATATATAAAGAGATGTGTTATTTGAACGCTGCCTAGAATAATGTATTTTATTCCATAAGAGTATTAAAAGGTAAGGTTAGGTTACCAAAAGTATAATGTGATTTATGGCTTATAATAGAAAGCCTGGCATGGCAATAACGGTATACTGTCATGCAGATGTATGATTCTTCAATATGCTATTTTTGTTAAGCCTATTTATGTCTCCAAAAATATGAATCCCTGAAAATAGACGTCTTGAACTGAAGTCTCAAAAAGCTTTACATATCATTAAATGTGCATAGTTACATAAGAGTTTCACAAATACACATGAATGCTACTAAAAATATAATGAATCGTAAAAACAGACCTTCTAATACAGAGTTTTTTTTAATTGGTAAAATGTAAAGCCCACTTGTGATGACTTCCTGTCAGGCTGCAATGCCTGTTTTGGCAAAATAATATTACTCATGGAAAGTTATCATGATCTTTGCTGGTGACCTTGTATGCTGTATTTATGACCCAGAAAGGTAGATCTACTGAGCTGGAGAGCTCTTTGTGATGTATTGTTTTAACACCGTGACCAGCAAGCTAGAGAAAATCTTCACTTTCCACGAAATGTAATTTAAATTGCTCATATCCTTGAATTGTGATTGATAGACCAACATCAGGACTTCCTAGGTCTATAGCCTAGAGTATTCACCAAACCCCTTAATTCACCCACCAAAACATGTATAAATGTGTATACCATAGGCTGTAAACACAGCATGACCATTTGGTGGAATTTTGATTTGCCAAAATCAAGGAGATGTGGCCAGGAACAACCTAAATGTGAATGCAAACATATATAAAACATGTGGAGAGAGATATTACAGGAAAGTCTACCATCAGACAGCAATGACTGTCAAGGCCAATCCAGCATAAATAAACCTACTATCACCATCGCCTACTTACACTATGGATTTCTGTACCTAGGCCACAGAATCTGTAGTATGTCATACCTGATGCTCATGTCCTTTCACAGTTCAGCTCCAGGTAGAGGGGATTCCCTGGGTTAGGCCTATTTTTACATATTTAATTTTTTACATATTTTTTTCCCATTATTATTATTTTGATGTTATGGATCTATCTCAGAACTAGACAGTAAGCTTTAAATGTCATGGTGACATCATTGGAGTACATTTAATTATTTATAACATGTTTTATAATTTTTTTAACTTTTATTACATTATTTAAAATAGGACATACAAAGAACTAGAAAAAAAAACAAAAATGAAGAGATAATTCAATAATACTCCATATAACCTATGAACACTCAATACTGGGTTGAGGGAAAACCTGTGTATAGTGCGACTAGAGATTAAAATTTAGGCAGAGAAGAGGGCATATCAAGTGAATATAAGGATTCAATCACTCCACTACCAATGTCCCTCATTCTACCTAATTAAAATAAGATAGCCTCACTGAAATTAAGTATTAATTTGTAGCCTACCGGAATGTTGTAATTGCTATCTAGAGTCCTAGCGAGGCATAATCTCCCTAACACTAGTTTAGAACCTCGTTGCTGGTCATATCATTTCCCATCTTTACTATTACAACACTCTTCAGGTTAGCATTAGTTTATATAAACTCTCTCCTCTGTAGTCTATCCAAAATGATGCTGCTAGGCGTTTTTTCCTTGCACAGCACTCTTCTTTTTCTTTCCCACTCGGTGAAGCTTTCCACTGTTACCCTAAGAATTAAATTTAAACTTCTTGTACTAACATGTAAAGCCCCATGTAAATACGTGCTTAACTATATAATTTTTGCTCATAAAAAATACTTACCGTACTCGTTCGTTCATTCCTATGTTCGTCATTTATCACCTTTTCTCATGTGCTACGGTTCCCACCAAAACTAACTTCACAAAACTCGCTTTCCATCCTCTCCAATCAAGAATAAATTCAATCTCAATTGCAGCAGGGTGCCTTCTCCGATACCTAATGTTCGGTTTGTCTTTAGCCTGTGATTCTGTCCTTGTATATCCATTGATAAATGCATGTAAAGAAGTGCTGCGTGAAATTGTTGGCACTATATATAAAAGATAAGAAATAATAATAATGATAATACATAAAATAAAAAGCAACCCAAGGAACCATTTTTTTTACTAGTGTGAGACAAAAAAAACAATCAATTAAAATATCACAAATGTTAACAATGGCCACCTCTAGGTCTGCAGATAAAGGACGTTTATTGGAAAAACACAATATAAAACAAGGTTTTTATTAATTTACATCATTGTATACAGCCCTCAGCACTACTGAGGGAGAAAAAAATAATTTATTGATTATGATTCCATTCTTGTGTGTATGTCATCGATAGTAAAATGCTGTTCAATATTGCTTGGGACTCCAAGAACCTAGCAGCACCCCTCTACATCAAGCTGTAGTTTATGTGTTGCCCTTTGCAGGGTAGGACTGTGATGGAGAAACTGTAGAAATATAGCAGATGTATATTAGCAGGACCAGTGCGCCCACTAGTGGCGTGAATATGGAAAACTTACACATATATTACCGGTACATACTCAAATGCTTTCTGCATTTATTGTGTCTCTTGCATACTATTGCTAATAGTTATAGGTATCAGGCATAATTGTAACAGAGAATAAAAGTTTCATGTGTATGGTGTAAGCATTTTACATAACAAATCGTTTGCTGACTAGAATTTTCAATGGTATTTGGGGACTGTTTGGTGGATATAATTTGGTGGATAAGCACTGTCACATGTTTATAGAAATAGAAAATATGTTGATAGGTTTATCTATAAATAAAATACACTTTCTTTTATATAAATAGCTGTCAATAGGTGTAGGTCACAAAGTCACATTTTCCATATGATTCCATTCTTGTGTTTATAGTCATCGATAGTAAAATGCTGTTCAATATTGCTTGGGACTCCAGCCCCAGATGTTTTTGAAACCACCAGATGCAAAAATTTTGCACCATCAGATGTGAAAATTCCATCCGGGCACCCCAACTTCAACAGCTAGTATGTGCCTTCTTTGCCCCTTGCCCCCACTCCACTCCTACACATCCATGCTCACACACATGCTCACACAGAAGTAAACATACCAAGCTCACACACACAAGTACACATCCATGCTCACACACACATAAGTACACATCCATACTTACTTCACGGCATGGATGAATGTCTTCATGGAGAGGACTTCTTGAATGGCCTGCTTGATTGCACATTAGTCAAAATAGTCTTTGTTGTGACATCAGGGAACTCTTGAATCTGCTCCATCGTGTCTTTGTTTCTGGAAGTCTAGTTTTTTTTTTTTTTTTCAATTCTCCGTTTATTCAGGAATTCAGGAATGCAAATGACATAAGGTAGTACAGGCATCATAAACAAAGGCATAAGTACCACAATGAATGGAAGTACACGACACCACGATACCAGATATATAGTGCATATCAATCAGCCGGTGGGCCAAAAGGAAGAATGTGTTGGTACAGAGGACATCGGAGAACCAAAAAAAAAGGGAGAAAAAACTCCAACTACATGAACATAAACCAAAAGAGAAACCACCTGCAGGGAGTACATGTGCATTGGATATTGGATATGACAAAATGAAAGGAAAACAGAAGGAATAAAAAAATATATATAGATAGATATACCATACCATCAAAATTGTGTTAATGTGTACGTGTGATCAAGGGAAGCCTAATAGTGTACGACGCCTCAGAGACACAGAACCAGCGCATCCAAACCCAGAAAAAGGAAAGATAGTTATGGCGAGCCATGAGGAGTTCCGAACACACGACGGAAATCAGGAGATGAAACAAATGAATGCCACCAAAACCACTTGAGGCTATTTTGGTGACCTCTGCCCCTAGCGGACCAAATTAAATCTTCCATTTGAGTGACAAATATTATCCTCTGAAGCCAAGCCTGCAGTAGCGGGGGGTCGGGCGACTTCCAAAACCTTGGCACAATCGATTTGGCCGCATTAAGTAGATGTATCATGAGAGAGCGTTTATAAGCTGCATGGGGTAGGGGGTTAATATGAAGCAACATTGTGGCAGGGGTGAATGGAATGTCAGGGGCGCAAACCAACTCTATGACCCTCCAAACCTTGGCCCAAAAGGACTGGAGAGGAGGGCATGACCACCACAGGTGGAGTAAAGTACCCCCCACAGCCCCACATCGCCAGCAGGAGTCCGGAATGGAGGGAATAAATCTGTGTAAATCCGCAGGGGTTTTGTACCAGCGTGTTAGGACCTTGTAGGAGCATTCCTGCAGTTTGCTAGAAAGAGACCCCTTGTGAATTGCCAATATTGCCTTATCCCAGTCTTGCGGAGAAGGGGAGACCTCGAGATCCCTCTCCCATGGAAGTCTAGTTTAACCCCTTCCAGTTAATGTTCATTCACAAACATCTAGGTCAAAGCGGCATATTGTAAAGGATAGAGCTGTATCATTTGTCTGATTTCAAGATCCTGTATAGGAGAGCAAGAAAGACAGAACATGGAGTTCATCACTGAGTATAGGAAAGACTCTGGCCCATGCCCCTGTACTGAGAAGATTTGTAAGTGGAATATTCAGGCTCTTGCATTTTCAACCCAAAGCTGTGCTCAAACAGCAGGCATATGCAAATGAGGGAGGCCACATAACTAAGAAGGGATTGAATAAAAATATACATTGGATGTTTGTACACATGTCTAAAATATGGGGATATTGACACATAAACTATTTTGTATCGCTAGCTGTGCAGCTGGCACATTTGTCACATATAGAATTCATATTTGTAAGAATACTTGCTGGTTGTGAAATACAGGGGATGGTTTGAAAAGATATACAGTAGCAAGCATGTTACCATGCTGCTAAAGCTTCTTTCCTTCACCGTGATCATAAATGTTATGTTTTTGTTTGTTGTTGAAGAATGCATATTAACCCCTTAAGGACCAGGCTGTTTGTTATTTTTTGTACCCGTTGTGAACAAGGCTTTTAACACTTTTGCGGTGCTCCTGTTTAGCTGTAATTTTCTCCTCTCCCATTTAGTGTACCCATACAAGTTATGTTACTTTTTGCTCAGGAGGAGGGCTTTCTCAGATTTCTTCATTTTATTATTATATAATCTAATTTCCTATAAAAATATATATATATATGTGACGAAAATACTTCTCCACATTGTCCCTATGGGGAGGCACTGCGGCTCCATGATTTTGTGGAAGTACTTCAAGAAGCCAGAATAATGCAGATAGATCCACAGAAAAAAAAGAGAAGCCAGAAGAGAAGAAGGACAAGAAGAGGCGAGAGAAGAAGCAGAGCTTTCATTTCCAAATGGAAGAATTTCATCTGACCCGAAAAGACAGGAAATGAGATTTGTTACACCAAAATGAATTGACTAAAAACAAAACAAAAACATATTCACTTTCACTGAAAATATATATATTGCAAACTTATAATTTTTGTACTCGGATATGACGTGTAGTTTACACCAGTGCCTGTAAACGTAATATAATTCAGATTCTTTTCTTCTCTTGTATATTTTGTATAAACCTAAATCCATTGATCTATTTAACTTTATACATTTCTAAAAGTAAGGAGCTCAGGTATTGATAAAATCATTCCTAGTTCTTATCTCTGTATCTCTGACCCTGTGTAAATAGAGAAGGTTAATGACTTCAGGATAGGAATATGTAATATGTTTCATATTCCATTCAATTCCCAGCCCCCTCATTCAGTTACTGAGCTATGCTATGGAGCAATTTGCTGACAAACCTCAGCACCATCTTTACTGATAAAGCATGCTTACTTTGCAATAAAAAATGTCCTGCTTTTCCCAGGGTAATGTGCCATAAATATCTAAAAACGCTTGTCAAAATATATTTACAACACAGTTCTATGTATGGCACAGATTTAAACTCTGTAGCCGAGATGGTACACAGCTGACGTAAGAGGAGATTGATAAAAGATTCCCTCCAGTACCAAGGAACAAGTGAGCCGCAAATCTTTATTCACTTGAGGAAAAAGACAAGGGCAATTCGTTATATTTATCTTTGGTTCCTGGAAAAAACATATCTTTATCAAGATTATTCAGAGACAGAATATGATTCCACAGCTTGGAATCTGTATTTACGAAATAGAAAGATGAAAACAAAAGCCATGTCCTGTGTTGATTGTCAAGTATTTTTGTTTTTAAATTAGCTCTGTTAATTTTTAACGTTGATCGTTATATTCTTTTTCAGCTCATCATCAATCAAATGTGTAACTTGTTGCAGCGAGCGCCTCCGATTACTAGATTACATATTATCTATCCATTATTTTGAAACAGACGCAATAAGCCTTGATCATTTCAAGAACATATAAAGGTAAACAATCAATAACAAGAACAGATTTGGTGTCAGTTAGTTCTGTAGAGATTTCACATATAACTGTATGTGCAAGCTTCCCTGAGGTCTGTGTCCCTTGAACGGACAGTGGTCAGAATAATTTATCCTTCCACATCCCTTATCATTGCCATGGGTAATACCTGGTGGCCCCTCGTTACTTCCTTTGTACCATCTGTCTGACATAAACGTGCCAGATGGGTGCATATTGATACCCTTTCTGGTTTCTGGAAATCATCGACCTTGTTGCCAGTAGTATATGGAGAGCTAGTATTCTGAGGGTAGAGTTGATTTTCTCAGGAAGTATATCTAACAAAAACACAGCTAGTGAGACCTGTGGCTGGGCAGGAAAGATTTTGTCAAGAAAAGTTAGAATGTGGGACCAAAATTATAGTGGATTCCCACCATATATGAAACATTGTACCCCCAGCATGGCACCCCCTCCAACACTTCTTAGGATAATATAAGGATAAGGAGCAGGGATATAGTGCCATCTGTATAGGATTTTCCTATCCACTTTCAAGTGACAAGTCCAGTTAGCAGGGGTCGGCATGGGCACCCTGCCTGGTCTGCGACTATGCAGCCCCATCTTCGATGCACTGTGTGTTCTGACACCTTTCTACCAGAACCAGCATTATCCATTTCTGCAATAGCTTGGATTTAACCACATAGTGCAGCCTTCTCCCGCCATGTGCATCAATGAGCCTTGGTCACCTCTTTCCTTCCTTCGACCACTTTTGACAGGATTTGACCACTGCAGATCAGAAATACCCCACAAGAGCTGGCATTTTGGAGATACTCTGACCTAGTTATCTAGCCATCACAATTTGGCTTTTGCCAAAGTCACTCTGATCCTTACGCTTGCCCATTTTTCCTGCTTTTAACACATCAAATTTGGTGACTTAATTTTCAAGTGCTGCCTGTATCCCACCCACTGACAGATTCCATGATAACAAGATTATCCGTGTTATTTACTGCACCTGTCAGTGGTCATAATGTTATGGCTGATCGAGGTATATGCATGCTGTGCCAACAGGTGGCACTAAAACCATTCACTGTTTTTATCACATCAGTTTTCAAGGCATTTGAATTCCAGTTTTTCTAATAATTACACTTTTTATGTTTCATAAAAGTGCACAAGTACCTAAAAATCTAAATTGTATACTTTGAATGTATATCCACTAGAGGGTGTCAAAGGATTAATTGTATAAAAAACACTGCACATACTCAGTTTATTGCACAAATAATTTTATATACTGTAGGCATAATTAGACATTGAATATAGTATATGATGTTCAATGATCATTTACAAAAACACATATGTGGAGACCAAGCATGTGACAAAGTGGGAAAAAATTGGAAAAAAGGTGTCATGGTGTCACGGTAACAAAACCATGTCATAAATTATCTGCATTCACACCAGGGGCCCTATAACAGCCAGGTACAGGTGATACAGACCAAATTATTTTTTACAAGCATATATATCACACAAATAGAAATTTAATATTCTTCTGCGGAAACTGTTTTGGCAAGTAAATAAGGGCATCTCTTAGATGTGCACTCAGATTATCAATTTTAATAAATATGGTGAACTTCTGCAAAATGGCAGAGCTTCCAGGCACACACTTTTCATTGATTGGAGGAATGGAGAGAGTGTGTACCTGCAGAAGTTCAAAAAGAGGCCAGAATAATAAAGACAGATTTGCTGAGAAAAGAGAAGGGTTTCTCCACAAAGCTTTCTGCATTATTGAGGCCTCTCTGTTCACTTAAGCAAAAGGGCAGAGTTATGGGGCCAGCCATTCAGGAAGGTCCGACACCCACATTCACTTTCACACTCTCATTCACTCTCTCTCTCATGTTCCCTTAATGGAGCCGTACTTTATCTGCTGACCACATCCGCTTCATTGTCACACAGCTCTTCTTCCTCTCTGGAATCCTCTTCTTATACTTCTCTCTTTTCTTTGTATACATTTCCACAGATATGAGCTCTCTGTGAACTTCCACAAAAATGGCGGCACTTTTAGTGACATCCTCCAATCTGGAGTACGAGACGCTTTACCATTAATGCAGAAGTTCACTGTGTATGAAACCTCTTGCTCTAACCCCCAAACTAGGGTAAGAATGCCACAAAAGCTCTGCCATTTTTGTGGAAGAAGATGATAAAGAAGAAGCGGAGATGCGAGACACAGAAGCGGTCAGCAGAGAACGTAGGCAGACATTCAGACAGCGTGCGATAGACAGTGAATTAAAATGAGAATTTGAGAGAACATAAATATGATTGTGGGAGTGAATGAACTCACAAAATCCAGCGAAGATTTAGAGCTTTTTGCTTAGTTGTTTCTTGTCTCATTTTAGCAAATTCATACAAATTGCCAAAATATGTTAATTTTGTTGCATTTGCAAAAATCTACAGTATATTGTAATGGAATTGAATGCTGAACATAAAAATATATCTAGAGCAACATGGAGATTTAATTATTCTTTAGTACAAGATAACCTAGACTTTATGACACAAATGACAGATTTTCAAGAGAACCTTAATACAGAGGTGTCCAATTATAGAGTTTGGTGTGCCTATAAAGCTTTAATATGGGGCCAACTCATAAATGTGGGTCACAATATGAGGCAAGCCTTCATGAAATGACAAAAGTCCACAAAATAGTCCACAACTAAAATATCTGGAATAGAAAATACAATAAATAATCTTTAAATAAAAATACAGATAGGAAACCTGTGTATTTAAAAGCAGGGTATTAGTATAAAGGTAATAGAGTGAATAAACTATTAACATACAAAATGAAAGTGATAAGGGCAAACAAAAGGTTTATTAGAATTGTTGATTGACAGGAACTCTGTATGACCCCTGACAAAAATGGAAGGAACTTTAATAAGTTTTATAAAAAATGATATAACCTACCAGAAGGAACAATCCTATATCGGAATATGAGGTCAAACTCTCAATAGACAAATTATGACAGAAAGAACTGGACCTGATGGCTTCAACAACTTTTTTTTTTTAAATAATGAAGGAAAAGCTGGCAGGGCCTTTAACTCTTGCATTCAACAATTTTGTTGACCAAAATAAAATTTCTGATGAATAATCAAGGGTAAATATTGTCCCCATAATTAAACAAGATAAAAATCCAGAAATTTCCAGCTATCGTCTCTGTTGACTTTGGACCTTATAGTAATGTTCCAAAACATACCTAACTATAAATTGAATATAAAATATATTAAAAAATAACACATTTTTACAAGCCAAATTTGATTTCTCTTGAACTAAAAAAGAAATCAGTTAAAATTACTGCTGATCCTAAACAGATAAATGAATTATTTTTGTACTTCTGTTAAAACGATCCAATAAGAAATATAAATTTTAAGTAAAAAAAATCAATAATTTTCCTGATAGGGCAAGATTAATGTAATAAATTTATAATACTGCCAAAATGGTTTATGTTTAGAATGATACTGTCACGCACAGCGAGGTTGGAGACACTGATGCAGGTAGGAGACAAGGAGCAGACAGGTTCAAGGTCAAAGTCAAGCCAGGGTCGGGGTGCCAGAGGTCAGGAAATACAATAACCAAGCCAAGGTCAGGAATCTAGAGGTAAGAGTAATCAGGAAAAAGCCTAGGTCAAACACTGAAGAGGAAACACGCGTGCTGAGGAGTAGTACTATAAAATATAGGCACGACCATCAGACATGTCTTGATGTCCACTGAGGGTTTATAAAGGATGAGAAGTGACTAGGCACCAATTAGAGGTTTTGGCGCAAATATATGAAAAGTCTGACGTCACTTTTGGTGGATTCCGGTGGCCATCTTGAGTGTGGCAAGACCGTAAACTACAAATATAGGCGCCTGCAGTTCTTGGTCTTAGCACCAGAGTAGCTGGATGGAGGTCTTCCTCTTCTCAGTGCCAGGTGGTGCAGCTGTTGGCTGGCAGAGGGAGGTCTGTTTTGCATATACAACGACAAAATGGGGAAAGAATAGATTTAAAAAAAACAAAAAACAATGCTACTACATGATGTGATGGGATGTTGGTTTGCCTTAAATTGGTTATGTACGGGTTACGGCACAAGCTTTTTTGGACATACTAATGAGAGAGGTGTGTTTAAGACATTACATCAGATAAAACTGAGTCATTGCTTTCAGTAGGTCCTTAATAATGGTTTTCTTTCTTACTGAGATTCTCACATGTACATTCTCCCAAGATGTATGTTGGTGTACAGCCAAATTACTTAATCACAACAACCTCCTTTGTGTCTTACTGTCTATTTGTCACCCTGTAATGTGAGCATTCTTCCAGGTGTTCTCTGCCTGTTTGAATTGCTTGGACGCTAAATTTCTTGAATTGCTGACCTTGTCTTGACTAGGATTGATCCGTATATCCTGTTACTGTACCCTGTACTGTAAAATACAAACACACACTCTCTCCACTTTCTCATTACCCCTCCCCTATTTCTTTATTTTTCTTCTTTCTCTTTATCGGTCCTATTTTTTATCTATACATATCTCTCTTGCCCCTTTCTCCCCATCTTTCTTCTTTCTCATTATCTCTTCTAACAGTCACTCTCCTTATCCCACTTTTCTCCCCACCTTTTATCTTCCTCCCTTTCCTTTTTCCTTCTTCAATCCTGTAGAACACAATGTTTGTTTCTTCAAAACCTCTGCATCAGTGCTCTCTTGCGGGGAGCGAGGCTTCAAGTCTGAGGGCAATGATATGACACATCCTGGAACTTGACATCAATTGCCAGCACACAGTGCTAAAGCAGAGGTCTGAAGGAATAGATCTTATGCTTCCTTAATTTTGGGCAGGTTAGAGAACAGCCCATGATTTCCCCAACAGGCCCTGCCATCACTGATATTCCAGGACATGTCCTGGAACACTGAAATTACCAGGACAAACTCCCAAATCCCAGGACTGTCCCAGCACAAAATGGGCCCTGTACGGCTGAAATATCCCTCACCCAGCTTGTTTAAAGAGAAAGGGGAGAGTGTCACGAACTGGGACCATACAGACGACTGTAATGACCCAGAGCCCCCAATGATGGTGTTCAGGAGTTATTGCGCAGTAGCGGAGTAGGACAGATCATACAGAAATGCAGGAATGGATTACAGCAAAATATGGGAACTGAGGCAATGCAAGGAAACTGAGGCAAGGCAAGGAAACTGAAGCAAGGCAAGGGAACCAGAGATAAGCAGCTCCGCCACCTGAATGGGGCCTGAATGCGGCCCTTACGCTAACCCCTTCCCAAAGAGCGGCCTCAGGGTGCGAACAGAAACACCAACAGAATGAAGGCCCACTCTCCGACGGGAGCACTAAATGAAAAAGTCAACCCCGGCACTGGAATCTCTGCAGAAGGAGTCCTTTGGCAAACCAGCGCTTCCGCTTAGTAGACCAACCTCTTCCAAAGCAGGAATCAGCATATCTGACAGGAATGAGGTAGCTGTTTCTTCCAAACTCTCCTCCGAAACAGAAGTCAGCTTATGTGAACGGACTCTAGCGGACTTTCAGGTCCAGGCGAAGATACTCTCTGCCACAAGTAGACTTCCAGACATGAACATACTGGGTTGGTTGTGGAACATAGAAACTATGGAACTGTGAAAAAGTCATAACAGACAGGGAGCCCCCTTAAAAGGGCTGACGGCTGGAACAGCTGACAAGGCTAAAGCGCTGCAGACTCCACTCTGCAAACTCCTGACATATATATAGCCATATGATGTGACAGAATCTCCAATTGTTATGGTCCTAGGCTAGCCCTGTATCCATGTGTGTCTGTATTTGGTGTACCTTTGCCCCCCTACCCTGAATCTTCTGAGGATCTCAGTTCCTCTCTCCTCTCCCCATGTCCCAGTTAAGAGTTCCTACCCTTGCTTAAAGGAGAAGCGTCTGAGGATCTCGGCTCCTCACTCCATCCCCTGTGTTCCTTGCCTTGTTCCATGTCCTTAGTTGTGTTCTGTACCAGGTATGTCCTGTCTTCCTATGTTCCTTACGCACTCTGTCACGAACTGGGTCCATACAGATAACTGTAATGACCCAGAGCGCCCAAAGAAGGTGTTCTATTGCGCAGTAGCTGAGTAGGACAGATCATACAGAAATGCAGGAACGGATTACAGCAAAACATGGCAACTGAGGCAAGGCAAGGAAACTGAGGCAAGGCAACGAAACTGAAGCAAGGCAAGGGAACCAGAGATGAGCAGCTCTGCATCCTTAATGGGGCCTGACTTAGAGCGGCAGAACAGAGAGGAAGAAAGGGAAAAGGGAGATATAGGGAGAAAATGGAGAGATAAAGAAGAAAAGGTGATAACATAAACAGAAAAAAGAGATGAGAAAGAAAAATGGGAGAGATAATGAGAAAGGGGAGGACCAAAGAGAAGGGGAAGACAAAGGGGAATGGGAGAGTTAAAGGGGTAATGAGAAAGGGGAGATATGGGTATTAAGAGATAATGAGGAAAAATTCCAAATTTGACAACTTGAATGCACATGCTACAGTTTTGGAGTTTTAGCTCCCCAAAACATGCCTGAACAATGCATGTGAAGCACCGCTGTACTTGGGGATGTTAGTAAAAACAATTTGGTGTCTTTTTGACAGTTGCACATATGCTGTGCAAGAAATTTAGAATTAAACACCCAGTTTGGACCCCATAGCTTCCCCAAAACATGCCCGAACTATGCATGTCAGTCATTGCTGTACTCAGGGGATGTTAGAACAGGATTTGGTGTTTTAAAAAATATAAAGTATAACATACAATATGAAATCTAAATCAATTTTGAAATATATGCAAAACAATACAAAAAATGAAAATACAACAAACATTGGCAGGAATTGGTGATGAAATGCCTGCCTAAAGAGTGTCTACTTGTGGAATGTATACTTTTTAGCAACATATGGTTTATGTGCCGGTCTTGATATCTTTAACAACAATTGCAGTTATTGGCCGCCATTGTGATGCGCTCCTTGCAATATTTGCCTTATAATGGCCAAAATAGATGAAAAATCAGGGCATACACGGCAGTTTCCAAATCAGGACAAGTTAATGAATATACAGTATTTTGGGTATTTTTTTCTGTGGGTTCTAGGTGTGTACAATGTCTAAACATACAAAAAGGTAAAAAGAAGTTTTTTTTAACTTATATATATATATAATATATTTACAAAGTATGACACATCATAATATAGTTTTAAATGAAAGTCCTACTTGTGCTGAAAAGAATATATGTGTGCACTTTGGGAAAGAGAGACATTACAAACACGAAAACTGCTCTGGTCCTTTAGTGCAAATATGGTAAAAAAAAGGGGTTCTAACGGGATTAAGTACTCTCCCACATTATATATGTATTGTACATTGTCAACTCAACTCAACTGAGTTTATCTTGGATGTGTAGTTATGTTGGGGAGGGAAATGTTCAACTCTGTACTGTTGCTTGAAACCGATAATGCTAAGCAAATGCCAGTCACACATTTCTAACCATTGTTATATTGTTTACAATTTGAATTGAAACCATATGCTTTAACATGAAGTGGCACACAGTAATGGCCTTAAATTGTTTGTGTCTGCTCTTGAGTCGGGAAAGGAAGCTTGAAGTTAGCTTCAAAGATATTTGGTTAGCACCATGATGTCCCACCAGCTCATATACTGTATGTCTTATGATAAACAAGCAGTAAATTGCAGCTTTTGTGAGTCTTTAATCCTGTGCCAAAAGAGCATTATGGTGCCTTAGGACATCAAAAATAACAAATATGAAAGTCTGGAATGTTAAATATTATTAAAGTTACTTGTCTGATATCGTCCCTTCAGTCGGGGTAGCATATATTATATAAATAATGGGGGTATATGATGCAACATCACTGGTAGCATTCATTGCTTGATTTTCTAGGGTTTTATTTGAATGTGTGTATTCACTAATCTGTTTGCTAGAGTTGGCAGACAAGTTGAACATTTCCAATTGTGAAGTGCACTTAAATATAACCACGATAGCATGGCTTAAACATTTTGAGCTACTATCTGAAGCCCTGCAGAGTATCTTCTAGCAGCTGTACATATAGCCACCTAGATGTTTAGAGGAGGACTTTAAATGGCATCTCCATGGCTTTTGGATTTGGGTTATTTATTTACATTTACATATGCATTTCTCTACATTCTCTTTCTGTAAATGTTTTTTTAGACAGAACTGGATGGTGCACATGGAACATGTTATATTGTGCTCATTTAGTAATAACTATTTTTAATTTCTCTGTAGCTTAATATTGCTCTATTTTCCAGCCTAGATTTCTGATGACTTTACTGTGTTTTAGAATCATTTTCCATAAATGTCCCCCAACTTCACTTAAACCTTTCTGATTTCTCTATGCCAGGCGTCTCATGGCAGCTTGTATTCTCAACAGAATAGACCTTTACTTTGCAACCAACATCATAATTGCCTGGCAACCATACCTGGGACATATCCCAGGATTGCAAGTAATGAAGAAAAAAATAGGAAATAAGCTGTTCAAACAGGGTGATTAAGGACAATACAATCGTTTTTAGCAGTACAGTGTTATTAAGTTCATTATATTTAATAAAAACAATTGTGTTTTCAGTTAATTTATCTTTCTCTCAAGAATTGTTCTTTTTCTAAATCTTTCATACACAGTGAGGATGAAAAAAGAACCAACCATTGTTATGTTATTACACAATATTCCTTCTTAATATTCTGCGATGTGTTGCCACATGAATTTAACATTGGCTGTTATTAGTGTTGCCACGGTAACTCTTATATGTGTTTGTTCATCTGTATATTTATGTGATATATAAAAATTGCATAACTGTTACTATTGCCAACAAGCAAAACATTCACTTTTACCTGCAATAAGTTCATTTTGCCAAAATTTAAAATGGATCAGATTTTTCTTTATCTCATCTTTTATTGGGTCCATTGTCATTATTGTACTGAAAAGTTGTCACAGAACTATCATTTGCATGTATACATACTGAATCAGTTACCAGTTTAAACAAATATCTATACCCAAAGTAAAATTAAATCACACACCTTCCCCAAATAACCCTAGGAGTATAATGCGACATAGGGCCCTGAGGGCTAAATGTTATTGTTCTCCTAATCAATGAAATCCATGAATGAGCAGGTATACAGATGGAGATTGTTCTTTTGTAACTGAGCAAAACACGCAAACCTCCCAACAAAGACAAGCGGCAGGTTATTAAGTGTCGTGTCAGATTATATATATATATATATATATATATATATATGTATAATTAGACTTGTGTACAGCAAGCAAAACTAACTGGGATGAAATTTTCGTTTTGTTTTTGCTCGCACTTGTTTTCAGGTAACAAATTTTCAAAGGTCTTTTTTAAATGTTATGGAAATTAAAAAAAGATTCCCCCAGAATAATGACGGTGAAAGAGGTGCAGCAGCATCAGCAGTAGTAGAGCACTGGGCAGACAATGGCAGATGTCTAGCTACACAATATAGTGTTAGATTACAGATAAGTATGAATCTGGCTTGTGATCTGTCAATAAAACGATATCAATGTGTTTTATAATTTGATTATAAAACGCATATAACGGCAGACTATGTGAGAATTTGGTATTTTAGCTTGTTCTTTTTTATCGCTTACAATGTATCAGACCTTTTATTTACCTCCCACTCGTCATCTGCTGTCTGTTCTTCCCCCTCGTTTCTCACATTAGAATCTCTGTTCCCCTGGGCTTGTCTGTTCAGAATAAGCCACTGTATAAACTTCCAAGGTCATCCTAATTTGCTATGTGTGGCTGCATTTCTTTCCGTGTAGTTGCACTTCTAAACACTTAAGAGAATAACTACTTCATTGTCTTGAAGTCTTAACCATTTGGGACAGAAAAATAGCAGAAACCATACTTAGCCACTCACATCAATAAACAAAATAATATAAACCAATAAACCACGGTAGCAGAAGTCATGGATATGTGTTGCAAGAGTTGCAGCATTTGTTAGAAATCCAACTATTTTTTGTCAGCCTTCTCCATTGTCTTTCCATCCAAACTTCCAAACTTAGCATGAAGGAATGGGTAAACTTGTTTTCCAGATCCTGATAAAGGATTTACTATTGAGATTAATAATTCCATATGTCTTATTAAGTCTATACCACTGATGCTGGAGGGGGGAGGGCTACAAGCAATATCTGCTGCAATGATATAGACATAAGATGGGTTTCTAATACATATATGTTACTCAGACCTCATTCAATCGGTTAACCTAAGTAAGAAATTGTAACCTGTAGAATCTCTTTCATCCAATAAAAAGAAGGGCAGTAATATCTATTTGTATGCCTAGGAACAATAAGAGTTTTGTGTTTAACCTTTACCAGGTGGACAATCTGACCAAATGGTCAGACAATCTAATATTACCTTGCTTGTGCCCATAAAGGGACACTCCATATGCACTTTAATGGCATTCAATTTACGTTGTGCCCCATGGTGCCTTGTAAACACATAGGGAGGATTTTGCACCATCACCTCAGATGCATTTGCGCCTTTCCCCATGACTAGCTATTTCTCAGCTAAGCTTATCTCCCACCAAGTGATATGCTTACTACCAGTCAGCTGCAGTACTGGCTCGGCAAATGTTGCTTGTAAAATGCTTATAATATCCTGTCTTGTTAGTATCATCCCTAGGGTCAGCCATCCATGATATATAAATATCAAGGTTTGGAGGGCTAAGGAGTCAGTCAACAAAATGGAGTTGTACCTGCGTTGGTCTCTATATAATGTGTATGAATAGCAGCAATACAGATCATTACATGATGTCAGAAGTAAACAAGCCTTATATGATGGCTGGATATTGAAAACAAATGCCTCTTGAAAGGAGCTTGTGCAGCTGGGGTTTGCTGGACCTGAAGATAACAAGTGCAAAATATCACTGCAATCATATTGATGGGGGCACATGGGGGACAGGGACAAAAGTAGGGGGCAAAAGCTATATATATATATATATATATAATATAATATATATATATACAAAAATATTTGCAAAGTATTTATAACTTAACAATTCTATACCCTTTACCCCAACATGAGCATGTGCTTCAACCAGCGAATCAATGCTGATAATCATTGGGAAACACTAAGGGGGCAGGGAGCTATAGCTTCTCCTTAAGGCATATACCTCTATGAAACTGAATGAAAGTACTCATAAAGTACTTATAATATGTGTTCTTCTTTGGCAATCCTATATGGTTTGTTTTATTGTGAGCTCAACATTTTATCCTTGGCTTTACTACTACTTTACATTGCTACTTGTTTGATACCTGTGCACTGGTGCTGGTCCTAATGTATGGTCTTGGCTCTCTGTTGCCCCTAGTGGTTGTGGCCTACTTTTTCTTATATTATCATACTGGGTTCCATCCTTTATAGATCTTGTCTATTACCGTATGTTTTAAAATGATATGTATGCACAGAATGTCAATTTTTTTACCCACATTATTAATTTCTTTTCATTTAAATCACAGATGCTACAATAGTTACTTTCCTCAACACACTGTAGCAATTAGGATTTCTGTCTGTATGCGATTCAGGAAATCATGGTTCTATTACCAATACAATTGCCATTAAATACTTATAAAAAAGGCTAAACACTAGTTAAACAGAAGGATTAATCATATAATTATACCATCTGCTTTTTATATTTGCTTCTAAATGCAAAAATGATTTACATTATTATTTCCCTCAGTGTCTAAGTTTCTCCTTAAGGGTGTATAATTATATACTGCATTTTAACTAGGTTTTCACACTGTCAGATTACCCATTCAATTTTTTTGGTTGGGAACACAGTGTGAAAATCATGAGAAGGATTTAATGTTGGTGGCTAACAAAGACAGTACATCAAGATGTATAGCTTGGTAGAGATTTGTGTGTAAATTCACTATTCCACTATGTTGTATTATCTAACACTGTGGATATTTTAAAGAAAGGTCTGTATGCTTTTCTGGTTTTAACTGCAACTGTTAAAAGGACCGTCGTATTATCAAGTTGATCCAGGGAGTAATCTGATTGCCACTATGGAATCAAGAATTATTTTTTTTCCCTGTTGTGGCATAGTTGGTAATTGCCCCAAGTATAATTGTCTTTTACTCAGAGCTCAGATATGTGGCAGTGCCGCACAGCCGACTAAGCCTTGGGGCTTGCTTAACTCATGTTCTCTCTCACTCTCATACTCTTTCACATTAGCTCACTCTCATTCACTCTGTCTCCTTTTCCACAGCTCAGCTTCTTCTCTTGCATCTTCTTGTTATTTCTTCATGCCCTTCTCCCCAGCACCAGCTCCGTTATTCAGGTACTTCCAGACAAGGGTGGATTGGAGGAACGAGGGAGAGTCTGTCCCGTGGTGTGCATTATGACTCTGCCCTTTTGCGGACCAGAAAGGAGCAGAAACACTTCTTTCTTAGCAAATTTGTCTGCAATATTCTGGCCTCTTGGAAAACTTCTGCAAAAGGCCTGAAGCCATGACATGCACCCCGGGACAGCCGCAGAGCATATGCCATATCATTTTATTATCTGTGGAGCTCTTGTAAGTCAATCATCACAAGGATGGGGCTGGTGGAAGGAATGTAGAAGGTCTGCTTGCAATGATTTTGTAAACAGGGAGGACTAGGTGACAGGGCTCAGTTGCTAAACAGCATCAAAGTCTTATTAAAACTTCAAATGCAGTTCTTGGGCAATAAGAGAGAACAGCTGAGTAAAAAAAAAATACTTTTACTAGATATTTTATCACTCATGTTAGGTTGAACAGTACCATTAAAGGGACACTGTGGTATATTTGCATAGGTAATACCTTTACTACCAATTATTTTTTCTTTGTAATTTGTCAAGTAAAGGGTGTTTTGGAAATATTTAGTTTGTAAGATCAGTGGCAGTTTGTGGCAAAGTCTGCAATTTTCTCTCCTGGCATTTTCTCCCTTCTCCCACTCCACTTTTACAAAGGCTGTCTGAATCAATCAACAACAATAAGTAGCTTAAAAGTATGAGAGAGATAACATGATGTATTCATATAAGATGGGGTTGTTATATGTTTACATTGTTCTTTAATAAACAACTAAATAGGTTTATTCTGTGTATTGCACAATGATAAAACATACAGATTTCATCATTGATTTCAACATTTGTAAGACTCAACAGTAGACAATCAAACCACTCCAGAGGGGACATCTTCAGAACACTGTTGTTTTAATAGTACAAGGTCATCTTTAGTTTGTAATAACATTGACTGTAATTGCAGGGACCTTTAACATACATAAAAAAGCTTCTGAATTTAAGATATGCAAGCGCTTTAAAGTTCAAATTGGACACATTTTGCATAAGAAAGTAATTCATAACTAATATACAATTGAATGACAAAACATGTTTTATATGATTCTTTTTGTAATAAACAAATACTCCAAGGTTCTTAATTCTCAGAAATGTAATTGAATCATTGTGCAAAATTGCAGCTTCTGTAATGGCAACAAACAGCTTAGCTGTCAATTAAGAAATAACAAACAATATATCTAATCAACAATACATTTTAAAACCCCAAGAATGGAATACAATATCTAGAACAAAAAATCTTGCAGCAGGAGTTAAGTGCAAAAGGAGATACCAACAGGGCATACAATGCAATTTATTACAATGCACAACTATACATCAATGCATAGAAGTCTGGTGCTGCATATCACTACTAACAAAAAAACTTTTAGAAACTCTAGCAAAACAACTGCATCAAAGGAAGCTGTTACAGGAAATTTTTAATATCAAATACATTTCCAGTTTTCTTCTGTGCATTAGTCCCAAAACCTGAATGTAAAAAAAAAATGTGCAGTGGCATTGTATAAATATAAAAACAAAATATATGTTATTGTTGATAATTTGGATTAACAAAATCTGCACGGGTAAAGAGAATATCACACTTTTACGACAAACAACGTGGTTCACAGTAATTCACATAGTACAGCATATACACAAATATTATAGGAGAGAGTGAAATGAAAGTTAAACATTCTGCTGTAATATGAAAGAACAACCCGGGTCTTGTGTGTTCTCTTGACATGTATTGGTTGAAAGCTTTCCAGTTTAAAGTCATTACAAAGTGACAAGACTGTCACCGGTATCGGCATCAGTCTTATGTTATCAGTATAACGGTTAAAACATGAAGAGGGGGTCCGCAGCTGTGTAAATACAATATCACAGCATGTAAGAGTTGATAAAACAGTTTTTATATTAAATCATTCAGGATAGCAGATGGTATTCTTCCGCTCCATGACTTACCATGGGTTTCTTTTGGAGGTACAGGGAAAGGTAAAGGGCTTAAATGCAGCTACTTTCCCAGTGGTGACCTGAAGTCAAAGGTGGGCCAAAGACTCTATATGGCACACAGATTGGTGCGTTTGGATATACATGAAGAGGAAGAAGACAGTTTTTTTTCTAAAATAATATAAAATTAAATGTTTTACTTAATTTAAACTATAAGAGTCCTCCTTGAATCTCTTTTAGAGTCCAACTACTATAATAATCAGTGTAAAATGACTGTGTTCTGTACGCCACTAGAATTCCACATACATATCTGAAATTGACATTGTTTAATAATCTGGATTAAAAACCACAGCATTCCACATGAGGTGGGCTCAAATCTAATTCCTACAGAGCTACTGTAAAACCAGATCAGAGCGTAAGAATTGAAGATTATGAAAATAAAGAATATTTGCAGACTTTTTAAACATATACAAATTTCTAAAACAATGGACATATTAATGTTTGACTATTAATACCTTTGATATAGGGTTTATATGATTTCCTTTAATTACATTATCAGAGCAAGGCTGGATATTCCAGTGCTAACTCTGGGTAAAATACTTTATATACTTCCTATATGTGTCAATATTAATTGAAGCCTCATTTTCTTGTTGAGAACCCAATGATTAAATTATGGCAGTGTCTTCATGGAAAAGTGCTATCCAAATACTCTGTAGTCCATAGCACACTGATTTAATTTATTCTGTACATTCGATCGCACTGGCGAAGGAAAAAAAATAAAAAGAATGTCTTTTTCATTCTGTGTGTGCAGCTAAACGCTGAGTATTATTATAAACTGGAATAAACTGGATACCATTCTGTATTAGTTACAGATGATTGTCAAACAAAATACTTTATGGCATTACTGCAGTCCATTGCCGTCAATACCTAAATCCGATGCTTTAACTGCTAAGATTTATAGTTAAACTGTATCCATTCTGAAGATACACTCATCCAAAGCATTACCCAACAAGACTAGAGTTTGTATTCTAGCATTAATGGTGTACCGCTTTGACGCTAAGTTTTAACATTTAAAGAAAAACTTTTTGGTAGAAAAGAGAATTCATTTTAATCGTTCCAGGGTCAGACTTGGAAAGAAAAGCAGCCCTGGCATTTTAAGACCAGAAGCTGCATGTGCACAGCAACACACTAGGCTTTTATATTCTCACATC
Source organism: Spea multiplicata (assembly GCA_009364415.1). Classification (NCBI taxonomy): domain Eukaryota; kingdom Metazoa; phylum Chordata; class Amphibia; order Anura; family Pelobatidae; genus Spea; species Spea multiplicata. The sequence goes on from VKOC01000005.1 coordinate 36,587,856, forward strand.
ATGTGGCTACCTGTGTCCAGCCAAGGAACAGGATCTCATGATAACGCAGCAATAAAGATAAACTGATCCACTATACCTGCTATACTTTGCCTTTGGGAAGTTAGCAAGAGGTGTAGCTTTTACTCTGTAACAGGGTACATGATAACCAGGCACCACCAGGCCAGCCTCACACTATATTAGTAACCCAGGAAATTTACTAGGGCCAAGCTGTAATGGTGTCACTGAAATCTAGGCACTCAGCAATAGTAAACAGTATACACGAGAGCTGCTCTAGAGTTATATATGGAGGTGCATACATTATACCTTATACTCATCAATTATAAGCTGGTGATCTGACTTTATGAATTTATGTCTGTGTATGATTTCTGCATGCTACTTGCTGGAACTTCTCCAAGACTGGCCTCCCGCATGCAGAATTCACAAGTGTCCACCTTTAAAAGGCGAGACTGATACATTTAATGATTTAGTATGGGTAAAACCAAGGAAAGCCTGCAGGAACCCTAAATGGAGACTTGAGAGCTGACCTGGTCCTACTGTAAAGAGCAGAAATTAGTGAGTAAAGAAATTTACTTGAAACAAGGCTTTACACAAGCGATACACATGTATAGTCTAAGCTGTATTGGTGCAAAGTAATTGCATGTTTTGTCTGACCAGTAAAGCTTTTATGCATTATATTGGAATATGGATTGAAAAAGTGCCTGTACCTATAATAAAATACCGCCTGGATCAACGGAATTGCACCAGAAAACAGAAAAATGTGTGCCGAGATCATTATTAAAAATATAACCACTTCATAGATTTATGTCTTGAATTTATGGCCTTACCAAACAAATTCTTACACACACAGAAAATGCAGAATTTCTCATATTAAACATGTGTACACTTAAGCAATACAGCTGAGATCGAACTCCATTGTTCTTCAAACATGCAAATGTGTGGTGACTATTAGATAGCAGTAATATACATGCTAATCTAATATTCCATCTGAACACACCTAGCAAAGCCTGACGGGATCAAGCTGTACTTTACACTCCGATTGCCTCTGATTACTTTTTAATAGTATCCCAGAAAACTGTGGTTCACATAGTAGTTGATTAACTTAAGCTTTACTTTTAAATATTTACAAACATTGTAAGCTGCAGGTGAATCACCTCAGTGTATTGAATAGCAATGGGTTATACGTAATTAACAATTAAATGGCAATAGGTAAAGCATAATGTCATGCTGGTTTTGAATGTTCACATCCAATGTTTAGCAGCAGCATCAATAAAAAGAGCATCAGTTTCCACCTGATACTAAAGAGTTTGACTCCAACAGTATGGATCTTTTCAAAACATGTAACATCATGCAAGGATTGTAAAAAGCTTTATGTAAATACCAACATGGATCTGTGCGCTGGGATTTGTTGACAACAAAATCAACCGAAATTCCCCAAAATGTATGGGGACTAAGAAAGAAATACATATTCATGCTCAGCAAAGTGAGAGGCATGCATGTATTAGATACTGTGATTAGTTGGAAGCTGAATGGAACACCCAAAATATAACTAGGAATATTAAAATATCTCAATGCTGTATGCTGTATGCTTGGAAAGCATTGATGATACAGATGTGAACTTTTTTAATGAACTTGTTTGCTTTCAGGCAAAGTGAGCATAAATGGCAAGAGGACTCCTTTAGTTTCTTCTGGTGAAGGGAAGTGCTCAGGCTCACAGATTTCCATCTCCCCTCCAGTTCCCTCAGGGGGCAGTGGTATCCGTAACGTGCCAGCGCGATTTACACAGTAGATGTCGCTTCCCATCACAGCACAGCGGAAGGGTAGGCTTGGTGATGGTGATCCTGGTCCAGGGCGTAGCAGACTAACACCTTCACTCCAGTGTCTGGCCATGGAATTGTAGGTAAACACACTAAGCCCATGTTCTCGGCTAACATCGAACCGGTAGATGCAACTTCGGTGGGATACCATGCCAGCAGAGCGTCTGCGACTGTTATTGTAAGGACACTCCTGCCATTCATCTCTCTTTGGATCATATTTGAGTAGCCGATAGAAGAGTGTTCCCCCAGATACATAGATCTCTCCATTACAGGTGGTGGCTTCATGCGCTACTGCAAATGCACCCTTTGGTAATGGAGCCACTGGACTCCAGCGGTCCATACGGGGATCATACTTTTCCACTGTAAAAAGGCACTCTCCTCCAATAGCATACAAGTACCCATCAAGAGCCAAAAGCTTGAGTTGGGAACGAGGTTGTGACAAAGGTCGAACTTTGTCCCAAGAGTCAGTTAAAGGGTTGTAGCAGAAGACTTGGTCAGACAACTTGGCTTTATCACCGTGACCTTTAATACCACCAGCAATAAACAAGTAATTATAGAGCACACATGCCCCACACCCCTTAGTGTTCGCTTCCTCTGGCAGTCTAGTGAGGGATCTCCAACACCTGTTCAATTCACTGTAACAGTGTACCTGGTAACTTGACCCATCCTCCTCCATAGAAACCATTGAAGAAGGGCTCTGTGGTCTGCTACTTTCCCTGCTTTGGGGTCTACTACTACTGCTCAGCCGCTCAAAAGCATCATTTATTTCTGCCACCACCAAGTATTGTTTTCCTTCCATCCTCCTCTGCAAAATTAGATCTCTTTCTGCTCCTGTAAGCTTCCCATAGACTGCTGGGTCCTTCAGGACCAGGAGGAAGTGGTCACTCATAAACTTGTATGCTGCCTCCTTAAGCTCATTCAGCCTCTGTTTCTTAGCAATAGAAAGAACCTGATAGCAGTTTTTCTGTGATATCTGTGACCGCATGCTGTCCATAGCACATTGCACAGCACAGGGTATTTGTAGGAACTTTGCACCACTAATTACTTCCACCACATTATCCAGCTTTACTACAAGCTGGGAGCTATAAATGTAGTCGACCAACAGTCGCAGAGTCTGGTAGCTCACACCTTTTATTTTTAGGATGTCTCTTGATGATCGTGCCCTGAAGTAGTCACTTTTTTCAGCTAAAACTGCCTTATGAGCTTTAATCCTCTGTCCCCCAGCCACTTCAATCACTAGGTCAGGATCTGCCTGGGGTACGGGTGTGGCTAAATGCACATTCATGGCCTCTTTCTGAGCACTGCTATCTACTTCCCTTTTTCCATATAACAATTTCTCAGACTGCTGATTAAAAAACGCTTGAGTCTCAGATATGCTACTTGCCTCCCCATCCTCTTCTGATTCAGAGGTAGCATTGCTCATGTCCCACCGATTCTGCACCATGCCACTCTCACTAAATGGTTCAGAGAAGGACCTGTCATCTACATCACTGATGAAACCCTTCGAAGAGGTCTTCTCATCTCCTGGGGATTGCAGAGGGTCACACTTGTCATCTCGTATATTGTAGCCGCCATTGGCCTCAGTGTGCCGTTTGATATCCATTGTGCTGTTCTGAAGTGAAGTAAAGCTGCCACTTCCCTGCGCGCAATCTCCGGTGGGGTCCTCTATCTCACAAGTCTTTTGTGTAAAAGTTTCAGATCTGCCTTCATTTGTATTCAAATCGCTTGAATAACATGCAAAGGACACTGAGTTTTCCATGTCAATGTTGCTTCTCCAGGCAAAAATCACATAACTTTCATATATTACTTTTCTTTTCTTGCCTTACTCCAATTTCTTTGGCATTTCACCAATTAGGGTTTGTTTCAACACTGAGCCTTTTACCGACTGCTGATCTCCTGCTTCAGGGCTAAGGGGTGTGTCAGGTTTGCAGCAGTTACATATTAAGACTGAACTGTTGAACTTTGAAATATTTCCATCCCTTTAATATTTGCTTAGCAATGATTGTTTTATTTTCAGTACCAAAGACGTACAGTTGTCGATATTAAGTCACTTTGGCCTTAACATTTATATCAGTGTTATTTCAAAACACGAAATGTAAGGGAAGCTGTCCAGTTCACGTTAGAACATGTTCTGATTAATAACGGTAATGAGTCACTTTTGATCCACTTTTGTATCTGCACTTACATAAAAAACATGCCTTTAGATTTTTTTAAAAAAAAACTTTGTTCCTCTGTTAAACTGCAGTGAGACTGAGTGGCACTCGATTATCTCAAAGGTGACACTACCTGGGCAGTTATAATTCTCTTCAGAAGTTAAGCAGCTTTTATTTATATAAATACGTGTTCCACTTCTGACTGCAAACTCCCAGCAGTGTAAAATTATGCCTCGTCTTTTTACATTTAGTTGAAAGGTTCTAGCACATTTTTCTGGGCATTAATTCGTGTATTGATTCTCTATTATCCTGGAAATATTCACCGGATTCTGAAAAATAGAAAAAAAACAAGCTCAGTATTATTATCATGCATTTTTTCAAGACAACATTTTATAAGTACAGGTGACAGAAGCAGGTAGAAAACAACTGATTGATACATTAACTTTACTAAAACAAGCACTTATTTAAGCGTTACATTACTGGAAATTGATTTGGGAAGAAAAACTGCCAATTGCTCATTATCTTAAAGATTAGTCAGAAAAGCAAACAGTTCTGCATCAAGGGAAAAAACGTAAAGGTAATCTAACCTGCCCCACCTTAAAAGAAGAGAGATTTTCCAGTCACCCCTTTGCAGAAAGACTGGGGCTATGAAGCAAAAATTATTTGCTATAGTATTCCTGGAAGTAAAAAAATAATAATAATATAGCTTCATGGGCCCATTATTCTCTAATAGGGCTCAGCATTTACAGACAGCCATGGCCAAACCAGGGTTGACTAGGCAGCCCTAACACGTTAAGGTCAGTGGCCACTGGTTAGCATACCTTGGAACTCTCTGGGTCTGACCCGAATCCTCCGGGTCGCGGGAGCAGGGTCTTGGCATGCACCGCCCCCCACCCATTTTCCCTTGAAATGGAGGGTGTTTTCCACTGATGTCAGTGGGACCGCCCCCACATCAGCAGGAACGCCCACTGACGGCAGCGGGACCTCCCACCGACATCAGGGGGCCTCCCACCGACATCAGTGTGCAGTCCTGGCCGTGTCCCGCAAGGGAAGGCTCCAGGTAAACGGAGCCCAGAAGCTCTCAGATATGCTGGTTAGATTCATGCAGTCTCGCCTTACTCACACACCGTGCAGCTGTACAATGCAGAAGCCAATCTGCTGCTGGAGCGGCAGTGTCTGTAAATCGTTAGCCCATTTGCCTAGTGGCCAGACTGCAGACTGGGACTGCAGACAGCTCAAAGAAACACTTTGATAGAGGCCTCTACTCATACATAACCCTCAAAGAGGCCTTTGTCCACACAGACCTCAATGCATGCTGAGTAGAAGGATATCATGGCATATGCCTGTGCTTAGCATGAGTAAGTAGTACAAGGAAGCAATGACATGGACATCTTATTATATGATGGTATAACACAGGGCAGAATAAAAACATTCTCCCTTGAGACACATAGAGTTATAATTAATTAGAACAAAAGTTAACAGTGCCAATTAAAAAATCTCTAAAGAACTCCTTCAGAATTAGAGTAATATTATGATCCTGGCAGTTTCACTGAAAATGGCTAAACTGACATTTTGAAAATAATTTTATTCAACCTCTTAGATAGACAAGCTGAAAAAACTTTGCCCCTCCTTATAATAATTTTAAAAAGTTAACTCTCAATGTGTCAAAGAATCGCTTTGTTGTTGACTCCTGCTTAAAAAGCTTTGAACTGTATTTCATTAAACCAAACTGTCCTCCCTTCTTCAGCCATATGATATTAGTCACTAGCGCAGCTAGCTCTATTACCCACTCTTTACTGCTACGTCCAATTTTATTAAACTGGGTGATTTTCCTCAATAGTTAGTTGTTTTACCATTTTTTTTGGAAACTGCATATTATACAAATTGCGACACAAAATTATTTGCCATGGCAACAGCTTCTAATGGTTACTTTCCTTTAGCTAATGTCACTAAAGCATTCCTGGCACTAACTTCATCTATATACTGAGTGCTTCCAGCCTTCAAACACATCTATAAACTTACTGGACAGAATTCATTAAGTGCTATTTTAAGACAAAACCCCCACCAAATCGCTGTATATATTGATTTAAATCATGTTTATCTACCAGTAGGGTTTTCTGACTAAACATTAATCTTGGCAATTACATTTCGCCCACTTACTCAAGGTCACCTGTAATGAATATTACTAAATATACTGCTCCTCATATAATGCCAGGAATATACAAATAACACAGAATAATCTCGCTCTCCTTTTATTAAGATGAAAACGTCATAACAAAAATTAGGTTTCAATTAGTTACTCAATATGCCATATCCTGCCAAAACTCACAGTAATACCAGGCCTGGCAATATTCAGCCAGGATAGCAAGTGGGCCAAGTGGCCTAATAACAAAAAAGTCTAAAACATATTCGTCAATAATTTCAAATTGCATTATCAAGCCCTGTACAAAATCCAATAACTGGTTTTATGTGGGAATTTACAAAATTCATTCATGAAAAAAAGATTATGATAGTGGCCAAAAATCTTTCGACCAGAATGTCTCAGGGGATTTCCCCCAGATCATTCAATGAATGCATCTTGCCCCGCTTGGCCAACTGTTTCACAGTTTCTTGGGACTGGGGTTCCACAAATATCATATGACAATTTATTTATTTTTTTGGGGAAAAAAAACCAACAGTACGCTTCAAAAGTAATCCCAAATTAGCATTGCGCTTACGGACTTCATGGAAATATTTAAACCGTATCTGGTACAGTTGAAGGTGGAGGCTCATGAATGATGGGACACCAATAAAACATACCTATATTTGTGATTAATGTTTAATGAATAAATCCATGCCCTTGTGCCATACATTATACCAAAATCACCATGACAATATTTTTACTAGTACAAAAAGGGTAGCACGTTCTAAAAAGCATTTAACAATCAAATTTGGAGTCCTGCTAAAATGACTGACATGTACATACAACAAATAACTGACAAGCAAATTCTATTTAAAAGCCTGATTTCTAAGCCCTTGTCTTTTTCAGAGCAGGTTGCCCTATTAGGTGATTACGTTTTCTCATGGGCTGCAACCCAATGGGCAGGTTGACCTCCTTTGTAACGGACCCATTAACACATTGTAGGACTGTGATTCTCTGCCATTTGCTACAGAACCTTCTATGGTGCTTTGCAGAAAGAAGATGAGCAGTGAAAGCAAAAGATCCCAGAGGAGCCCTCCCCTCCACACCAAAGGTCCAGGAGGGGCTTGAGGAGTTGCACCCCTCATACATAACATCACTAGAGAAATGAGCTATAGATGCCTGAAGAAGGAGAAACCTATATGCACAACACACACTTTATTTAGCAGTCTGTTTGTGATCTATCACTCAGCATGCATACACAGCACGTCACCAGTCCTGTTTACTAAATCAGCAAATCCACCCATATGTGTTAATGTTCTCACCATGCCCTAGCAGATGAAAACCCACATTTTTGTCTTGCATACTCATATTTCCATGACCTGAAGAGATGATTGGTAGTGGAAATCCCAAGCCTCTGAATCTGTTCCAGGCTGTCTGCCTTGATGGTGTAATCTATTACACATTATTTCTTGTTATAAAGGGGGTACTAAAGATTGTAAGTTTACACAAGTAACTATTTAGAACCTATTGCCTTTTCTATGATTACTACAACTAAAAAAACTTCAACAACAATGTAAGCCATGGCTCAACTTACATCTCATAAAGCAACTGCATGCCTTATAATGTAAAACAAAAAGCTAATTGGCAATGGAAATAGTTTTCCAAATATAATAGTGCTTCCATATAGAGATAGCTGCCAGAAATGTAAAAGGGAAGCTCCCACCAAACTTTAGTTAGTAGTTTTATGTTTAAAATGTTGTACCTTTTTGTGTTAAAATGGTTCAGGTTTTTTGCGGGCTATTTATTTGTCATGTGTATGTGTTCTAGCTATGTTATCATCCAGTCTACTAGGAAAACACCCAGACTCCTTATCACACTTAAGTGTTTCTAATGTGAAGTGGAAATGTCTACAAGCCATGTCCAAGTTGCAAGCCACAGAGCAGGACAACTGGGTGCTGAAGCACCTAGAGAGTAATTCAGCTGCCTCTGGAATTAACTTCAACACAAGCACTATTCATTTGGTGCTTTATGAAATAGGTTTGCTTGGCCACGGAAGCAAGCATAAGACAAGGAACCAGTGGTGCAACGCTTACCACCAAAATACTCTGGAATGGTCATGGGCCATCCAACACACTTAATTGAGTTTAGTGGATGCCAGGAGGATACTACCTGCCTCAATTCATAGTGCCGATTGTTAATTATGGTGAAAGAGAAACAAATATCTGGAACTGTTTTACATGGTTTGGGCTAGGCCACTTAGTTCTATTAATGGAAACTCTACAGTGCATAGTTACATCTAGACAACTATGTGCTTCCACCTTTGTGGTGACAGTTCAGAAGAGGCCCTTCCTGTTCATAAGGCCTCCATGCACAAAGCAAGGTCCATACAGAAGTAATTTGTGGAGACCGTGAAAGAAAAAGTGTGATTGTGTGAAAGAATTTGACAGCCTGAATAGAGCTCTGAGCTGAACTCCATGGAACACCTTTGGATGAACTAGAACGTTGACTGCAAGCCCATCCAAACCAGGCATCACCAGTGCAAGTCCCCACTAAACTCTTTGAGTGCTAAACTGAACAAAATCATGAGGAAAATGTTGCACCATTTAGCAAAAAGCCTCCCTGGATGAGTAAGGGTTGATAAGCAATGCAACAAAGTGTAAGGTGTGGTTCTTTTAGAAAACTAAGAAACTAAGATGTTGTGGTTTTAGCCTGCATAGCCAGAAAACGCAGCCCCAGGGAGAGCTTGGTGCAGCTGTGAATTCAATAATTTTGCACTAATTAAGTTGGGCCCCTGGGATGGACAGAGTAAGTGAAGAGCCTGGATTGCGTATTTTGTTTCTTTGTTGTTCCTGCTACAATAAGATTATAATAAACAGGCCCAAGCCTTTTAACTAAAGAATGTGGGTATTTCCTAACTGTAGAAGCAAGAATGTAAGACACTTCTGTTTTAGAGGGTATGGTTCAATGTAGCATTCGGATTCATACACATTTTGATTTAAGTGAATTTTATGTAATTTGTGTATTCTTATGGTGCCTGAAAGAGCTGAAGTATAGGGAAGGTTAGCAGTTTGTCCCATGTATGTTTATGTGTTATTTATGTAGTGGATTTGTTATTCGGTAGTTGTGTGCCATTGGACCAATATGATTAGTTGGCAGAGATGGCAGTATGTGTTGTGGAATCTGGAGAGGATTGTGATGCAGTAGGAGTTGCATTGTGGTGAAAGTGAACGCAGAGGAAAGTGCCTGGTTCTGTTTGGAGCTGCTGGTGATTGTAGAAGGGGAAGAGAGTGTGAGAGTGATACTCTGCAATGGATTTAATTTTCTTATATAAACATTCTGAATTCCATCTCAACTGAAAAAGGTCAGGAAACAAAATGAATTATCCCAAAAACGAATGAACCATAAACAAAATGGAAAACTTGTCCGAATCATTTCTGATCCCCGTTCACGTGTCTAGTTAGATGCATGTATAAGGCAAGGCTATAGCACAACTTTTTATGCGACTTCATGGCCCATTGATTTATTCATGTGAGACATTTTGAAGAATAACGCATTCAATCTACAGAGTTCAGTTTAAGTCTTTGCTATTTGTATGCATTAAAACCCTCATTGTTAATTTTTCTGACATAGAATACTCATACATCCATACCCATAAAACCTTCTGAAACCCTACAAAAGAGGGAGACGAACGAATTGATTTGGATCCCAAAGTGGAACTGTCCCACCTAAAATATTCTTTTTAAAGTGTATTCGTTTTTTTGTTGTTTTTTTTTAAAGTGAAAGGACTTTTGTTAAAATCTTTAAATAACATTAGGTACCAAACACTGTACCTTGCAAAATATTTCTCACCCTCTGGTCCTAGAAATGTAAAAGGTCATCACATGGTGTTCAGATTTTGGTTGTTTAAGGTAAAAGGTTTACTTGGGTGCACATCTATTCTCATTATAGTTAAATTGTAATGATTGTACATGTGACTACTATTTCTAAGTAACAAATCTGCTTCACGCATTGCGACAGGAATGGATGGTAACACTGTATTTCCCAAGGCTAACAGCTAATGTTGGTTGCTATGGCAACTCAAATGACTCACTTTTGCCTTGTCATTCAAAACCAAAAGTGTAACATTCCCACTTTGTCAGGAAGAACTGCATTATCTTTTTAGAAGTAGAAAACAACTTCCATGTCTGCAACTTCCTTGGCAACAAAATATTGACTTTATTGGGCAAGAAGTTTTATGGATTCAGAACTAAAAGTTATAAATCACAAGCGTATATCATATCGCTGTTCTAAGAAGGGCAAACCACAACATTAACAACTATTACAGAAATTGAATAGGGACACAACTGTATTTTTGTTATTTAAAACTAAGATACTGTTTCAAAAACTCGGCTATAAGCACAAACTAAAAGACAATCAATAATTAGCTGGCGCCATAAATACAAATGAATAAATAAATAATAAATAGGTTGATTTTAAAAACGTGGTTGTATATATGTATGTTAAAGTAATGACAATGTAACAATCTACAGTATTCTATGAATATAAAATATATTAAACGTATAAAACAACTAAAATTGTAAAGTTCTCCATGAGTTACATAGCACAAGCCAATGATTTCTGTAAATCTAATATTGCAGTCTTTCTTTATTTGCATATGTTTCATTTAAATTGCTACTGTATGTTGGCAAATTCCTTTTTTTTAATTCAGGGAAAGTAGTGCTAAGTATCCCCAAGCATTTCAGTGTTGAGGGTGTTTTGCATGGTTGTAATATGGGCCTTTGCACCCCACCCCCTGTTGTGCACCCCCTGTATGTTTTGGTTCTGGCATCTGCTGCTAATAAACTTTGTAATTATTCATTACTAGACATGGTATGATGTCAGACACATACTGGCCATCTAGCACCGAGGGCAAATGCCCTATAGGCTGGTAGCCGATCGAGCTGACTACTTTCCAATACTGCTGCTCTAGGAAAAGTTTGGTGGTTGGCATTACTGCATTGATTTGTTAAAACCATCAATTGGGTGTTTTTAGTCAATACATGAAAGTGCTTTAGGGATATTTGCTTAAACTTTGACTAAGAAGCAGTGGGATTAATGGAATGTAGAGTAAAATGCCCACATATCTACTCCCGTATCCTAAATGCTTATCCCTTCCTCATCAAATTCGCCAATACTGATCCCTTTAAAACTAAGGGGAGAACCTATAGGTTGTAGATTGTAAGTTTGTTTGAGCAGAGCCCTCCTTTTTTGTCAAATGATTATGCTATATCTGCTTATGTCCTGTTTACCCATTGTACAGCACTGTGGAATATGATGGTGCTATATAAAGCAATAAATAGTAATAACTACTGATTTTGATGCCAGGTAGTATTACCAGCCTGCCAATGCCTCATACCTATTACAAATTTTACTAGTTTGATTTTCAAGATGGTTTTACTTAAAACCAGAGTTCTTTTATTTTTTGGGGCTAAATGTAATTCCACGGGACGGGAGGCTATCTATTATCCAATCTTTAAAGTAATGCTTTTTTATATTACCTATCAGTTTTTCACCATGAATTAATTTTCTTTTGTACTACAATGCCTATTTTATTAGGATGTTCACCCTCTTGAACTTTATTTAATCCCTTAATATATTTAAAGGCGATTTTCCGTATGTGTCACCTTTCTCTTCCAGTAAATCAAATCCCGTTATGAGTATTTAAGTTGGCTGATCTGACTGACGTACAGATGAGATGGATATGTAACGTATAAATAATGTTTCTTTAATCTGTACTTAAGTGTTGGGAGCTGTAAAGTGTGGTCTTTTGGAAAGGGTAAACTTGAAACAATACAATATGGTTTATTGTCAACCACATTTCTAATCAAAAGGAGAGAGTAGGCACAGATCTTAAAAACAAAATGTCGCAAACCGCAGGAATTTGTCGATGGTCTTGTTTATTCCACAGAACAGAAACCATTATTCTTTCATCCCAGCAGTAACCAAAATAACTGGCATATTTCTTCCCCTTATTTCCACAAGGCAGCGTGTCTAATACTTCAGTACATTTATATGAGTAGGTGTTCCTGTAGTTTTTGATCTGGGATTAAATATTAAAATTATGTAGTGTTTGTGTTTGCCATAAATCACCGTTTTTTACATTGCAGGATCCCCATGAGCAGAGTGTACGGATCATATTACACATTTGTGAAGAATACATTATATGCGAGAGGTTTGCCATACTGTGCAGCAGAAATTGTGGCTCAACTATGAAGTGCTCCAGCAGAGAAAACATAAGGGATACAGTTATCGTTATTAGTCATAAGCTGTCATTTCCAATATAAGCACTATGCTTACAGCATTTTCTCAGCTCTCTTGTTGCAGGAAATATCATAATGTCTGTCATTCAGAAAAGTAAAACACTTGCACACATTGTAATTAAGTTGCCTTTTTTTTGCCGTTTTACTATGTAGAATGGGCTAACTGAAAATCATCAGTGATATATCACACTATATGGCCATATATTGCTTAGCTCGTCACTATGTCAAAGTAGCCCAAGTTTGGCGAGTCGTATCTAATTTTTCATGACTGTATTGCTTACTAAGTAGCTGAATCAGTGGGCCTGCACTGTATTTTATCCCACGTGAAACTCTCAAGCAATTTAAAGCCTTTTCTGGACACCGCTAATGAGGTGTCTGTGCAGCAGGGGTGCTGCTCAACCCTTGGTGGGCTAAGCAATATATGGCCATATAATATGACAGAATCCACAATATGTATGCCTTATAGGCGTTTTTTTGAATGGTATTCACTGGGTATGCACTGAATTCTTGCTTTGTTGTATGTTCTTATTGGTCATTATTATTCTAGCGGTAACCCAGGAATCTTTTTTAGGCCTATACTTTTTAGGCTGAGTTAGTCATTGTTTAAAACAATCCCTCCCCACGAATGAGTGACCCATGATGGGACACACTGTGTGCTTTGCTATGCAGTATTTTTTCTTGAAGCCAAAAGTGACGAATGCAACACTAAGTATTTGGGACATTATATTTTCATCAAATAACAAAAGTCCACGCAAGACAGGAAACATTACCTCTTAGATACACAGAAGTAGGGTAGATACATCGATCATGTGATGTTTGCTTCAAGAAAGATGCAAGTATCAGTGATTTGGTGTGTAAATAAAACTACACATTTTTCAATGTATATTTAGACTGTATCTCATTAAAGCCTTCTGTTCCTTCAGTAATATTTTAATATACTTCATACATAGAGACTTAAAATGCACTTTGTTAAGGGATTTACTCCATATTAAGGGTATTCAGTAAGGTTAGCTTGTTTCAAGTCCTGTTAAATCCTATTAAAAATAAATTAATAAATGCCACGCCTCTTATAAAATCAGATCTATGCACAATATACATCTGATATCACCATCTATACTCTGCACAAAGATCTATAGCTTCCCCAATACATTTTGCTGTTCAAGAAAAAAAAAAAATGTCAAGATAGAGATTAGGAGCAAGCTTTAAGAGAAGCTATCTTTATTTCCTGTTGATGGGATTAACTATAATTACTCCCCTGTCATTAAAGGGACACTCCTGTATCCAAGGTAGCCTCCTGAAAAAATAATAAATTATCCCACTAAAATCAATGAGAGTGTAAAGGTGGACATGTTAGACTCCCACCCCTGGAACGCTCACCAAGCTAGTGTTGGAGCTGACTGATGGTAAGTGTATCATGCCAGGAGATTAACTTGGCCAAACAAATCTCAGACAAGGGAGAAGAAAGGGGTAAATTCATATGGGAGAGTCTTCAGAATGCCCTAGCATTTGCACGGTGGGAGCACAAATGTGTAAATGGGCCATTAGCCACATTAAAGTGCATTTGATGCCTGGTGTGTCCCTTCAAGTTCAGTTACCTAATTGATAACAGATTCTGCAGCTTTTATAATGGTGAAAATTAGGGCATGCCATTAACTGATGTGCCAGTTCTGCCACATTTTGCCACAAATCCTAACATATCTAAGGTCACTTTCAAACCAAATATATCTAAAACAATGATACCGACTGACAAACTAAAACACAAGCCATAACTAAATTTTAATAAATGGTAAAAGTTGTGACTGTTCTTTGTGGAGAAGTCCTTGGGGTAGATGTGCTAAGATTTTAACGGATAATCTTCTGATTGATAAACAGTTCATTGACACTTTTTGTAAATTCCAGAAAGAAATAAAAGGATGTTATAATGCTATTTCAAATGTTTATATAATAATGTAACAGTATAACCATTAAGGTCATTGAATTTAAGTTGTCTAGGCTGGTGTGTAATTAGAAGGAGGATTGACAGATGCATGATTTGGTGTATTAAATTATGAGTCATGAAGAATCATAGAGACCAAAAAAAAAGAAAAAAAATGTTTAGCCCTTAAGAATAAGCTCTGGGAGTGTTTTCAGGTAAGATGACACTAAAAGTTTAATAGTGGAAATATCTAAAACAAAAACAAAAAAAAACACATTTTGAGCAAATGTATATTTAAAATAATAAAGCATTGCAGATTGGTGTGTTCTATATTTCCCTGAGCACTTGTAAAGATTCTTCAGCTTAAATTGATGACTTCAAGAAACTCCGGTTTCCATAGTAATCCACCCCCAGCTTAGTGGCATGACAGCTACTGGGACAAAAGCCTGTGTCACTTTTGTAAGGAAACATCACAATACTATGAAATTTATTACCTCTAGATAATAATGAGCAGTCCCCTATTAACTGTTCAACTAAGCTGTAAAATCCCACCAACTATAAATTATGTGCACGTTTGAATACCTACCTAACATGTCAAGAGTGGTGTGATAGAACTACAAAAGGACAATGATCAAAAGAAGGTCATGTTCTGAAGCCAAAAGTGTAAAAACATAGGGATCACTATAGTGGAAGAGATTTGTGGAATAGCCTTCCAGCAGAGGTAATAGAGGTTAACTAAAAATTCATGGATGCCAAGTGTCTAAATGTCTAAAACTAATGAAACTGGGAGTTAATTGGATCTTAAAAAGCAAATTGGTCTGAATTGTTTCTGCCATTAATTCTATATTTCTATTAACAGTGATGAGTTATCAAGATCTCAAAGAAAAAGTATTAAGTCTAATGATTCACTTTACACTGCCTTTCTAAATATACTTTTTGAGTTTTTTGATGTTAGAGCCCCCCAAAAAAACAATTGAATCCATCTATTTTCCAGCTTTACAAGGAAATAAGAAACAAATGTTCTAACCTGAAATCACAATAACTCTTTTAAGATGATTCTTCCACACAGTGGTGATCAAACAAGTGTCTCAGAGTCTGACAATGTTTAACAATGTATTAAAAAGTATATAAGTGCCATCTAATATCATTTATGGGATCTTTAAACTGCTACTTATTATAACAATATATTTTATATTCAGACATAAATAATTTACAATATGTCTATGCTGATACATCTAGAAGATGGGTAGGTGAGACAACACAATGCAACCTTTCTTCTGCATTGCTTAATAGTAATAGTCATGTCCCTGGGCCAGAGACGGGTAACCCCCAGGGCCAGAGACGGGTAACCCCCAGGGCCAGGGACGGGGACAATGGACCTTCTCTGTAGCCCAGCCAGACAGAACTGCCAGGGGTTGTCTATCCCTGTCCTGGGAGGTTCTGGATTGCATTACATTATGTGTACATGGCCTGTCAGGCATAGCATAAGCTTCTTTGTGTTGAACTAGCAGAATGAATACGTGTTATGTGTTAAAAAAAACACAGCCTAGTCTGCATGGGGTTTATATATCAGGCTCAGGATGACTGCAACATGCATTAAAAATAACAGTGATGCAAGAAGACATAAAGGGGAGGAATGATGCTGAAGAAAGATTGATGGGTTCCCCATTAACCCTCGGAACGCCACAGACCTCCACCTGAATAACATGACAGTTTTGGATAGAGGAAAATAAGTTATGCAACACATAAAGCCATATAGATTCATAGGAAACACTTCTTCACCATAGTACTGCTCAGACATGACACATATCAAAAGGACACACAATTACACGCATGATCGATGGTTCTAAAAACACACTGTCCATTACATGCAGAGGGTAATAATCTGATGGGTGCAGAACATCTGTGCTAATCATGTTCAGCTATAATAGCGTATAATGCTATAAGTGAGCCTTCTGAAAGGTCTATTACCTGTCATTGCTGGGGCTCAGTGATCAGCAGTGGTCATGGAGGGTGCAGGGCAGCAGATCCCAGTGCAGAGCATCTTCCTTCTGGCTTTAGCTTACAGACGGATCTCCTCGGTTCTACAACAAGGGGCTCCCAGTCCAGCAAACAAATGTGATGCGATGGCAGCAGTATGGAGAGGATCCACACCCCTCCGCTATCCCTGGGCTTCTAGCAATTGCCAACGTGCTCCAAATGACAGCCCCGTGAAATCGCCACCTAGTCTTTGTCTTCTGGCTCCGAAGAAACAATGCTGAGTGCATCGGTGCAGCAGATCCCAAACAAGAGGATTAGAGAGCAGCAGTTTGTGCGGTCAGGGAAGGATCATGGGGGCTGGATCATGCATGATGATGGCATGTGCATGCTCTGACCCCTACAGCTGCATCTCCATACTGTATGCGATCCGAGTGTGCTGCTACAATGTGTGGAGTAAATGATTGGCCAGGTGGGGTAAGGGAGTGCTGGATGCGCATATGCAGGTGCCTGGGCCCCCCTTCTCAGCCCATACAGCTCTGCCAACTATCCTTACCCCCTCCCCTTCCCCTTTTTTACCCCCTTCTCACAGGAGCTGCTGGGTGAGCTGATGAGGTCATTGAAGGAGGAGGAGATAAAAGAATGGCTTGCTTGTTTAAAAGCAGCCTGTTAGAGTACAGTTCAAAATTATTCTCTAGGAGACTGGCTGTATCTTTTGGTTGGCTGGGCCTTGTAGGAGTTATGGCCCCCAAACAGCTGAGTTGTATTTCTAGTGCTTGTCTGTCCCTGGTCATGAAGGCATATACACAATATCCCGTATATAAGGAAATCAATGGTGTCAATTCGTATTGGTGTATTAAAGCAATGAAAGATGGTATAATATAATTTATAAAATAAAAGAATATGGTACTATATTCCAGAATTGGAGTTTCTGACTATGGTTTTTTGCTATTGAGGGTCCAAGATAAAATCCCTCTAGACTGTAAACTCCTTTGAGCAGGACCCTCCTCATCTGTTATCTCTGTTAGTAAATGTGTTATGTTACATACTACTTGTCATGTTCTGTCTACCCATTGTACAGTGCTTTATTTAAATTTAAATTTTTTTTTTCTTTTGGAGCCCGAGGTGCGTGCTCCTAGGTGCAGCATTCTGTGCAAAGGCAGCAGAAGCCCGATACGAATTCTGAGACCTCCTAAGAGGTACCCAGACTGGTTCCTCCCCCCCCCCATGGGAGGGTCGGATCTATGGGACTCACCCCGAAGGGTGAGAACCCTTACCTTTGGGGTACTCCCGTAAGGGAGAAACCCCCTTAGGCTTCACCACCAAAAAGGTAGTGTCCAAAAACAAAGGTGCCAAATCGAAAATCAAAAGAGTGAACGTGGCCTCGCTTAAAGGTTTGGTGACCGTGAAATTGTACAGTGCTACGGAATGTAATGGTGCTATATAAATCAATAAATAATAATAAATAATAATAATGGAGGATTGTAGGTTGACCACATCAGCCCTTTAGGTTGTGGCAAGACGCCTATAAAATTCCTATGTTTATGATCAGCAAGCTGCTTCCCTGCAATATACGTAACTGATTAATAATGCAGGATAACACTTTACATGTTCTGGCCAGTAACATATAAAAAGCTTATGCTTTAACTGGCCAATTTGTTTTTGTGGTCAGCCTACTGGTGAGTGACCACAAAGCAGCTACATTTCCAGTAGAAAATGTCACTGACCCCCTAGGCACAGGGCTAGTCTTCCGATATGAGTACATTGGAGGGTCCACCACTATGTTCTCTGCTACCTGTTTTTCAGGAAAATAAGTTCTTGGGAAAAGTGATGGCAGCTGTTGAGAGGTGGTTGAAAATAAAAAAAAAAACACATGGCCTGGTGGCAAACCTAGAAATCCAGGAAAAAAGCAAACTAAAAACACAACTGACTCTAAATGAATTTAATTTAATGTAGCAAAATAAAAATATCCAGACCGAAGAACAGGATTTACGGTCACTCAATGACAAGCCTCGATGTCAGTTTGGATTATCTTAAAATGAAATGTTCATAAAAATCTAGGTTGCAGAAATAAGGTGGTTGTCTCCTGAAATTATTTCCCTTTTGCCAGATCTGATGAATGAGATCAAACAAGAATATGCGCTTTTGAAGACAAGTTGATGCCTAGCATGCTGTGGTTATTTAAACTGTTATAGGTATAGTCATGAGCTTCAAAATATTATATTTTGTTTTTGTGACTTAAAGGTACTTTTTTGGGTCCATGACCTGAAGCAATACTAAGGCTTAATGAAACAGATAGAATGGTACAAGATAGTAAAACATCTAAAAACCCTTCATCTTGCTTTTAAAGAGTTAAATGTAATGCATAAACCTCCTGCAGTAACTTAATCACATGTTCTTATTTAAGTATTTCATTATTAATCCCTGCAGCAATTGGCAGAGCTAATTTATTCTTTATTTAGATTTAATATTGATTTTTCTAAGGACTTTCACCTTAAAGCATTTCAGCAAGAGGGCACATTTTAAAAGAGCATCTAAATGTGTACTGTACAAATAACCCTTGATTTGATGTTTATTTTATGAATGTTTTAATCTATAGGTGTTCAGTGGCCACACATTTCAGATTGTTTTGGGAATGATTTCATATATTTGACAATCCCCCCCCCCAGGATAAATATTTATTTACATGTGCACAGTTATAGAATCTATAGATTGTATAATGAATCCCTTGTGCACTAAACCCTTGCACTCTGCCCTACCAATCCCATGATATTTAAAAGGTCAAGGCGATAAATGGCAAGGAACGACACAATCAAAGTTTCACACTTAGTAAGCAAAGTTCAAGACCGACAAGGGCCATGGTATATATAGTGCATGGAGATAGGTAGCATAACAAGAGAATAGTTAGGCTCAAGGTATAAATACGATATTCTATGATAACTATTTTTATATAATGACTGTTTAAGTGATGCGCATAAGGAAGCTTATATTCTAGTACAAAATGATGTTCATCCATATGCTTACTTACTAAAGAAGCTATTATGTAACTATTCCTAAATTGAAGCCGCAGGGCTGCCATTCAGGGCTGGAAATACATCTCCATTACCCATGTGAACAAGAAATTTAACCTCTAGTGCTGTGAATGATGGATTCATACATATATATATATACATACATACATACATACATACATAACTAAATAAATGCTAAAGACTATACAGGCATAGCATAAGCAGTAAAGGAGCACAGCATATAATAATGTTATATATACTTTAATATATACAATAATATTTACAGATTAACTTTATATATATGTATACTTTATATGTCTATATGGGATCAGCCATGTTAAATTATTATTCTTAGAATTGATGTCCTTATTCTGAGTTGTTTTGTTTCTCTATCTTAGGTTACGGACTGGTGCTTTTCCTAGCATGCAATTTTTAGTTATTGGATTAGTAAATTAGACTTCTGTCTCCAAACGGACTCCATTTTGCATTTAACATGCAACTAGGGCTGGAATGTTCCTCTAACTGAAACATCTTGAAAACAATTATACTGATTACAAAAGTAACGTTATAACCTGTGCATGCTTTCTTTTACAACTGAAGTTAGGTGCTAAAACTTGTAAAAGCAACCGTGTATCAATAGGAAAACACCACAGGCAAATAAACTCGTTTAGTCTGCTGTTAGAGGAATGTAGTCTTTTAAGTCAAAGGCTTTAAAGCAGGTATGGACTTGCCATCCGGGCAAATGCCCGATGGGCCACTGGTTAACAGTGCCACTCACCTGATCTGTGGTTACAGCAGCAGATCAGGTGCTGCAGTGTGTGGCCACCAGCTGGATAAGGCCAACCACACACACTACCTGATCTTATCCAGCCGCCTGCCGTACTTATGTGGCCTTAAAGTGCCAGGGCTGCCTCGTCAGGCCAACAGACTACGACTCCAAGCTATGCTCTTAGGGGTATCATGCTGGCAATTTAAGCAAATTAAATAATAAAAAACAATGTCTAGAGGATGCCCCTTGAAGGTTAAATATGAAGAAGTCTGTTTTACAAAATACAACAAGATATATTATTGTATTTACAACATAGAACATTTTAGAATGCTCTTAGTTCATAAGATAAGGATGATGATGATGAACTTATACGGAGACAAAAAGGAAAGAATTTGGCTTAGGCCGTAGTGGACGTCCACAATTAAAGTTATGAACAATTTGAACAAATTGAATGTCATTATAAAGGTTTTACCCTTTGCCCATTTTCTCATTTCTCTTGTCTTTGGATAGCAGCCTCATCGGTGCGGAAAGGATTCATCCAGGCTTGAATGCTTCTGTACTACACTGTTTACATTTCACTATTTTTGAGCATCTGGAATTTATTAAAGCAATGAAAATGAATTAGATTAGTACAATTCATTTATACAGCATATTGCCTTATTTAATAACTGCAATTAGCAATAGGCAAAGGAAATGTCTCAGACAGTGATTTTCATAAACTTATTAAGCACTCATTTTTCAATGGTTTTCTCTTTTATTGTATGTTTTTAAGGCGGTAGAAAAAGAATTACGTTCTTCAGCTCCTGTGGCAGATCCAGTGCGGCTTAAAGAAACAGAGCTCCAACATATGTTTTTATATCCCGGCACGCCAACACTTGTAGTACCTTTTAGCAAAGTATATGGAGGCTGTGCCGGCTCAGTGTAAACAGGTAGGTTGGGGAGATCAAAGATCTCCATTGTAACTGTCCCTTTGTTTGGTGGGACACTGGTGGTCTTGATCCCCTGGTGCAATATTAATCAATAAGAATAATTTAGTATTTTCAAGGCTTGGCATCAATATAGAAGCGATCAGGCTTATAAGAGGGAAATTCTATGGGGACACACTCAGGCACATCTAGCTAACAAGCAAATAACCAGCTGTAATATAAATAAAGTCTCTTTTTATTAATATTCTACTACCATAAAACACTTAAACGCACCAGTAAAACATTTTTTTTTATGTCATTATTCCTTAATGTTAATAAAATAAAAATGGAAAGATGATGTAATTACTGACAGCATGGTAGCCGGTTTAAAATGTGGCTCACTTATGTGTGTTAATGCTAACGTCACCATACATGAAGGTAAAATGAGTGTTCTGTATTATAGCTAAGTAACAACAGATGTATATGCTATATTGCAACTGAAACTGAACTATGCAATATATATATGGAAGGCTTAGCCTTTTTCAGCATGACCACTCATAATACAACATGAAGGCAGTAATGTGACCTCATAATTCTCCTGCAGGTGGATTAATCTGGGTAATATGTAGTCTTCTACCAGTAGGTACTCAACCTATAACTCCAATAAGACACTGAATAAAGAAAGACAAATGCACATCCATGCAGGTATCTTCACTTGCATTAACGAGACAATTTTCATTTTGATAATTAATGCAAATCTGCTTACATCAACAGTGCCAAAGCAAGCTGAACGCTACTAAATGGGAGATTCTGCCAATTACACCACAGTTACATCCAAAAATTGATATTTGACTGACTTGCCAGCACCAAGATACATGTGATTAAAAATTACACACTTGTATTTCATCTCAACATTTATTAATGTAAACCAATTTGTTTTACTTCTTATTTTGTAGATTTTCAAAAAAAAAAAAAACACTGATCATCAAACTTTTTATTGTCATGACCTGCAGCCTTAATGTGTAATTAATCACATGTAGTCTATACTTTACACATTATACTGCTTCTGATATATATATATATATAGTATATTTAGAATAAGTAATTATTTAACAAAGTTGCTAGGTCAAAGGATTATGGAAAATACTGGAGTAAAATAATGGATGTTTCTGTAAACATGATTTAAAGTCTCCAGATAAAAGGGTTCAAACTAATGTTTCATTTTGACCAGGTATTTAGTTTAGGACCATGTAATAGATCTAAAGGATGCCTTTGGCTATGGTGACGTGCTGTTGAAGCATATTATGGTTAGAACATCACTGGCCATTTATGTTTCTAACCTTTTGCTAGGAAGTTCAAGTCATATTATTGTTCTTCTGTGGAAAACATGTGATGTGTTAAGATAACATTGAGTAACTTGTGTACATACAAAGGTACATGGGAAGAGTGGATTAGAGTAGATATGCTTTGTGTTTCATTTTTGTTTTCATGAATTACAAGATGTCATGAATCTGGAAAAAAAAATGATTCATAATATCCAAAAACACATTTCTGGCACGTAATCCATTTGAAGCCCTGGAATCCCTACCAATCTGTATTACGGCTAAGCATTTTAATCAAACATTGGTTACCTTAATGGGTAGTTTTGGAGTCAGCCCAAACGTTTTTGGATTTTTAATTACATTTGACATGAGCTTGGTTTAGTTGTCATCTTCTTGGTGCTTGGTGTCCTCTAAAGATTTTATCAGAGCAGCAAATTATTTTGTTTCCTAGACATGGAGGACTCAATGTCGGGTACTTAACATAAAGTAACTAATTTGAAGCTCTCAGTAACAATAGCAGACAATTGTATGGCGTGCTTTCTGGTACCATCATTGTTTTTAGCATTATTATATATCTTTGACATTTTGTATGCTTGGAAAAGAAATGAATTGAATTAAATTAAACACGTGCTATTAACTTAAGTATCATTAATTATTTAGGCATACGCCGAGCTGTTGTCATAAAGAAAACAGCGGGTGATATGTAAATCAAAAATAGAACTATGACGTGTTGGGGAAGTGAATGAACTTGTAGTACATCTTCATTTTGGCACAGGACATAAATATAGGATTCATTTTATTTCTTTGTATTACAGTTTGTAATTAAACTGTAAAAGTTTGAGTGATCCTCAACTTCGAGCAGAAGTATATGATTATCTGAGATGTTTCATACACAGAAAGTCTGCCCTTTTTAATATTAAGTCTCAGTTATGTAAAATGTATGTTATGTATTACTGTTATATTTTAAGGCAACCTCCATTTAAAGAATGGTTAATGATATATATATATATATATTCAGGTTTAGTACTGTGTTCCCTGTTGACTGAGTTTGTTAAGAAAGTCGAAAGCTTTATTGGGAATTAATGTTTATGATTAAAGTGCTTTGATGGATCCTTTTTTGGCGATGACAGCCTACCTGTATGATGCAGTAGATGACCTATAAAGACCTATAAAGAAGCTGCTTCACCTACCCTAATGAATGGGTACCTTTTCAACAAAAATGCAGCATTAGGGGAAAAGTTGTGCCACTGCTGAATGCCCAAACCCTTCTCATGATCATGTAACATGTCACATTCATAACTTTTGTCATGGGAAACAGAAAAAGCCTCTTAAAAGTAATCATTTTTACGTGATTACAGTGGAAAGAATAAAATGACAGATCTACTGAGGGTCACTTGCTTAACATAGTAGAGAGTCAAAATAATCTTTTGTCCAAGTGAAACAGCACCTTCAAAAATGAACAGCTTCCCATTCCAATGCTTTGTTTCAAAATTGACTATTTCCTATTTTAGGAAAGCTATACGACTTATGTCACATAACAATTATGTTATGTGACAATTTGGTTGTAAACCTAATTTAGACCAATTATTTTTGTCACACTGTCAAACTAATTTAAAGATGTTGAACCTTCACTATCTTCACCACCACGGTTAATGTGCCTGTGTAAGGCCACAAAGGAACATTGGTTCCCCAGTCTTCTTTTTCAGCCACACTCCCTTCCTTCCCTCCCTGGTAAAGCCAATGGAAAGCCGGATCCTCCTTAGGACCCCTCGAAGATGGGAACCACTGAAGTCTTTAAGGGAATGTAGAAGCCAAATTTACCTGTCAACTAATATTTCAATATTTTTTATGGTTATACATTTTCCTTTAAATTGACTTTTTTGTGTCCTCTATACCCCCATCATAGAAAATGCTGTGAGTAATGTACACTGTGAGTAATGTAGCAATTTAGCAAATGTTAAATATTAAAATTAGTGGCAAGCACAGGCTTTTTTGGTAAAATATATCATTTTCAGGAGCAGTGGACTATGCTGTGCTTTATATGGTGCAGATGTCCTCAATCCTTATGCTGCATTTGCTAAAGGAGTGGTTAACAAAATTGAAAGATAAAGTAAACTGGTCATAACAAAATCTGTTTACTTTACCCTCACATTTTTATATTATCATTATATACAAATGTCATGGAAGCAAAAGCATTCTTGAATGGCACTTCGAACGTGGCAGCATAACAACTCAAACCAACAGGTCTAGGAGCAGATTTTGAGATATGTGGACCTTGTCTTGAAATTTCAAACACAAAATCAAATTCACATGACATTTTTATGTGGTCTGTGGATTCAAGTAAACAAATCTGATTGAGAAGTAGAGTTCTACACATTTAAGTGAAGCAGAGGTCTATGCAAATAAGCAATTCTAAGGATGTGGTCAGGGTTACATAAATATAGAAAAAAGCTCACTCATTCATTGTCAGTTTCATGCACTTCAAGAGCTAGTGGTTTGTGAGGTAAGAAGCTTTTCAAAAGACTATAAATTAACATAAAAACAAACATTGACATTTTGGTGATAGCATATTTTAGCTCAAGAGCAATAGTATAGGTCACAATAGCTCTGCCAAGAACAAATTAAGCAAATTCATATAAAAATGTTAAAGCTATTGCTTAAGATGTATAATGCATTTGAACACACAGCAGTGTCTGAAATCTATGTAAACCTTATGCCATAATCATGTTTAAAGTACCCATATTTGCATTCTGGATTTTCTTCTATAATGTTGAAGTGGAAAAAATAGTTATTTTTAGTTATACGCTTCTCTTGAATGTAAAAACCACTTTAAGCAGACTAAACAAGAACTATCCATGCAAAATAGAGCTTCTGTTAAGTAGAGCAAGTTCAAGTTGGACATTGCAAGTCTCCCATTTAGTTAATGTGATGCTTGAGTTAACTTGTCAGTTGAGTATGAGTTGGACCAGTGACGTATTTTGGCCTAAGCAATCAAAGCATACACACACACACACAGGGGTGTCCACATTTTTTGCAGTGGTCCACTACTTCAAAAATGTATGTGTACATGGGCCACACTCATTTTTCATTGAAAGAAAATATGGCCTTTTATCTGTGTACTGCATGCTAAAATAAGATTCATTTGGCAAAAATGGAAAAGCAGTCCACAAACACACATTCAGACACATGCACACAGACACTCAGCAATAACAGACACCTAGATACTCACACCAACACAACTAGACACTCACACTTACACACAGACACCCACACACTCACACCCACATAACTTACACACTTACACCCACACTTACACCCAGATACTCCAACTAACACAACCAGGCACACACACTAACCCAAAGTTACATGTTTACACACTAGCACACCCAGACACACACATACTAACATACCCAAATAAAACCGCTAACATACAAAAAGACAGTGGCGGAACTACCGGGGTCACAGGGGTCGCGACTGCGACCAGGCCCCGGCGGCAGGGGGGCCCAAGCCAA
>VKOC01000005.1:36626734-36678233 GCA_009364415.1 Spea multiplicata
GTAACCCTCCTTTTAAACCAGGCTGCTGTTGATTAAGCACGGTTGTGCGAAACGCATCAAACGTGAAGTCTAGTCCTGGTGGTTGAGGTTGTTGGCTGCTGCTGTCCAAGGACAGGAATAATGTTTTTTTGTTTTTTTTTTAATTTTATTTTTACTCTAATAAGAGTATTAAGCAATTTATGTGAAGATTATTAAAATGTTCAAATATGCTAAATACTAAATGTCATACAAATGAATTCCAATTTGCAGCTGTTATTTTATTCATCAAGCATTTGTCCTAATTGGCTAACAATGGTGATCAACTTTCTCAATTACTATCAAGTCATTATTCTACTTGAAGCACTGATAATTTCAATGCTTAGGTATTTCTACAAATCTCTGTAAGCATTCCCCATGCAAATGATAGGGGACTTATTAAAATTCTTGCATAATATGGCAATTTGTACAGGATGTGATATGGATGCCTGACACCTTTCACTTTTCTGTTTTATCTTACACTGGCCTAGGCCTAAAGTGGCAGTGGGTAAGTATTGTATCAAGACAAATGTTGGCCTCCAGACTCAAACAAGAAAAACACTTGTAATTATGCATATGACCAGCAGAAGCTATACACAGAATAACAGAGGAAATGAAAAGCAATAAACATAAAAAACCTAATTTTTAATACAAGCATTTGTTTAACCCTTTCTGTATTGGAGGACAGGGCAAATATAGTTTAAGGGAAAAAATATTTTTCTCTTTGAATTTATAGAAGAAGGGTGCCTTAGGCTACCCAGTCATAGAGCAGCCTTACTACACTACAAAGAGCTTTTATTTAATGCTTAGCACAGGATTCAGAGGGCTGCTACATAGGAGATACATAGCTGGTAACCCGAACCAAGTTTGACGCTATGTACCTCCTATCTAGCCATCACTTTAGGTCCATAATGTCCATAAGACGGTATTCCAAGAACTAAAACTAAAACCACCCAATTATTCACATAATTTAATGTTTAGACACACTGCTATATGTTATACGGTATATACACCGTGGTGATTTTTTTTTAGTCTTTTCTATTCAGTTCACACTTTTGCTTATAAAGTTCTCAACAATAATTCTAAATGCAAATGGGGATCATTTCTCTGTCTTACTTAATTTTAAGATGCAATTGCTTTTAGATATATATATATATATATATATATATGTCTCATGTTTATGAAATGTCTCATTTAGGAGCTATTTATTGATTAAAAGTGGTTTGATTATAAAGTCTCCATTATTCTGTGTGGCTTGGTTTAAATTAATTGGTTATTTCTATACAATATTCAGAACTGTAAATATGTTAAGTTCTAACCAATGTAAGCTCATGTGATAAGTTTACAAAAAAGGAGTAGCTCTATAAACCCAATTATCAAAGGTGTTGCAAAGCCTATATTTATAGACAACCCATAAAATGGCTTGTGAACATCCAACAATCTTTAGTAGTCAGAGCAGAGATGCAACAGCTGTGCATATCACTGTGTTCTGTATATAAAATTCTGCACAGAGGATTATTCTTATCTTTTGTAGCAGTTTTTAATACTGCAAGTCCATCTAACATGACAAATCATAAATAAAAATACACATTCTTTTTATTGCAGAAACATCAACTAAGAAGAAAGACTATGGAGTAGCTCCATACAGAATTTGTTAAAACTACAAAATGTTAATGCTGACAACATAATGAATGTAGGAGAAAAGATATAATAATAATATGAGACCTTAATAAGGACATTTATACTGGCACCAACACATTCACCTCTTTCATATATTTGGTTAATATTTTAGTATTTGTTGTTCTGCTACCAGTGGATAGTGCTTGAACTTTCTATATCGCTAGTAGATGTTTGTTCTTTGTTAAACAAAATAGTATTAAAATTTTAAAAAGTACCTAGAACTATGGGAGGAAAATATCTGAATATCTTCTGACGGATTTGAGCAATCACCAGAACATATAAAATATGCAATATGGCACAAATAGTGAGCTAATCTGTAGACAGGTGAATAGGTAGAAGATATACTAATTCAAATGCATTATTTGTGTGTTGTTGAAAGACCTTTATAATTCATATCCATTTCTGGAATCTGATTTAGTAGACTAAGGTATGTGTCCTTTGCCATATACGTATACATACTTAGTAATTCGTATAACACATTGCTTAAATTACATCGCCAAATCCCACTGGTGAATAGGAGGATTGTGTTTGAATAGTTACAGGTTCATCCATGCTAGGTCCTCAAACCACTTTCACATGTTTGTGGGCAGGGTCAGCCCTAGGGTTTCTAGCCTCCCAGTTGACCCATGTATATGGTTCCCTCTGCTGCATGCACCTATTTGTTTATATAGTGGAGAACATAGTGGTGATGTCCCCACTACTCCAGCACTCTAAGCAGCTGCATGCCTTTATGGTAGAGCTGGTCCTGTCAGAGGAAGATGCGAGAAGCGTTGCTTGCCTTTCTAGTGTCTTTACAGTGGTGAACTAAGTCTGAGGAGTGACTACTCCACATCTTTACCCTCTAAAGGCACACTACATTCCCCTCCCAGACGCCAAAGCTTTCATACTCGCTTCCCATATCCTTGTAATTACCCACCTCTGATACCAGGAAACTTTCATTTCTTCTGTATAGTACTTCATGAAACAGTGTAATCTGATTCCTTCTGGGGTACAATGGATATTAAGCTCAGAAGCAGAAGATCCTACAAAATGGAAAAAAACAACCGTCATTAATTTATAGACTATTTATACCATTATACATGTCAAACTAGACAACCTTTAGAAATAGTCATGGCAAGACTAGGTATTTTGAGTCATGTGTGGTATTCTTAATTGAAATTGTGTGAAACAAACCAAGACAGCTGCACCCCACCTCACCGCTAATAATTGTGTCCCTTATCCATCCGGCATCTGTCATACATGTTTGTAATGTAAATGTGAATAGTTTTTTTGGGATGGAGGGCAAAATTAATGGACGATGTGACCCCTAGACATGTTACTTCCTGGAGGAACCACAACATCACCACAACTGAGTTGGTCTCAGCAAGAAGCCCTCTATCAACTTTGATTGAATATCTTTAAAGCCCACCAACACTGAATTTTTATTCCGAAGCCTGTGGGTGTACTGTACAATATAATACATCATGACTTGAATGACATTTTATTTATGATTAACATAGCTTCTACATTTTTCCATAATATATTTTACAAGCATCTGACATTTGAATGGTCTATTTTGCCTGCAATTTATGTGTGCTTACTCTTCCTTCTCAATCTGCAAATATGTATATCTCGCTGAAAAGACTGAACATAAAATTCCACATTAGTCAGCAAGACTTTCACAGCACAGATGAGCTAAGGAACATTAGCATATTCATTTTTAGACCCAGTAAAAGTAAATTTAAAGTGAGGTGAAAAGCTTTAAAATACATTTTGAAGTAGAGCTTTGTAATTACCCGAGGGAATTTGAAAGTGGGGAAAAAAATGAAGAAAATTAAAAAGATAAGATAGAGTTTATACGCCAATGTCTCTGACATTCCAGTATTGCAATAAAGGTTTGTCTTCTACGATTGCTAAGCATAAGGTGTTAAAGTCTTTTAAAAATCTATTACATGATATCTAATTTACTTGAACATTATGACTCATTGATTCTCTGAAAAAATGCAGCATTTAACAAGAAAAAGCAGCTAGGAAATTCAGTACTACATGTCACTTGTTGTGTACAATACACAGCCTCTAATGATCAAAGTAACAATCATGTCTTAACAAAATGCCAAGTAAGGGTGCTCTTAATGGGTAACTGCCACAATGAAGATAACAACTGAAACCAGCACTGAATCAATTTGATGGTCCTTTCCTCAAAGTTTGAGAATTTGTGAGAGGCCTTGTGAGAGGTCTTATTTGCTGTTAGAACCTTAGAAGCAGCTTAGACTTTAGATGGCCGGTTGGACAGCTAGCATATGTTGTTTAGTTAGCCTGCACAACGGAGTAGCATTGGTTTTGTTTTCTGTTTGTTTATTTCTCACATTGTGACACTGCCCTATTTGCCTGGAGTAGACTGTTAATAAGGTTAAAATGTTTGTCCTGCCAAGAACCTGGCCAACCTGGCCAACAATATATATATATATATATATATATATATATATACGACTTGTGCATTTGAATTCATACAAATTGCTATTTTAGAGAAACTTGCCAATTACGTCAGTTCGTATGAATCTCCAAAAATGAGGAGGGACGAGGAGGAATCAAAGTAAAGTAAAAAATGTTTGAATTTTGTTGGTTCTTTTACTCACACTCTATCCCACATTCATTCACATTCTCTCATAATCTCTCTCACTCTCTCTCACACTCTCTCTGAATGTTTCCCTACCTTCTCTTCTTACCGCTTCCGTTTTCCTGTCTCTGTGCCACGCAGATTTGCTTCTAATCTTGCATTTTCATGTTCTTCTGTCTTGTTAAGATGAAAGACGAGAGCGGAGCTGCGCAGCACGGAGACAGGGATACAGAAGAGGTCGGTAGAGAAGGCAGAGAGACATTCAGAAAGAGTGTGATAGTGAGTGAATGAGAGTGAGGATGATGAGCGAATGTGAATGTGAGAGTGTAGGGAAGAGTGTGAGAGATTGTGAAAGAGGATGATAGAGTGAATGAGGGTGAATGGTAACAAGTCCTCTGATTTTCATCCAAAAGGACAGGAAATGGAAGCCATTGTCTGAAAACGAATGGAGAAAAAATGAAAAAAAAAAATTGGAATTGGAAAAAAAGAACAATTTTTATACCGGGATGGGATTTGTTCTGCGCTTATGTTAATCAAATTAATGCTTTCCAACTAACCAAAGCCAATATCATGCAAAATTTATTTTCACTACCAACCTCCCCCTGTGATATATCACAAAATTATTTTTATTATCACTTAATGAAAAATAAAAATAAATAACCTAATTAAAATGTAGGTATAAAAATATATATTTTTTTAAACTCAGCTGTACTAAATATTGAGTAATTAAATATTTGATTCTATATCTGCATTGATAACTATATCATATTATTATAATTTATAGGAACCAACATATTAAAATCTGTATTAAGCATGATATTATCATACTTTAAGTAGAATTAACATTTCCAGGTATATAACTCCAGTCTTATGTGGAAATGTACCCTGCTTTATATTGCAATCTCAGCATCATTACGGTATTTGTTTATACTATTAATTTTACATCCCATGGAAGTTCATACTTTATACTAACACAATGGACATGTACAGTTGTCATTTTTTCATTACGCAAATATGACCATTGCCACATTAAAACTTTTGTGATGTGATCTGAAAAAAATTTAGAGAAATATATTTAGAAAAAAGAAGAAAATACTATGGAAAAAGTGATCAGAAGAAGAAAATGAAGACATTGGAAAGGCAGATGTCCAATGAGAACGCAAACTTAATTATACATAAGGCTTTAGGATTCTTTTCACACACCCAGGCACCAATAACCCTTCTCTCAAATCTGATCCATGTTTTTATAATCACTTTTACATGCAGGAAGTTGATGTCATGCAATGTAAATATGTTAAAACTGTGTTTTTTCGATCAATAATAAGAATGTATGTCTTACCACTGACTTTACTCATTCCTAGTATTATGTCTTCATACACTGCAAATGAGAAAGGCACCGTAAGAGAATATCAACAAAGCTGTGTATTGCTACCTATAATGGCAAATGGGATGTAAATTAATTGCAAACACATGATTGAGTTTTTATTTCAATCAGAAGCAAATACGTGTAACTTGCTATAAAACTAAGACCCATTTATCTTCATCATCTTAACCTTACACACAAACTGCCAGATACGCGTTTTGACTTTGTTTCTAAAGCAATGCCCTAATTGCTGTCTAAGGAAAATGTTTAGTCAGGTAAATGTGGATGAAAAGAAAAAAAAATCTTGTATCAAAAAGCAATTATAACTGAAATTGCATATTTAAATGCCACGACTCTCTTATCTACACTGATATTTTTTATGGGAAATTGAATGATGTATCATAATTGAAATTAAGCTACATAACCACATTTTATTTTCTTATAAATTAAGGCCAGTTAAGTAAAATAGATGTGTAGCCAATTTAAAATAAAATAGACTATATGAAGCCAATCTTAGGGTGACAAACATGGATTTGTAATAGACATGTTGACAATATACTCTGTCTTAAAGGAGTACTACACTAAACATATTTCACTCTTCCTAGCTACTCGAATACAGTATAACAAATGTTTAAGGTTCTAGATGATTCGGAATATGAATGGCAAGGATGTTT
Source organism: Spea multiplicata (assembly GCA_009364415.1). Classification (NCBI taxonomy): domain Eukaryota; kingdom Metazoa; phylum Chordata; class Amphibia; order Anura; family Pelobatidae; genus Spea; species Spea multiplicata. The sequence continues at coordinate 36,633,063 of VKOC01000005.1, forward strand.
TGATTCACTGTACATACAAAGATATGCTTTCAATATGTCTATGTTTTTAAAAAAAGAGCTCCATATCAGGTTTGCTAAATGTGCCTTTTAATATAAGGTTGATAAATAATGATGCATTGTCAGCTATTTACTGATGTTGTTTCCAATGTGAAATATAATGTTTTCAAAGATTGATGTTTACATTCTCTATAGTTAAATACATTGCGATATTACAAATTATTACACCAAGTGATCTCTCATAACCATCAGTAACATTTGACTCCCTATTTAACATTTAACTATAGGCTTCTCTTATAGAATTAAGATTAGTATTAAAACATATATATATATATATTATACTACTGAAGGTAGCGCATAAACTGTTGTAAACAAAATCGATAATATATAAAATAAGATGCATTTACACAAATGTATGTATACCTTTTCCTGAAAGTTCAAGGATAGATATATCTTGACCTCTGTCATCTTTTAATGTTGCCTTGTATTCTCCTTGATCCTTTTTAGACAGCTATCAATAAATACGACAAATTGTTTAGTATGTTATTATTCATTTGATTTAACAAGTTAACAACCTTTCCCATTGACGACTGGTAGACCATTGAAATACCAGAAGGCTTTTTGTTGATGTGTTCTGTCCAAGGTTTGTTTTATTATTTACTTTATTGGTTCCCAAACCTTAGCATGAAAAAAAGCACAATGGTTCTAAAGAAAGAGATTTCCTTTGGTTTCAACTGGTGTCAAGATTTGCCTTAAAACTTGTGTTAGTGACTTAGTAGGCATCTGATGTCAAGAGCAGTGCCTCACTGATTACTGACTAAACCATCAAAAACATCCACGTGTGGGCAACACAGAAATTATAATCAAATTAAAAAAAAAAGATATTAATTATAGTTTGTAAAAGAAAAATGACATGATCCACAAAAAGTTAGTGAACAAAGAACACAATATCATACAGCATTATTACATGATGTGACTGTTTTATACTGTTGTTGTGTGGTATGCTATTTAGTTCCTTGTTTTCTTACTCATTGTTTGAGGATCCTACTACAGTTTGTTGAATACTATGATAAAGATACTTTATTTCACAAATTAGATTGTAGTTTGCTTGTTTGCCAATGTTTGGGAATGCTTTGGGTTTTGGTAAAAAAGTGGCTTTTTCCCACACCAATAAAATGTTACAAGTATTTTATCTATGTGTGCTTGAGCTCTAATACTTTCTTATGTACGAGGTCCCTTAAATAATTTAAAACCAAAATGCTAAAATGATTTTATGATTAGATTCAGTTAAATCTGAATCGATCTTTTATACTGCCACAATCATGTAGTCTTTTGGTGTTAATTAGAAAAAGAAGAAAAAAAAATATGTTGTTTAAACAATATTTATTATTAATTTATAATTGTAGAATATTACCTTCGGAATGCGAAAAATGCAAACTCCTTTCTGCAGATCAGGAACATCCTCAGCCTCGGTTGGAATCTCATCTTTATACCACTTAAATATTGTCTCCTTCTTTGTGTTTGCTACCTATAAAGCAATAACTGTTTTATTATTCATAGCACATTTTCATTATACAAAATACCCAAAACTGATACACAGACTAGTACAATGCTGCAATTGTTTGTATTATCTATATTCATCTTAATAATTTAATAAAAATGTAAATTAATTTTAATAATAGTCTAAGTTATTTATAAAAAAACATATCAGCATTAGGGACAATACAAAAATAACAAGTTTGGTTTGGTTTGTGAGTTTATTTTTGTCTTTACAAACACAAAAGAAACATGTAAATGACATACCTTGCACACCAACAAAACTTCACATTCTTCTGAAACATCCCAATACAAATACTCAAGAAAATGAGGACCTATAATCCAAGTAGATATAACAAAAATATGAGCCCATTCATAATAAAATGCATACTACAACGTTTTTAGTTATTATATGTATAATATATTTTTTATGGCTCATATTTTTATTAAGATTAACAGAAACAAAATCAAAGTACATATATGGTTTAACCACCACATCATAATAAAGCGATAACAAATGCCCAGAGGGTAGGCCCCCTGCTATATGCGGTACATCTCCTGTAGATCGTCCCTTCCAACCATACACCTACCTCATGGTATTTCTTTCTCTCTATTCTATTCACATTGTGTGTTCCACAGCATTTGAGGTTGTTAGAAACAAGGGCAAAATGCATTTACAATGCAGTGGAGTGCTGTGTTGTTGTGATGTGGGTCTCCCTCACTCCTATCTACATCCTATATACCCACTCGGACAGTGGCCAATCTCGGCAACCTCATATGCCACCGCTGGGTTACCCTGCCGTCCCAAGCAAACACCTCACATGGTGGGCAGTCCTCCCTATGCTCTATTCTTCCTACTATGTGCATCTATGAGTAACACGTGCCCACTGAAATGCAATATATATATGGAAATATCCATCTGGTTTATACTTACTGATATAGTCTTTAAATGTACCTGTCTTTAAGAGGCTATTAATGGTGTCCATACTCCAAATTCAAGGAAAAAAACCTAATTTTATTTGGTTTTATACTACCTAATAATCACCCAGCCTAAAATAGTAATAGAAATTATATCACAAATATTATTTTGGATTGATATAATCATTTTATTTTATATTTTAATTGTAAACCACTTATGATGTTGACTAAAACTCTATTCTTAATCTGTTTGACCGGTTATGCTTACATTTTTAATAGATATTTTACTGAGGCTTGTGATTGTAGCTTCAGATAATATCCCTACTTAATACAACTGCTTGCATACTGATATACTTGGCATAATAAGAGTCCTACTAAATAATAAGCAACCTAACATCAGGGGAAAGATAAAGTAATGAGAAGAAATAATAATGTGTACCTCAAGAAAAGGACGTTAATAAGGGTTTTTAATACATATATATTGCTTATTTTATTCTGAAGATACAATTACATAGGTTTATGTAGTGTATAGAGTTGTAAAGTATAGGATTTGGAAGACGTGACAGACCCACTTTAAATAGCCATCTTCAACAGCCAATTTGCTAAAAGACTCATGAATCACATTTCCTTGGAATGAATAATTTCAAATTAACTTAGAATGTTGGAATGGATATCATCCGTGAAATAATAATGGTTATGTCTCTTAAACCTGTATGGAAATTAACATAACCTTTAGGGTATGAACAGTTCTGGTCCTGAAAGCAACTTTAATCAAAAATATTTGCATACTGAAAAAAGTACTTATGTGATCTCCTTTATATAATTGTGCGATTTGGTTTAATTGTGAAAGATTTTAACAATTACACAAAAGCTTTTAATTTCAATGATCAGTTAAATTATTTTCTCATAAATGACTATACCTTTTTATTGTGGCAATAGTATGGATTTTAAATTAGCAGAACTAGATGAAACTAGTTTTTACTTTTCTACATTCAGAACGCTTCTGTCCTTGTTGCCATTTACAATGCAGTGTGCATGCTGTTTTATTAGATTTTGTATTTTTGTCTTGTTTTACCTTGTTTTCTAATGTACTCCTTTCTCTGAAATTCAGCTTCCGCCAACAATGCTTTGAATGCTGGAAAGAAAAAATATACAGCTTATAACTGTATTTACAACCCTTTTAAAAAAGGCTGATAAGGAATGACTCAATTATTCGGTATTGGAGCAGATTGTTTCACCGATGAAAATGTATCACTAGTAATAGAATAGCACTTATTCCATGTTAAGTGTTAGGGCAGGTACTACAGCCTAGACCAGTATATGCTAAACTCTGAATAGCAATGTTTATCATTTAATGTAAAGTATAACGTTCTGTACGTTTAAACACACTGTATAGGTTCTGTATGTTTAAAATGTCAGTGAGAAGCAATGTACCATGACAAGAAAAAATATAAAGTAGTCTTAAAACATTATATTTACAATAATGGACAAACGCGATCTGTTTTAACTAACAGCATACAAATTATTGTATTGTTCCAGTCCTTATTGAATACATCAAACAATCACAGTATTGTTTGGAAAAAGTATGTGAACCCCCAGGCCAATCAGCAAAAGCTAACTTGGCTCAGGAGTTAGAAAACCTGGAGTTCAATCAATGAAATGGGATTGGATATGTGTTGTAGGGCTACTTGGACATAAAAAAACAAGAAGACCCTCAATTGAAACTTGTTGATTAGCATAAAGCATAAAATTGCCCCGGGGCCCACTGACTTCAACAAGCAACATGTCCCACAGTGCCGGTTTTGCCCCCAAACAGCATGTGTCACTTTTACTTTCCAAACTGTGCCACCTTTGCCCCAAGAGCTTTTCAGGGCCATTTTTGTCCCCAAAAAACGTGTCTGTGAGATCTGTCGCCAAACAAGTTGCCTGGGGCATCTTTGTCCCAAAACAGCTTGCCTGTGCCCCCAAACATCCTGCTTAAGTCCCCGAACAGGTTGTCTGTGCCACCTTTGTCCCTAAACAGCTTGTCAGTGCCATTTTATGCCACCAAACAGTCTACCTGTGTCATATTTGCCCCAAACAGTCTTTATGTGCCATATTTGCTTCAAAATAGCCTGCCTGTGCCCCTGCCCACACTACTTACATGCAGGAGTGGCATGTCTCTCTTCGTCTGTGCTGTGTGCAGACTGATCCAGCATTCAGGCAGTAGAAGTGATGTCACTTCCTGCACACTGGATCAGGCAGACACAGCATACAGGAAGAGATTGTGAGATAATTTAATCGGATGATCCTTACACTCTCTGTGCCGCTAGCTGCAGGTAATACCCACAAAAAACAGCATTAAAGGGGGCAAGTGGGAGAAGTGGTTGCCTAGATCCCCTAGAGTGGCGTGCTGGCTGCAATTGCGACCCCTGCCACTATGATTGTTATGCCTCTGACTATATATATAATTATACTTGCCATCATGACTGCTCAGCAACTTAGAAATACTTTTTATACAAAAAAAACAGCCACATCATCATAATAATTATGTACAAAATAAGATAATTTACCATCACCAATGAGGACTAATGAAGACTGGTTCTTGGCTTTTCCATCTTGAATTTGTACAGTATAGGTTCCTTCATTTTCAATTGTAAATCTTTCCATTACCATCTCAATGATGCCAGTGGATTTGTCAAATTTAATCCTGTGACTCTATACAAAGGAAAAACATTTAAAGTATATATCAAGTGGACAGTGTTTTTTTGAATATCAAAAAATATAAATCACTTTTCATCCTTCATATCTGCATATCACATGTGGAAACAACCTGTAAGTATTGGACTATACCCTAAGTTACATTCTAGTTAAGCAGTGGCGTCGCTGGGGGGGGGACAACTTCATAGCCCTGAATAGAGACTCTGGAGCTACAGCATGCTTTATGGGAGATAAAGAGATAAGGGAGAGCTGAGATACAGAGAAAGTGAAAGCTCAAAAAAAAGGGAAGAGAAAAATAGAAAGGAAAGAGATCAATAGAAAATGGAAAGATTATGAGACAGGCGAGATAAATAATGCGTTTCGTGTTTTGAAGTAAGTTAGAGCAACCAAATGTGTGTATATGCAAGGGCAAGTGTAAGCCAGGGTGTTTATGTGTAAGGGCAAGTTTGAATTTATGGGCATGCATTTGTATGGGTAGAGTATGTGTCTATTTTGACATATATCCATTACTATTTTGGGCCTAAATGGCATACAAATGAATAAAGGCAGTGCCTGGGCCACACTGAGAGGAGACCAGAGAAGGGTGCAATCTGGGTGCTGGGGCATGTCATGTGGGTATAATCTGGGCATGTCCTGTATCTGTGTGTAATCTGAGTGCTGGGGAAAATCTTTGGGAGCAATTTGGGTGCTGGGCCATGTCTTATGGGTACAATGTGGGTGCTGGAGCATGTCCTGTGTCCTTATGTACATATTATATAGCTAAAATGTCTAAAGCAGACTTGGTCTAATTTTCTGGAATTTAAAAAAAATCAGAATTTTGTTAATTTCTAAATATTTCGCAAATATTTCTGTGTATGTGTATATGTGTGTGTGCATGTGTATGTGCAATGTGCGTAGCGACCACTCCCAAAGCAAACTCCACTGCTATCATATCTGCTGTGGGTTCTATCCCCGGATCTTTTAGAGACCTAGGAACACCCCTGCATTTAAGCCTAAAACTTTTAAACGAGTATGATGACATTTATGATCTTCTAAATCACAAAACTTCTCTTAAAAGAAGAGATATGTCAAGATAAAAGCGAAGCTCATTAACATGATTTCATGACTTCTAAATGGCCTTCCAATTTCCCACTGCATTTAAAAGATGTATTTAATCATATGCTTATTACCGTTTATATTTCTGTATAGTCTTTTTTTACTCTTTTTCTGATTGTAAAGATTCAGCTGTAAATTCCTTTCCATTCCATTAATGAACAGGTTATCATAGAGTGGTTTGCGTTACGCTCATATGTATTTATATAACATTATCACACCCTCTCTTAATAGTATATCATTTTTTAATCTATTATGTTTTTGGATTTCTTTGCTCACATCTATTTTCATATTTCCATAAAATGATGTCTCATGCCTTCAATTCTGTTACTGGTTTAATTATTCACTAGACTCCTGCATTCGGATTCAGACAGACTTTTTTAATGAAAAGTGTCTGTTTCCTGTGTTCATACCAATCTTCGATAACAAGGGCGATCCCTGACAAAACTGCTGGAAACAAATTGCAGAAGTGCCAAAGCTTCATTTGTATTCATCCATTCATCCATTCAAGAGGTTAAGTGGGAAGGGACTGTGTGTGGGAGGGTACATATCAATAATAAACGAGAGGTGGTCTCATTGATGGTTATGGCTATGAATCAGCATTCATTCATGGTAATGGCTGTGAATCAGCATTTAAAAGGGTATGGACAAGCATTAGATATATAAGCGTGTGGACGCTATTTTAACTTGTCAGTAGCAGACTGATGAGAGTTGCTGAGGTTGATGTTCATTGCTCATGTACAATACTGCACGTTAATCAATAAAGTAATAATAGTTTTGGGGTGGATTGGAGAAGCTGTTTTATACTACTGTAGTATGTGTATATACCGTATTTGCTCCATTATAAGACAAGGTTTTTTCAGAGCATTTGCTCTTATAATTGGGGTTGTCTTATAATCAGACCTATGAGACTAAGATCAAGATCCCCCACAACTTACCGGTGCTTCTGAGTCCCTGGTGTGTAGAGTGGGCAGCGTGTAGACGTCTACGCAATTCGCGTAGACAACTTCCGCTGCTAACCGGAAGGAGGTGCGGTTAGCAGCGGGGGTTGTCTGCGTCCATCACGCAGACCTTCCCCGGCTGTCAGAGATCAGAGTTTATTATCATGTTAGATCAGGCACCTACTATGAGGGGCAAATTACAATAAACCAGGTATGCCACAGAAGAGGATAGACTGGTGATTATCTAAGTATCACAAAAGGCACCAATGACTTCCACAAGACTTGTCACGGACACAAATGTCTTTGTACTGACACCTTGCCTACCCTGATCAGGGTACTGAGCTAGTACCCTGGTGAATAAAACAAATGCTACATGGAAAAACAATGTAACAATCATGAAATGTTTTTTTTTTCCACATTGCTTTTACAACAAAATGTAGTTCTCTGGGGAAAATGAAAATATAATTGGATCTGTGCCTTAAGAGAGGAAAAAAATATATTTCGAGATTATATAACAGATCAATATTTGCTTCAGCTTATTATACAGATCTATATCCAACTACCAAGAGTTTTCCTTGCGGCAAAGAAAAATATTACAATAATCTTCTGTTGATACTGATGTACAGTAGCAGTTTATATTGTGAACAGATGTGGGATTTTGGAACTCTAACTTAATTTACTGCTAGTGCTTAGCTGTAGAAAACTTGTCTTATTTTGCCTTTGTTTGGGATCAGCTTAATATATTAGACAACAAAGTTGTTTGATGACTCTTAAGGGACCATTCTCTCTTTCCATACCATGTGTTATTTTTCTAAGTTTGAAGGTTAGGTATAATATACAGCAGTCTGAGCATCTATTGTTCAAGATACATGCATTGAAAATGTCTTAGAGAAAATATGTATACATGCATACATACCTCACTGTCTTTAACTTCCATGTCATTCACGACAAACCTGTAGTTTGTATCAGCAGACAAGTTCACAGCTTCAATCCAGAAGCGAACTTTACCTCTTTCTAATATTTCATATGCTAGTTCAGACTTCAGAGGAATAGCTACAAAAAGACAAAAAAATGCATGTAGAATGTACAAAAATGATAGCATTTTGTAAGGGTTAGGGGCCAATCTTAATTTAGACCCAACTTACTTTTGCATTTAAACTTTTCACAAAGACTAAGCCTTAAATTATGTAACATTATTTTTTATTGTTGTTTTAAAACATTGTTATTATACAGAAAGGAAAAACATTAGTCAATGGTTAGGATGTCAAACATGAATAATATGCTTTTGTGTTTTACAGAAAGATAAAGAAAAGTAAAAAAAAAAGTTAAAAAAAAAGTTAATAAAAGTTTATTGACTTATCTTAAACAGTGGTGGTCATTTTGTTATTAGTGAGCATAAATGTGTGAAAAATATGAATGATGTGTTTACTTTCTGATATTTTAATTAGAAGACTTCAAGCTGACGTTAAGTTGCAAATCCATTCAGTATCAAAATAAAATAACATTTGCACTTACTTGGATTCTTGATTTCATGACTTAGAGCCATTAGACGTTCAAGTTCTAAAGAATGAGAAGATATTTTGGATGATTAAAGCATAAAGGAAATGTAAACATAAGCATAAAAATAACTAATTTGTATAAAGCGGAACAATTTGTATGAGACAGCCTTAAATATACACAGTATACGTACCTACTTACACAAAAACATATTTAGCCCATCTAATCTTTAGAAGTGAATCATGCTCAGAAGCTTTGTAATCAGTAACCACTTGATCAAAAGCAAATTAAGCTAAGTCGACACAGCAAGTTTTATTCTTGGTTGCTGCAAAACTGTCTTATTTCCCTTTTAATAACACAGGTTTTTTTCTTAATATCATAATATAAACTTTTTAGTTACATAAAGCTCAATAAAAAAGATGTTGTTCAGCAGAAACCATATATATCGAACAGCAGTTCATTTAAACCTTGACCTTTCAATGAAGAATACCGAGCAGTTCTAGACATTGCTATATTGATTTTACTAGTAAAATCTCATAATACCAAATACTGCTATCTCCTGTGCCAAGATATATTTTTCATAATAGACCATGCAATTCTCCAAGTGATATAAATTAGCCATGTGACACATTAAAGAAAAAACAAATCTTACCTTCTGAGTCCATTACAAAGCTAGATGAAATACCATCTGTATCACTAACAGCAACTGAATAGGTTCCCAAATCATCTTTGTCTGGGTTTTTAAAATATAGTTTTGATCTAAAATGAAATAAATATATATGATGTAAAAATAAGTGTTTTGATGAAATCTATAATATGTACAGGATTCAACAAAATAAATATATTTTTAAATGAACATGTATACTAGAACAAGATGTTTATATAACCTAACTAGGTAAAGGATATGGCAGATGGTAACACATGTATGCATGGCTTAGACATAAGGCTATCGTGAACATAACAAAAAGCCAAGAAACAAATGTTTTAGGTTTTATGGTTCACCACATATAGAAAAACAGACAGGACAAAATGTGCCGGGAGCACCAATTCATCTGTGTGCTCAGTATGGGGATAAAGTTCTCTCTTATAGAGCCATCTATGAGTGGATTGAAAAGTTTGAAAATGGCCGTACTGGTGTAACGGATGCAGACCGCTCCGGACATCCAGCTACAGCCACGACCACAAGGAATGAAGAAAGAACCCTAGAACTGATTCGTGAAAACAGAAGAATAATGGTTGAAGAGGTTTCCAGAAAGCTGAATGTGAGTGTTGGATCTGCCTATGCCCTGATTCATGACAGCCTTAAGTTCAGTAAAGCGTCTGCTAGGGGGGTGCCTAAGCACCTGACAGAGCAGCATAAGCGCTTAGATGTTTGTTCCCAACAAACGGCCCATTATCGTGAAGAAGGTGGTGATTTTCTGCAGAATATAGTCAGTGGTGATAAACGTGGGCTCACCGTTACAAGCCCGAAGCAAGCAAGATATGTAGTGGAAACACCCATCATCTCCTGTAGCAAAAAAATTCAAGGCGCAAACGTTTTTCTGGGAAAAAGTTGGTACGATGTTGGGAAAATTGTATTGCAAAGGAAGGTAAAAGTGATGTAATTTGTTTTGAGTTAAAAAAAAGTGTGGAAACGTTTTTAACGTCCCTCATATATAAAAGGTAACTATGTAAGGGATATGGTAGATGACAATGGTGGGGGACTTTATGCATACATGGATTAGGTTTTATGGTTCACCAAATATAGAACAGACAGAACAAATACTCCTTATCAAAGTATGTGTATAAAATTTACTAAAACATACTTCTCTCCAGCGGATTCCATTTTGAATTTGAGCTCATCATCAATTTCCTCATAAGATTTGGACCATGAAAACTCAGATGCTTCAGAAATTTCAGCGCAGTTAAATGCAAGGTAAATGTTTCCTTCTTCATCTACACCTGAAGTTATCTCTTGAGTGCCTAAGATTTAAAAAGACAAAGTAACAAGGAGAGGTTACAGTAACAAAGTGAATGAATCTTTATTTTGCATTGTAATAGGAATGAGACAACGTCCTTTGATCAGGAAATATTTACATGTGAAGTTTTCCCAGCTCATGTATGGTTGTTTAAGGAGCTCCAGAGCCCCATATAGCCCCATCAATGAGGACATATATTACATTTTGGAGTTTAATAGGCATTCTTCAGCAAAAAAAACTAACCTGCGGGAGCCCGTCTCTTATCTGATGTCATTCAGTTTTTGCTGCCGGAAGCAGTCAATCAATGGCAAGAAAGCACTTAACGTGCTTTCTGCACATGCACATGGTGGGGGATCAAATTAGATCCCCTTGGACCTCTTGAGGGAATTCTGATGAATCCTCCATGTAAGGGGGAAAGTGCTACTGTAAAGGGATACTCAGATATAATATACATTAATATGCACATGGTGGGCAGAGTGTGCCTTTTGTTATACATATTACTATATTTTTATGATTTCATGGCTTTGCGTCAAGCTATGTGCTGACACATATCCATATCATGCAACATTTCCATTTAATCTATGGCAAACATCCACTATTTTTCCCAGTATGACTCTTATATGATATTCTTGCATTCTTAATCAATTTTTAATTCCAAAAGCGTCAAAGAAATGTAGTTGCTAAATATAATGGAATTTTCCCAAAATTGCATTGTATAAATGCCAGGTTGCCTATATATACTGTGCAATGTATATATTGCTAGTATGTGCAGAATGTCATTGCCACCTTACAATTAATGTCTATTACTGAACAAAGCACGAATCATACAGCAAATTATATGAAAATATAAGTAAAACATGTAATATAAGTAAACATGTAAACTAGCTTAAACAGCCCTTGGCTTTGTCAAAGTGTGCCATGTATGCACACCGTTCTAAATATAGGACAGTTCAAGGATTTTGCTAATAGATCAAAATTGGCCATAATAAATGAAAGCATTGACTGGTAAATTGAATGACCCTAAATGACACTATGTGAAAAGGGAATTGCCACCTTAGTTCTATTTCACTAGACACACCCAGGAATGATAGGGTGAGAGCACAACCTAAAAAGCATAAATGGAATAAACATTCAGAGTCCTGGGATGCTTTGGGAATTTGCAGGTTCTGACCAAATCTTAGGATTGAGCAGCTCCTCCTGTCACACAAGTGCCTCATTAATCGTGTCCAGAGAAGGCTTTAAATATTTTGAGAGTCTATTTTGGGTTAAAATGCAAAGTAGTCCCACTGATTCAGCTCCTTGGTAAGCAGTACAGCAAGTATATAGTAATTCAATAACACATGATAAGCAAAGTCATTGACAGCTATCAGTCTGTAAAGTTTTACAAAGCTATTTCTAAGGCTTTGTAGATAAGAGCAATTATCTACAAATAGAGAAAACTTGGTGGTGAACCTTCTTTGGAGTGGCCCAGCCTACCAAAATTCCTCGAAAAGGAAACTCATCCAGGAGGTCAAAAAAGGTCCCGGTCTAACACGTAAAGAACTACAGGCCTCACTTGCCTCAGTCAGAAAGTATGCAAAAATGGCATCCATCCAAGAGTTGCAAGGTGAAAACCACTGCTGATCAAAAAGAACAAAAAGGCTCTTCTCACATTTACCAAAAAACCCCTTGATGATCCCCAAGACCTTTGGGAAAATACACTGTATATACAGTAAACCTAAGTTGCATAAATGTTCACAGTAAACATTTTTATACCATATTACTAGACCTTGATGTTTTAAACAGTCATTGAATTAAGTATTTGCTGCCCTATCCTCTATGAATTAAACATAAATTTGAGCAAAGTGTCCTGGTACTTGGTACCATGCAGTGCAGACATTAAAGGGTTTAACTCAAACAATACAAGAAATTAACTTATCTTTAAATGTAAACCTGTAGCTATGATTCCTCACAGAAAATGACCCCCTGAGAACTCTATTTATTTTGTAAAATGATTTTTATATAGAATGTTATTTACTACATACCTGGCCTGGACTGTACCAAAACTGGTTCAGAAACATCAGAGGGTTTGCCAACTCCTGAAGCATTCACAGCACGGATTTGGAAAACATAGGTTTTACCTTCTTCTAAATCCTTGACCTTGAAAAAACACAATACCAATATGACATATGAAACCAAATCTGTAGAAATCAAAGAATTGGGAACTCTGCATTTGCTTTGGCGGCTCCATGTGTTACTTCTTGTTGGACTTTTTGGTAGTAGGAGATGATTGCATTTAGTTACACCCTAAAAATGAACAAATCTACTCCTTTTTTCACAAGTACCCATCTAAGGATAAAAATTATTTCTAGCACTTAACCAGAGCAGTCGTTTTAGATTCCTTGTACACCAAATTAATTCTGATGTCATCTTAACAAGTGCAAAATAACTGGGAATTAATGGATTGGTTCTTAAGGGCTTGTAAGTGTTTAAATGAAAATACTTTTTGGTTTAAATCCCAATTGCATAAATTTAGTAAACTGTACAGAAAAATGGGTTAATTGGCCCATCTTGTAACTATACCTTTAGATAGCGATTTGCTGTGGCCGTCTCATTAACTCTTGTCCACTGTTCTGAATCCACTTCTTTGTATTCCACAAAATACCCAGCAACAGGGCTGTTTCCAGAGTAAACTGGTGCTTTCCAGAGAATCACCAGGGAAGAATCTCTGACTTCACAGAATGTCAGATCAAAGGCAGGTCCTAGTAAAGGATATCCACGTAATATTAAAATGTGATTAACATTTTCTACATGTCATGATAGGTAGGAGAGAGGAAAGAATGTTATGACTGGCCAAATATTTCTAGTGACAGCATATTCTACATAACATATAACACTAGGGATTTATGTCTATTATAAGGACGCTAACTTTTATCACCCATCCTGTATCTCATTGGAAAGTACAGGTCTGATACTCTATTAAAGTCTTCATTGTTTTATGGCTTATGCAACATGAAATGGTTTTAAATCTTTAAATGCTTTACCTAGCTAAAGTTTTAAAAAAATGTTCCATAGTACATTACTATAATATCACTCTGCATCTATCCTCTTAATTTTTTTTTCTTCCACATGCCATTATATAAAGCTTCCTTTTCAACACATGGTATGGCTGATCAATGAGATCTCTATCCAAATCCAAGTAAGTCATACAAAGAGTTCATACCTAAAAAATTTCTGTAAAACCATATTTGACATAAACAGCTAACGGTTTGCTCCACTGTAGTTTTTGCAGTATTGGGTCTCTTTAGGGGAACCTGGAATTTAGATTACCTGGCTCAGCCATTGTCCATGCTTCACATTTGAAGTGCTCACTAGGATCAGAAGGAAGACCAAGGCCAGCAATATTGGATGCTGCTATTTTAAATTCATAAAAAGCACCTTCGTTCAGATTCTCAACCTATAATTATAAAATTAGACTGAATTTGTAGAGTTAATACGCATTCTACATCATATACAGTATTAGTATACAAAGTAATAAAATCGATGCCAAAACTAAAGTTGCTTATTGTACTCCATCTGTTAAACCAGCCTAATTATGAGTAAGCACCAAGTGAGGCGTGAAATGCGTTAAGTTTTGTACAGTTTTTCAGTTTCAAAGAATTCCCCACGCTGATATAATTTAGATTGATTCTTTCAAAATAAATACATATGAATTGGAAGCAAACCTGGAGTGCCTCTCTTTCTTTCTTCTTCAAATCATTGAAAACCTTGGCTAGTAACGGCACTTTCTTTTCATTTGATTTATACTACATTCAATGTCCCCTCAAGACAACTAATACGAGCATGATGTACATAGGGTACAAGATCTACATAAACTCCATGTAAAAGGTTTTGTCTAAACAGGATGTTATTTGGAACATCTCTGCATATTCTGTCATTCGCTTACTCTGTATTAAAGTACAAAACATTTCTTGTATGCCTATATTGTTTTATTTATATGACAACCTCATGTGTTGTTATTTTAAAAGCTTTCTCCAAAATGTAAATGGATCACATCCACTGCGGTATCCTAGTTTAAAATTCTTCAGGTAAATGAGTTTGCCATGATCTATTAGTTATAAACGCCTGATAATGATAGCAATGTATAAAGCAAGTTCTTATATGCTGTCCCAGTAGGAAGTAAGTGCAACTTTCTCCACAACAAAATATTTAAAAAGAAATGCACAATAAAAGGATCGAAAGGATTATAGAAGCTATCAAGTGTAGAAGGCTGGACAACAGATACATTCTTAAATACCAACAAGGCTCTAAGAGAGAATGCCAGCTATACAAATTTCTTGTATATAACGATATATGACATCATAGCATTTCAGCGATAAATCCGGTAATGCAGTCACTTAGGACTTCCTATGCAGCAAACACGCTTGTGGTGAGCTTGGGTAACCTGTGCACCAGACGTAGCTGCTTAAAATTACTAGAAAATTGTGGGCAGGCCTTTAACCACATCCAATTAGCAAAATATTGGGTGTAAATGAACAGTATTTAGGATAAGGAAATTTAAAAACGAAAGCACTGGAACCTCCTAGTATGAGGGTTCACTATTCGTGTGCGCTTGGTGAAGAGTCGTCATTATGATCTAGAGTAAGTACTATTAGATACGTTTCAACCAAATTACCTGTAGATGTCATTTCATAAGGGCGTAATGCTGTATAACTCATTGAATTCTGACAAGCGCATGATTACTTAATCTACCAAGTACTGTATGTCTGGCATATGAACTTTTAATAATTAATCATGACAGTAGAAAAAAAAAGCATTCCAGTGTTAAATCCCATTAAAATAAAACTGTTCTTAGTAAAGCAAGATGTTCGTGGTAAAGGATATTTAAAATGGGTCTAAATTTTAACATCATTTGATTTAAACATTTTATAGTATTCATTCTCATTAGTCTTTGTATCAGTAATTTAAAAGCAGTTGTGAATTTTTTTATTTAAGTACTTTTAAAAAGTTTTCTTAAATTTCTTCTCAAATACTGCAAAAAATAATAAATATCTAGTTCAAGATTGTGTCTCACAATCCTTTTTATTGTCTATTCATACAAAAATATCTAGACTAAAACTGTCCTTCACAGACTTTTCATATTATATTTCCATAGTTTAGCTTTCAAAAATTGGCTTCACTGAACAATTGACGGCCGTCTCTGGCAGTGGAGGAAGGGCTAGTGACTGGCATATTGACTGTTTTAGACCAACAGCTCGCAAACTTTATGATACTGGGCTTGGCCAATTTTACTTGTAGACATTTTACAGTTATCATGTAAAACATGTATTTTATTTACTTTGAAACCTCTTGTACAACAAACCAGGCTACAGAAATTTGGAAAACAATATGGGTAGAAGTAGTGCTACCACGTAAGTGGAATAATGAATTTATGCTTAATTAACCCAGACCCCATCATAGGAATAGCAGTTCATATAAACTTGTGTTAAAACACAAGCTCTCCTAAGCCTGAAAGTTGAGCTCTGCTGCACAGTATAGTAGACAGCCAAAATGTTCTGTGAAAATTGGCTGTTATTAAATCAAATCAGACAAATCAAACCAATTACCCAGCTACACATTGAAGATTCGGGGGAACGGTCCACAAAAGGCCCAAATCCAAAGAAGAGTGGAGTGACTTTTCTTACAAGTTTCCTAACCTTTATGATTAACCAAAAAAAGGCTGCTTTACAAGAACCTCTCTGTTGAATCAGAGTATCCATAGCCTTTCATGCTTTGTTTATTATCATAATTTATCATTTTAAAACGTTAAAACATGCCTAATTGGAAATAAATCATTGTCACGTAGATGAAACACACACCTCACGCCACATAAATGTCACTATTTCCCACAGACATCCCACTCTATAAAAATATGTCCCTATTCTTGTCAGTAATAGTGAAAAATGATATGAGTGTCAGATTTCCGCTCCAAACCATATTTTATATGAGTACTCACTGTGTAAATTCTTTCTTGGATTTGCCTGGAATTCACTTCATGCCAGTTAAGGTGATTAGCCTCACGCTTATCAATGAAGTATCCAGAGATAGGAGATCCACCAGTAAACTTAGGTAACTTCCAACCCAAAGTCATTGAGTGACCATCGCAATTTAGAAGGGTTATCCCATAGGGGTAAGATGGACTAGCTGGAAGAAACAGGGACATTTCATTTTGTTACCGTACTGAAATCAGTTTATTTTGGTTAATAATAATGTCTACACTAACTATTGTAGGATGTGAACAATCAAAACATAAAGTTTGCAACATTTTAGTAAACTATATTTTGTGGAGAAAAATCGCATCTCATTTTTTATGTGCATTCAAATATTGAATCAAATATTTAGCTGTGTGCATTATGAACTATGGGGTTGTATGCACAGCCTAAAAAGAACACTGAAAAATATACCATATGTGATACACAACTAAGTATACAGTTTCGTATATGGTAGAACATGCATTGAATGCATCCCCATGTCTTCATATTATTCTTTAATAACCAGGCTTATAATCTGGATTTAGAAGAACAGTAAAAAAAATAGAATGCTCAGGATCTTTAAATTCATACGTGTTGATCCTTTTTCCCAACAAACCTTTAACCCATCGCTTGTAGTGCTGTGTTTGATATAACTGTTCCGCTATAGATGGCTTAAAACAAGAGTTACTTGAATGAAAGGAGAATTTGTTTAGATACATTTATGTCAATGTTAATAAAAGTGCGAGTGATTTCAAATAGGAAATACGTGATATACAAATAAAATAAAATGTTTTGTTAATCAAGTCTGAAAATTGCTATAATAAAATGTGGTAGTTTCTGTCAATTTCTAAATGTATTCATTACTGTTGTGAAAGGAAATTGAATGTTCTGCAAATTACAGAAACATTGTAGAATTTTAAGATTAGAGAATGCTTTGGACAAGCAAAAATATTTTACTTCCCAGCATAATTACAGGATAAGAATGTGTACATTTAGAGAAAGAAATAGCTTAAAAAGGAAGAGTTTTATACACGGTTTAAAAGTGAGCTCCATGGACCTAATAGAATAGATAATATAATATCTAACTTATAATTCATTTGTTTATTTATTATATAATCATATTACTATCGCTTCTTTTCTCTAATTTTCTAATTCTAAGAAACTTACATAAAATGAATGCAAAAAATACAAAGTAAGTATGTATAGCTTATTTTCATGTTGTTGCTTTTGTGGTTGGTGACATTAGCCTAGTAAAGAAAACAAAAAGTCAATAGAGGGTGAAGAGTGTATTTGAGCATGCATTTTGAGACCACCTACCATGAGGGACACCACCTCCTAAAACCATTAAATCGAAAGAAATTGTAAGTTGTATTTTAGACATTGTTTAACTTGTTACCACCATAACAATACAAAAAAAAAAACAAAAAAAAACCTAGAAGAATAAAAAGAGTACTTATCCCATTTAGAGAGTAAAGAACCTGAAATTTCTATTACATTTATTTTATTATACAATATGTATATTGCATTCATAGGTTTTGGTATAGATATGGTCCACCGGGTGTTCTATATCACAGTACTTTTTCATTTGCTAAAAAAGCAAACTGCTACTTGAAATATAGATAAAATTGTTAAGAATTATTCAAATAATTCAATTACAAAAGGGTTTGTGACATAAACTTTTCTTCCTTCAGTATATTGTATGTTTTTATGTCTGAAATATATATATGAATTTACTTCCATGAATTCATAGATAGATTCTATTTTTAAAACCCCGTCCACCTGGAGCAGGAAGGAGGACAGGTTGAGATTCATGCCTCATACAGAAGTGAAGACCACTTTACCTTTTAGTGAATAGAACCATTTCTCAGCACCAAATGTATGAACAAAGTCAATCTCCTACAGCTTTTATATGCCCCAGTCTGGTTAAGGGTTAAACTTTATGCATTTCCATGTTTAGTTTATAAAGGTACAACATAATATCCATGTCCGTCCTAATGCAGGGTTAAGTCAATGAAGTGATTAAAAACTCATTGATAACAACAGACAAACACAAGTGATTTGATGTGGATACTTACTCAAAGCAGCCTTAACCGTTATCGACTCTGACTCCTGCGAATTTTCACTGACTCCAACCGCATTAACAGCCTTTACACGGAAAATGTAACTTTCTCCAGTTGTTAGACCATGTACAACAAATCTATATAATGCAATGAACAACATTATCAGATAAGATAAAGAGAAGAAAGGTGCTTTTTTATCTAGGATCATTATCTTAACTACCAAACCTTCAAAGGTTTAATATTCTGTATTTAGTTCTTAAATTAGTATCATCTGTATTTAGCTGTTTACTTTTGTTGTATCTTTATATTTACAATATTTTAGTCACTTGATTCCTAATATTAAGGAAATTCAGAGAAACATGAAAAAGTTAATAAATGCTAAACATTGGTTAAATGTTTAATGTATCATCTAATTATGTACTGTGAAGAAAAAAAATAGATTTTTCACAACATTCATATCCTTAAATAATGGATCCTGAATATCATGTTAGTACAAAGAAGCTAAATAAATCTCCTTGGGTGGGGAGCAGACCCTGTACACTTATAATTCTAAGTCATTCCCCTCCTTCCATCTATGTCCTGTGGAATAGAAGGATTTAGTTGAATAACATTAAAAAACAACCCTCTATACGCTTCCAACCCTAAGGTGTAATACAGGCTTCTTACACTAGGGGGTGTTGGTGCAAATTAGAATATGGGAGCACTCCCTAGCCATTTCATAAGATGTGTGTTTTTGGGGGGTTGGAGGCTAGTTAGGGTTTTTTTTAATCTAACTTAACCTCATCCTTTCCAGAGGACAGAGATTGTGGAAGGGGCATGAGACATAGTCCATGCCCCTCCAATGGGGATTGTATGTCTTTTAAACCCCCATCCCAATGAGCATAGGAAGAGAGGGTTTGTGGAACAAATATGCCCCCTGAGCATTACTTACATTTTAATCACTCCAATCTATTACGAATGAGATGAAAGGGGTGAGAGGAAGGCATGACTAGGGTCTATGCTTTCCATAGAAGTTTTTAAAACGTTTAAACCCCTCATCCCTATTCAATTTCCAAGTTCCATTTTAAGGTGCAGGCAACCTGCAAATTAGTGAATTTGAGTTGCCTGCTTTTTTTTTCAACCTTCATGCACTTGCGTACACTCACATCTCCTGCGTGTGAGTATATCAAGGTTTTTGAAGTCCTAGTGTGAGTTGGCTTTAGTATATTTGTGCGTTAGATTTTTGTCCAGCTCGTGTACGTTTTCAACCGCATTCTTTGTCAACTTCTTTGTCAATTACAAATACCTTGAAATATTGCCTTAAAATACCTGATTCTCTGGATTGAGCTCAAAAACGGAAATAACTGCATAAGGTAAGTAGTTGTGATTAGGCAAAAGTCTCAGGGGCCCAGCATTTTGTATCTCTTAAATGCCAGTGTTTGTAGTTCAACTGAAGAGCAGAGGGATGTGTAATGATGGATGGATGATATCATCCTAACCACACCTCTATTAGGATATTGTAAAACTAATAGTTACATGTTATGGCTCCTCTAATATGTAAAATGTGTGTTGGTTTCTGAATCTCATGCTTGTGTCTATTCTTAGCCTGTCAAATTATATTAAATCCAGTCTTGCTATGGAACGATTTTGCACATTTAAACTGATTTGAAATAGTAAACACTCCTACCTATTATACTTAATGGGTTTATGATTGCAATGTTCCCAATGATTAGATCCAACCACTGATGAATCAATGTAGTATCCAATTAATTCTTCCTCTACTTTAGCCTTATCGAACTGTACAACTACCGATGTTCTGGTATTTCTAGATGCCAAGATACGACCAGGAGCAGATGGCACAGCTGTGGAAAAAAAGAAAAGAAATACTATACATTTTAGGTGAATTTAAGCATAAAAACAGGCAGGAAATAAATCAAGAACCAAGTATGCTTGTATTCTTTATTGAGTGAGGAAATATAATTTCAGGTGGAGTAAAAATGAAAACAAACATATGAGAACAAGATGATTGCAATACAAGATGTCTTAAAATAGAAGAAAAGCTCTTCTGAAATAAACTGTGATTATGGGTTTTTCTATTTAATTTTCTTTTAAAATGTGTTAGCTTTGCCTGGAAACCATTAGGTATTATCTAGACTAGAGCGTCCAACCTTCTGTTACAAGTGCCTCTTGCAATACTAAGAAACTGGGTCCACTTCAATACCTATGTAATTTCAGAACATATTGGTATTTATTGACATGATCGAGAGACCAAGTTTAGTTCATGAAAGACAGATTCATCAATATGATTATCTTACTTTATTAATATGCACTATATGGGGCCAACTCAGCTATAGCGTCTTTAGCATTAGATACTCCTAAAGACATGTGCAAATGAGCCCAAAGTGAATCAAACAAATCTTTCGGTTCATTCTTGGCCCATCCATTTTCAGGCAACAAATTCTGTCTAATGCCCATTCGTTTGAAATGGGAAGCCTTTTCAATTAAGAACTTCAATTTGTTGTCTGACACTCACATTCAATCTCATTCTCTTACACCCACACTCATTAACTCTTCCTCACACTCTCTGAACTTCACCCTACCTTCTCTGCCCACCACTTATGTGTCTTGCAACTCCGCTTCTTCTCTAACACCAGTGAATTTCCGCAAAATTGCAGCGCTTCAAGTGGCATATAACAATCGGGGAGAGGATGTCACCGGAAGTTTTGCCATTTTTGCGCAAGTTCGCTGGAGATTATCTTGAGGCAAAAATAGCAGAGATTCTATGCACACCCCCCCCCACACAATTAATTAGGAAGCTCTGCCATTTTGCTGAAGTTCACCGGGAGGTCATGTCCATGGAGATGTGGACAAAGAAAGAAGACGGAAGAGGGAAGAACAAGAAGATGCTAGAGAAGAATTGGAGCTGCAAGACAAGGAAGCGGAAATGGTCAGCAGAGGAGGTAGGAAGACATTCAGACAGCGTGAGAGAGTGTGTGAATGAGTGTGTGAAAAAAATGTGAATGAGAGTGTGGGAATGAATGAGCCCACAAATTCTGAAAGAAAATTTAAAACTTTTTGCTTAATTTTCATTCATTGTGTGGGGGTTTGCCTCATTTTTGGAAATTTGTACGAATTAATAAAAAATGCAAATTGCATTACATTTGCAATTCATACAAATTCAACGCACAAGTCTAATCAAAATATTATGTCTACTTAGCTAAAAGAATCTTGTGTGTAGTTGTGGTAGTTTGCTTGAAACAGTAGAAGGTCACCTTCTTTTCCAATTACTTAACTTTTGCATAACATAATTATATTTAATTATTGTAATTATATATATGTCAAATATGCTAATTATTCCTTACCTAGACGTTCCTGTGCTTGTATTGGTGGGGTTATTTCTGATGGTTCACTGACACCATACTTATTTGCTGCAATCACTCTGAAATTATATGACTTTCCTTCAACTAGGTCAAATATCGCATAACGAGGAGATCTTACTGCGATATGTGAGTTAACTCTTTGCCAGCTTCCACTGCCAACCATTGTCTGCAAAACAAAAATCAAAATATTGTCTTTGATATATCACATTGCAGAGTTTTAGAAAAAAAGTTATTTTCAGTTCTGCATCCAGAGCAAAACTAAATATTACTATTATTATTTATTGATTTATGGTAGAAACAAAGTCACAAGTTAATGCAAAATGAAGAACAGCAGTCTCTCTAGCTTTCCAAATGTAGAAATGTGTAGCAACAGCTGGGTTATGGTGATTTTTTTGAACATCATCACCTTTAACACTGTGATGAAGGAACGGTTTAACATGAGAAAAACGAGAACTAATACTGACTGGTGAAACCAGCAGCATTTTTAGAAATAGAACTGCGGGATGTATGCAGTCTGTTCTACCTTACATGTTACAAGTGTCTCACATTTGCATACATAAAATGTTATTTAAGGAGCACCAACAAATTGCATAGCACAATTAGAATTTGGTGAAAATTAGCAACCTTAAACTTACAATATCCAAAATTGACAAAAACATTAACAGACTTTAAGACATGCTGGTGCAGAACTAAAGGAGGGCCCTGCTCTTGATATCTTACAATTAATGGGATATATAGCAGTTATATGAACTGCATAATTGTTGATACATGTTATACATGTTATATAACAGTTTGTCAATTCTCATCTTTTCATACCCCTTGAATATATGTATTGTATTAAGCGCTGCATAATTGTTGGCGCTATATAAGTAAAAGAATAAAATAATATAATAATAATATCAAGTTTAAAAAAGTGAATACACTGTATGCTTCTTTAAATTATCATCTACAGGTCTCCTGGCGGTAATTTATGTTCAATGTGGTTTTTTTATTGTTAAATCATATAAACCGATAATCTTCACAATAAAGACAAACAGCTATTGATTATTAATACATAAAACATAAAAACTATGAAGTGGCTTACCACATCTAAACTAAGGTCACATGAAAGGATTAAAGTTGTATAAAGCAGTATGGAACAAAACTAAATAAAAAAGTCAAATGGAGTAAATAAAGAAAATACATAACAATGTAGGGTGTTAGACATAAGACAATTTACTAAGATTCCCAAAAGCATACAAAGGGACCTATTTTTGAGCTCTAACATTAACGTTTCATCATTAGGAATTTCATTATCGTTCTTTCTTTTCTTTTATAAAATGCTATTACATATATAAAAATGTAATGAATATAAAAATAATGATAATAGGTATTAGGTTACCTAATATTAGGTTTCACATTTTTTCCTAAGATTAACACATTTTAACTTAACGCAGTTTAATTGGTGCCAGACCTTTCCCATAATATAATCCACTTTCAATTTTGTATTGAAAATGTATTTGATTTTGTATTTCTAGCCAGTGGATTTGACCTGGGACTTTCCAGTTTTGTTGCCATCAGAACCTAAACAATTCTTTGGACCTTATTACATGATGGTAAGTCAAGATGAATAAGAAACATTTGGGGTGACAATTGGATATTGGAAAGTAGAAGTCTATTAAGAAGTTATGACAGTTCTGTCCTGTGATATTAGGTCCTCACACTCCCACAATCATGTAGTAAATAGAGCCTTTATATCTTAAACATCTCCAACATACATTAGAATTAAGATTTTATTTTAAATTTATGTAATCTAGTGGGGGCCATGTACCCTCAATAGATGCCTTTATAATGGAGCTCATGGAGACTTATACAGTGAATATATTTCTTTATCAAAGGAATACCAGAAAGCCAGTCTTCCTGGGAGAAGGACTTCTAATTTTTTAAGAACATTGCATTCAAAAATAGCTTTTGAGGCTAACAAGTTTTTTATTCTCATATAAGTAAGTTTCTTTGGAAGACATATTTGGGTTTAAGCTGTTAAAATTACGTAATTATTTTGTTTGCCAATATATTGGATAGTTTTAGTTTATTGGTCACAGTTCAATTTTCCTGGTTAATATCCTTTTTAAAAAAGGATATGGTTTCACTAGGTGAACATTTTAAAACCTGATTTTTTATATTAAGTGAACCATAGTTGTTACAAAATATTTTATTATATGGTTTGCTAAATCTATAGGGGTGTCGATGGAATAATTTTGATTACCGTAATGTTTTCCTTTCATGGATTTGTGGACAATGCGTTTATTGAAAACGATTAATTAAAACTTATGTTAAAACTAAACAACTTTTCATCATCACGTAATAATTCCCAGCATTAGTGATTAAAGCAATCAATCCAATACGAGGGAGGAAAATGAAATATTCAACATTCCTATTCATCAAAGTAAAGCCGAGTTTTAGCATAAAGTGTTACATTTGGAGTAATTGACAGAAATGTTCAATTTCAGCAACATTTGAAAGTAATTGCTCCAAACATTGCCATAGTTCACAGGGTTCTAACTTCTAATGACCCTTTATAGTGCATCATGTCTAAGCTATTTATAGCAGCTTTTATGAAATAGTGTTTACTTAATGTCCCAGAAAATACAAAATATCATTTGATTCTGAAGCATTTGTATGTGTAGAGGATAGGCATGAAGGGGGTATATATGGGCAATACACTACCAATTTTTTTAATTTTAAGTTCTTTATTTACATTGAGCATTGGGGGTAGTTCTGTGAGCTTCAGGAGAGAACATGAGAGTTTTCAGTCAACGTGCATGCTCTCTCATGCTCTTGCCCAAAAACTTGCAACATTCCAAGTCCAAGGCCCTGTCAGTTGTTTTGCGAGAGTTAGCGTGGTAAAGACATGCAGCCTCATTTGAGTGTGAACGGTTGAATAAACCCTTGACTCTACAGGCTACTCCAATTTTAAGTGAATAGACCATTGTTGTGTAATATTATTTTTTTTATTTTATTAAAAACCCACTTTTCCTGTAGATTGTCTAACCTTTAGAAATTCAACACTGAAAGTTATCAAGACTTTACCTTCTCAATGTAATACACTAGTTGATCTCTGCCACGGGGAGCTGGTGGATCCCAGCTAAGCACAACATATGTTTTGCTGGTTTCTAAAGCTTGAACATTGGTGGGAGGACTAGGGATTTTGACATCACCTATAAAAAGAAACATCAATCTTGAATATCCAGAAAGACAGTGATATTTTTATCCTTTGCTTCTGATAATATATTTGCAAAATCGAGTCATAGATTATAGAGACAGCCACTCCCTTGCAATCCTAATGCTCTACTAGGTACATATATTTGTTCTCTACTATATGCGCCATCTGAGTGTTAGGGTCATGTCTGGCTGGCCCCTCTTAAAGGATTTGGACAGCCTAGGAAGGTAATTGCCCATCTCCCCACCCTCCCCTGAGTGCCACACTTTAGAAGGGACAGTCCTTCTTTGAGACCCAAATTTTCACACTTTCCCTTGTCCCTTCTTTCAGGAACAGGAATTGGTGGGTATATATACAGCCATAATAGTCAAAATAATGGGTTTAATGAACAGCAGTTGTTCTATACATGCAGAAAAATAAAAATGAATATAATTAGTAATGTCCATAAAATAACGATTGAATATGTTCTATCCAAATAAATATTTCATTAAAACAATGATATAGAAATATATAAAATGATTTATTGCTGGGCCTCTTCAATTAGGCAATAACATATTTTATACAAATGATAACTAATTAATTACACAAATAAAAAAAACATATTTTAGAAGTATGTTATCATTGAAATTATATTTTATGATTGGTTAAATAATTATTGGAAACATTTGCTAAAATTATGAGCTACTGGTACATAGCCTTCTCTGATTTTTTGTGTAGCACCACAGAGTGTATTTTTCAGGGACACTTCTCTTGAAGTGGTCATATTGGAAAGTATTATATCGAAGAATAAAAAAATATACAAAATTACATAAAATTGAACAACCTATGTAGCATAGCACTCAGGAAGTTACTCTAAAGAAGCCAGTCTTGTTCTGCTTTTCTCAAATGTCTCTGATGTGGTATTACTTTATAATCAGGATAATATTCTTTTTTCTCCACAGAGAAGCTAAAATATATCAGGAGAGCTGATGGAAACTTCCGTCTTCTATGTTACTAATTTCAAAAAGCTTATTAAAGTTAAATACCTTCCAAGTCATCTTGACAGATAACAATTTCACGTCCTCCATCCAGATGGATTGCTGCAGGGAAGGAAACAAAGGCCATAAGAATATTTAAATATAGGTGTTAAGTAAAGATCACATATCCTATGCAAATAGAAAGGTTATCCTTAGGCAGTTATATAAGGATCACTGACTTTTAAGTTGTATAAAATGTTCTAGATTTACTGTATGTTTTATTAAAAAAGTATCATTTTGTAGCAGAAATGTTTTATTTTATTTTATGGTCTAACTGAATACCACAATGCTGTATAGTAGGTAATAAACACAAACATTATTTAAATATTTTGCCTTGTTCAAAACAATGATATATGTAGTAGCATTTTATTATTATTATTATTATTATTATTATTATTATTATTACATACGTATATGTATTACTTTGTGATGGGAAAAAATAACTCTTTTGGTTCTATTTACTAAGAAGTAAGTAACTTTGTGATTAGCCCTATGATGGAATATCCCTAGCTACCTCAGAGCCCAATGACATTTTACATCACAATTATTTAAACAGTGCCAGCAGGTAGAGCTGTTACAATGGAGAACAGTGAAAATAGTTAACAGACATTTAAAATAACAACATTAATATACATTAATAGATGCTGGTACAGAAGAGTGAGAGGGCCATGCTCTTGTGATCTTATAATATATCCCTTTCCTGCAAGTTCTGCATTATTTGGGAATCTTGTGCTTATTTCTGTTAACCTTGAATTTAGTATATGCTAAATTTGAGATTATTGACCTAGTTATTCGCCATGGTGAATTCAGTCATCTGTTTTAACAGAACATTTATTAAACCACTGATTGCATTTTGGTCCCAGATGGGCAGATCTTAGAATTAGATACTTCAAGCAGCTGCCTGAGAAACCTAAATTGGGGATGCAACAGTGGATTTTTGGAGGACTGTGCCAATTTTACTTAACTGTCCTGCTATCCCATCTAGTCACATCATCAGGTTCACATCAACGGAGCAATTGCTCCAGGGTGCCGGTGTTCAGAGGGGCCCTGCACCAACTTCTTCAGGGCCCGGCATTCTGATGGATCTATATATCTGGCCTGTTTCACAAAATGGCGATCCGATGGGATTTTGTCAACACTGATGCTACGTGTGTGTGTATTTGTGTGTATATATATGTGTACATGACTAATACTGTGCAAAAGTTTTAGGCAGGTATGAAACAATATATGAATGCATTCTAAAGAAGACATGATTATAGTTTATTTTTATCATTTAACAAAATGGAAAGTGAGTGAAGAGGAAGAAAAATCAATATCAACTCAATATTTGGTGTGACCACTAGACTAGTACATTCAGATCCGTACAAATTATAATTGGAACGAAAATTTAATGACTGTCTGAAAACAAGGACGGACCACAATGAAACAAACGAAAATGAAGCAGAGCACTCTGAATTTTCATTTGGATTTTCTTGCTTTCTCGCTCTTAATGACTCTTACTCACACTCTGTTACACTCTCACTAACCCTCTCTCACACTATCTCTCAAAATCTCTCTCAATGTCTCCCTACCTTTTCCCCCAACCGTGTCCCAGTGTTCTGCAGCTCTGCTCCTACTCTTTCTTTATCCACTTCTCCCCAGTATCAGCTCCATTAACCAGGCCCCCTGGAGCACTTATGTCAAAGTGCCTGAGGAGCCTGCCGTGACTCCATCCTTTTGTGGATGTAATCCAAGAGGCCAGAATATTAAAGATGGATACACAAAGAAAGAGAAGCTAATTTGTAAGCATTATTCGGGTTTCTTGAACTACTTCTGCAAAAAGGACAAAGCCACAGCAATAGCCACTCTTCCCCCATTCCGCTAATCGCCTTTTTAGGGAAGCATTTCAGGGGGCCTGGTTCAGAGACTAGATACCGGGGAATAGCTGACAAAGAGGTATGGTTTTTGGACCCAAGTCTGCCAAAAAGACTACTACAGAAGGGGAAGTGATCGGCAGAAGCAGAAGTTTTCGGTACAGAAGGTGGGGAAACATTTAGAGAGTGAGAGAGAGTGAACAAGAATGAGAGTGTGAAAAAGTGAGTGAAAGTGTGAGAGAGTATGAGTGAATGTAAAAATGTAAAACTTTTTGCTTTGTTTTAGACCGTTTCGTGGGATCTATGGCCTCATTTTCGTGGCATCATATGTATCACCGAATTTACCAAAATTTGGCAAATTTCCAATTCATATGAACCTGAATGCACAAGTCTAATAAATAACAAGTCTAATAAATATGTGTGTGGATGTCTATATGTATAAACTGTACATAGATAGATAGATAGAAAAAGGATGAAACATTTTAAAGCCAGGATAAAATAAAAAAAAATAGCAAACAGTGAGTAAAAGATGTCAGCAAGTGAGATGGAAAAAAAGATAGAGCAAAATAAATTGCCAAAGATGGAGCAAAGAAGAGAACCGAATGGAAAAAAGGAGTAGAAAATGCAGAAATCAGAGGAAAAAAACTAAACAAAAAACCTAGCTATAGCCAGGAAATCCAGAGAAGGAGCCCTTCCTGTAAAATTCCCCCAGGGCCCAAGGCTCCTTAATCTGGCTTTGCATATCAGTGTCTCTCCTTTTTTAATAACCTTCTAAAGCAGAGAAAGCTGGGCCACTAAGGAGGATGGTGGAGCAATTTTGTTATAAGAATTGGATAAATCCCAAAGTAAAAGATGATGGGGGCAGGGTATTCTTGCCTGAGGTACTGTTTGGTCTACAACCGACCCTGCAGTTGGGAATAAAACCACTAACATTAAAAAAAAACATTGGTCTTTCAAAACATAACAATATTTGAATTGTTGGTTGCTGAAATCCTTCAACTTTTCCAAATTCCATAAACTTACAAATAATAGATACTGATATAGTGACACCATGAACTATATGTGTTTAAAATGTGTATTTTAATTTAACATTTTACAACAAAAAAATAAAATAAAAATCAATCTGCTTGTACTGACACATAACCCTATGATTTATGGCTATGATGGTTTAACAAGCTTGTTTTATGTTCTCTCCTAGTGTCACACAGCTTGACATCTGCTTTTAAGTTAAAGTTTATGAGCATTGTATGCACATTTTCCTTCTTCTTGGCATAGAAAGTACAGCTAAAACATTCTATTGAATACAAGGTTTGGATCATACAGGATATTCAGTATGTGACTATTGCATAAATAAAATGATAAGGGTAGAATATGTTAATCAATTATTCAGAAGATGGATGTGTATATAGACAATTTATGTTACAGTGTCTCAGTTTTCCATTTCTAATGTTATTGTTTCTTTTTTTTTTCATTGTAATGTTTCTGTTGTTTCCTAGTGAAATTTTACTTTTTTACTTTGTTTGTATTACAATGTAATATTAATGCGTGCTCTAACTTCATAATGTGCATAGTGTTCTTTGCTGCAATGTTGTTTACAGTCTTTGCTTATATTATTTTATGTTGATTTTGAATTGTACGGTTACCTGAAAGGCTATTTCAAGAGCAATGAATGTAAGACTGTTTCTGTCTCTTCTTATTTCTCATATCTCAAATCTTTTTCTTTCAGTTGACATGATATGAGACCGGGGGTGATATTTCTCCCAGTTGTAGGTCTAATTGTACACAATGCTCACTGCAGAGTCTACTGAGCCAAGCTCTCGGACTAAAAGTTAGAGCATTAAAAGCATGATGATAAAGAGGTCACCCAGTAAAACCAGTAAAATCATCTGACCTTAAGGCAAGTTTCTTCACTGTTCCTAACTCTTACCTGTGATAACATGAAGACTCTTGGAATGGACCATTCAAAGGTTATGTTTCAGATGCATTTTTTTGCAATTAGACATTAGTTAGTTGACAGTAACTTGTATCATCAAGCTTCACTTAATGCCCACTGCTTAGAGAAACTACTGATTGTGGCTTTCATTTTGCTAGAATCAATTAATAGTAGCTGATATTTCACTAATCTAGGAAAGTAACAAGTTAACATTAACTGCTGCCGGTATTATAGGTCATAAAATATGCATGTGGGTTATATATTTGATCTATAATAAGGAATAATAAAAATATTTGGTGTAAATTATTTTTTGGGTTTTGATGATGAGTAAGTTATTGCATTTATGTTCATTTTACAAAGTTGTTATCATATAATACATGTAATAATGCTTGAAACTGGTTAAAAAAAAACAGATACAACCAACAGTCTATGTGTAGACATTAAAGTCAGTGTCTGTATGTTTTCTATTAGGCACCTACTTTGTAAGCGAGTCAAATCAGCTGGATCCAAAGCAGCCACTGCCAAGGACTCTCTAGATGGTCTGCTTACACCGGCTTTATTAACCGCTCTAACACGGAAAGTATATGATCGACCTTCGAAGAGACCAGTTACAGGATATTTGCAGATCTTCACAGGAGCATCATTGCATTGAATCCAGTTCTCAGTGCCCACCTCACACCTACAAGGATAACATTATATTTAGTTAGTGAATTGATAGTAGTAATAATGTATTTCTTTAAAAAAAAACAATTACACAAAGTTCACAGCTACCACGCATTTTATTTACATGGCACAACATCATTTCATAGGCCTGATTAGTCCTGCATAAAAGGTGGTTTAGTCAAACTGCTAATTTGACTCCGAGAATGGAAATTCACCGTATTATACAGCATTTGTATTGCAAAGCAGACAGAGCAAATATTCTCTAGGGCATTTCATTATTTATTACCAGACTCCAAATACACCCCTAATTGTTCTCTTCCTTCTTATAATGACTTGGGTCTCTCTTCTACTGTAATTACCTCTTCTCACTCAGGATTTCAACTGTGCTGTATCCCTTCTGTGGAATTCCTTAGTCCGTTCTATCAGACTTTCTCCCTCGTACGCAACTTTGAAAAGCTCTCTGAAAGCCCACCTTTTTGGAGAAGCGTACAACCTTTCTTCCTAACGCTCTCAGCCATCATCCTAATCAAGCCATCCGAATGATCAACAACCTCAACAGATCATCTAAACACAATCAATTCATTCCAATCCACGCAGTCATTTTATTTAGCTTTCCACTACTGACTAGATTGTAAGCTTTCAAGAGCAGGGCCTTCTCCTTTTGTACCAGTTTGTTATTGTGTGTGACTTTAAATTATTCCACTGATTGCAACCGCGCTACAGAACCTGCTAGCGCTATATAAATAAATGTAATGTATTATGTAATGTAATAGTTTTTTAATGTCTAGTGAAAGATCCATTTTAGGTAATGTATATAGAAAGCTACCAATAGAATGTTTCAGCGTATTGGATCCATACTTTCTTTTTAGGAATAAGACTTTTTTTTTCTAAGCTTGCACCAGAATCACTTATACTTAACTTACATTGTGCTGTGCTATGTCAACATGTAAAAGTATGGTCTATGCTTTAGGAAGTTATGATCAGAAATAGCTTTTTATATCTGAATGACAATGCAATTTCCAGACATTTTTTTGATTAAGACTGTCCAGATTCTCAAATGAAAGTTAATATAAACAGCACTAAGGTTTATTGTGTGTCAATTAATGATTTAGGACGAAACAGCCAAATTTACATCTGACCAAAAAAATAAAATAAAACTTGTACATACTTATCCACAAAGTAGCCAATGACCGGAGCTTCGCTTGCTGTGTTTGGTGGTTTCCATGTAACTATCACATAATCTTTGTTAGCATCATGGCATTCAACATCCATTGGTGCACCTGGGGCCCCAGCCACCAAGGCTGCAGCATCTTAACAACAATCAAAAAGAGGTCTCTTTTTAGTTTAAATTGATATGTTCAAGTGTGTTTCACTGTTACATTTTCTTTTCGCTTGAACTGATTATCTGATTCTTCATTAACAATCTACTCCTGACATAGTTAACCTTGCTAAAAATACCTAATTGGTCATAGTATGCAAAAAGAAAGGAATAATCATACATAGCTATGGCAATGTGCCCTCTGACCAACATCTTCAACTACGCAATCATAAACATTCTTTGAAAACTAAGAAATAAATTTAGTTTAGTATTTGTACTAGTATTAGTTTTGGTATTATAAAATAAACTATGAATATATTTTAAGTGCTATGAATGCATGTTGGAGTAACTTTATCTTCCTATCCTTCTTCAGGGTATCATCAGTGTTTTATTTTGAACATGGTAGAGCGTTACCAAAAATCCTAATTAACTTCAACAGAGGTGGAGTGCAAAAGGTGTCACTGAATAAACATTGAAAGCTATGGTTGTCCAGTTATCGGGAATAAGTTCCTATCACTATTGTAATTGTATAAAATCAACAACTTATTATATATTTTGCTATACATCATGTTACTTCTAGAAGGGGTATAATGTAAAATATGCTGACATGGACTATATGTACATAAACTTGTTACAGATTTGAAAAGTGTCTGGTTTGTATGTGCAACCACCGGACTTTACTAAAAGAATAATTCTAATACATATTTTAACTCTATTGTTTATGTTTTATCTAAGTAGTCATGTGGGCTTATTAGAAAACCTTTCATATTTTGTAAATTTGCATGTTAATTAATAACGAGGATCTGCACTAGTCAATAGCTTAAATTAGGAAACATTCTGTCACTGTTGTCTTCCCGGACAATGTCTTCATTAACAGATTTATTGTCCTTCATTATTCAGAGCAAAGCTGACCTTCTACATGAGAAACTGTTGTGTACAACAGTTCAGAGCTACAGTTGGGATTTGTGCATGGTGTTAAATCAAGGGATTTTGTTAGAATTGCTGTTACAAGATTATCTACTTTTCAGGAAATTAAATTTGATACCATCTAGACATGAGTCTATATAATACAAACATATTACAAAGCATGTTAATAAACACAAGATGAACAATAGACTAAAAGTAATTACATTACTAGGTGTTCTACTACTAGCAAAATAACAACAAAAATATTTGTGGAGATTTACCCACAGATCTAAATGATTATATTTTAAATAAGACACTCCAATATTAGAATAGAAAAAAAATACCAGCCACAAAGAGGAATCCGCTGTGTTGATTGACACCACCCCTTGTGATTATTCTTACAGTGTACAGTCCTTCATCATCCTTATTCAAATGTTTAAGTGTCAGAGTGGTGCGCCCCTCTCCAAAATGCAACTGGTTCCACTTGGAATCTTTGAGTAATACGTCTGAAATGTAAATCAGAGTCATTATTTGTTGAAACAGGAACTTTGTTAAAATAATGGGTAAAATGACAAAAACATCAGCATTTGTCATTTCACATGTAAATGTTTCTCAATAGTTAAATGCCCTTTGTGTATAATATGTATCTCAGTTGAAACCCTGATGCATTTATATATTGTTACGGCTAAAGAAAAGCAATTTGGGTATAGGAGGCAAATTTTTTTTTTTTTTTTTTTTTTTTTTTTTTAGGAGGCAAAATTATGTCTACTGCATGGACATGTACTATGATGTGGAAGCCACAATAGTAGCAAGTACAGTACATCCGGCTTTGTGAGCCCCAACGATAAAACCAGGCTGACCCTAAATTAACCTGAAAAATTTGGAAAAACGATTGCATCTCTGTATCATCTAAACAGTTACAGAGTGAATTGGCACGATGAAAAGTTTAATGCATATCAAAATAAATGCCCCCCCCCCCCCCCGAACCAACGGGGAAGGAGAGTATGACTGTTGGCCTATGCAGGAATGATTTGTGTACCTCTCATACCTGGTCATGTTTACAACATTGTATCAAGCAGGTACTGTATATAAACAGAGGTGGCACTTTCTTAGTTATGTTTTAACCAGGATCAGGCAGGAAGAAGATCTGAAACTTTAGGAATGGATTTCTATGAAGACTAATATTGGTAATTCCGCAAGAGCGGAAATTGGGAAAGACCAAGCGAGTGGTGGCCAATACAACTGGTTTGAAGCTTTTGGTGAATATGATGGATGTACCTACCTGACTTGCTAGAGGACGTCACCTGGCAGTGGCTTATTCCTCGGAAATTGGGAGAGACCAGGCCAGTGTGGGCTGATGAGCAAAACTAGTGTGAAGCTCTTGGTGTATTTGTTGGGTGTAACTGCATGATGTGCTAAATCAGCAATCACCTGGCAGGTGGTTAATGTCCTCAAGCTGGTCTGGCTGTGAATATTTGGTCAATAAAGCTGTGGCCAAGCCTTTGCCCACAAGGTGTCTTATTGGGGAAGAGTAAAGTTATTCTACGGATATCTGTATGGGTGTTATAAGCCTAAGCAGTCATGGGGTCTCTGACAGCTCAGGGATGCTCAGTGTTCTGTCTTGTGGAGGTGCTCATAATTCCTTTGGGTTTTAGCTATGATAAAACTTGAACATAACTTGAAACATGTAATTAATGCCAATATTTAACTCTACTGCCAATATTTTTCTAACACCAGATTTCCATTGGCTGTTTCTAGTTCTCCTATACACTTATTCTAGTATTAGATTGCACTCACCATCTCTATACCATTCTGGTCGTGGCTGCAGTCTACTGATATCAGGAGTTAAAAGCACAGAACAAGATAAGGTGATTGTTTGACCTTCAACCCCAAATGTCACGCCAAACTTTTCCAAGAACTGGACGTCGATATGGGTGAAAGAAATTGCAGCTGACAAAGGTACTGTAGTAGAAATAAAGCTTATTAATATTTAATTGTAACATGTTAAATATATATATATATATCAATTTACATAGAATTATTAAAAATAACTCAAAACTCCAATGAGCATTAGCTGGAACAAAACCTTTACTCTTATAGCTTAGAGTCAAGTCCTAGAGTTGGCCCTTTGTGTTTGCATTCATATGTCTGTTATGTTCTATCTTTTTTTACTTATGGTGCTAGTACCAAGCCGAAAGGTAATTGCATGAAACCTCTCTTGTCTGCCTCTGAGTTACAGTATAAAGGTTACTTGCCTATGTGTTTTTCTTGTCTTGTTCATTGTGCTGGCTGTCTGCGACTTTGCACCTCTCTGATTATGGGACTTCATAAATCCACACTCATTTGGATTGTGGCATTTTCAAATAAATCAAAGAACATTTTCCTTATTTCTGGATTAGGTGACCTCACAAGGTGATCATGAACACCCAGCTGGGCCATAGTGATTTATACAGTGTGGGGGGATCAGAAAACCATCACAAAATGGTATGTCCATCAAGGAAGCAAGAGCTTGTGTCTCTGCACACGACTCTATGTTCCTCTTCCCTTATGCATATGGAAGCAGCGTGTCAGGGAGCAGAAAAAAACAGAGGCACATGCTTGTGGAATTGGAAAACATGAGATCAGAAGGGAGAAACAGGGGTCAAAATAAACTAG
This sequence comes from Spea multiplicata, assembly GCA_009364415.1. Taxonomy (NCBI): domain Eukaryota; kingdom Metazoa; phylum Chordata; class Amphibia; order Anura; family Pelobatidae; genus Spea; species Spea multiplicata. The sequence goes on from VKOC01000005.1 coordinate 36,668,654, forward strand.
AGTGTGGAATGAGGCTGAAACACCTGATAGGTGCTAGCAGTTTAAGGGAAATATAATTTACCCATGTAATTAAGTAATTAAAATGATAAGGTGATACCTTCTTTATTTAGGAACAACATAGAGAGAACTTACAGCTGGAAGGACTACTAAGTTTTCAGTAGGATGAGATCACATTGATTTTCAACATTATCCAAAATGACATGTAACATCTGTTGTATGGTAGAGCTAAATGTGTTTAACAGTTGTGTATCATTACAAATTGTCAAACGCTGCTTACAGAACTATAGCAAATTTAGTATAAGAGGTGTTTTTCATCAATGTCTTATTAATTTTGTCTACAAATCAATCTCTTCTCATGGATTGACTTTTCATGCATGTTTTAAATTTGCTCTATTCATCATTTCACTTAGAGGAAAAAAATGAGAATGCATTCCATAAATCCATCAGTGTTCTTCTAGACATGAATAAAACTGAGAAGATATATGTTTCCTCCTGGTAAGTAATACTATCACGAATGGTTCAATGATGAATTAGCCTGTGGGATGCCTTTTTCACAGAAATAGTCTGGCGTGCTGTATGTGTTTTAGCAGTTTTTGCCACCGTATTGTGTTTCATGTTAAACTATAGCACTATTAAAATGCCAATTTGGTTCATATGATATGGACGTTTATTACTCAATGACTAGAATAAAATTAACTACAAAATGTTTCATGCATGAATTTGAAATTCATGTGGTAGACAGTGATGGATCCTCATATGCTAAAATTATAACATAGTCTTATACAGCATTTATTGATTAATATTTTTTTATATTTTATGGAAATTGCATACTCCTCAAGTAGCTATATAACAGCCGCATATAAATGTGCACACATGAAAATATGAAATTTAGAATAATATGACATTGATGTATTGAGCTCAAAGTTCAATATTCTATTTTTTTTCTTTTATACTCACAATGTGTCTACAGGAAATAAATGATTTCAATTTTTTCATCAAATATTTTTGTTTTGGATTGATACTATTGAAAAATTAATACATATCTGAAAAAGTACTACAGTATGTGTGTTTACATATAATATTATTGGTGACATCTAACAAAATTAAATTCTATAATAATAATAATAATCAAAAATGTGACATATACAGTAATTTCTGCTTTACATATATCTGGGATGCCCTAAAGTCATTGATTGCTAGATCTTTTTGTGCTCAGTTCATCATGTTTGTAACAATGACTTTTATTAGTTTGGGCTATGTGTATTGGCCTAGTTAGACTGGAGTGTTGTTGTTTCTTCTAATGACTAGGAACTAGACTTGTGCATTCGTCTTCGGGTGAACATGAAAACGAACACGTTGGCATCAACCAATTGGTTGATGTCAGAGGAAGACCCTGCAGGTGACCAATAGGCTCACTCGCACGGCCTTTTTAACTCCTGATTTCCGCTCCCGTTAACCCCTGCGATGCTACGTTGGATAACGGGAGCAGAAATCCGTAGTTTAAAGGGCCGTGCAAGGGACCAATAGGCTCACTCGCACGGCCCCTTACCTCTAGTTGCTATGCAGAAAAAAAAAACTGTGACCCTGCTGCAACAGTTAAAAGTCCGCGGCCAGCGACCAACAAAGTCACTGGTACGAACATTTAACTGACACACCACTGGTCTCCCCGCTGTGTCAGTTAAATGCCCATGCCAGCGACCAACAAAGAATATGGGACAATGCTACTTAATATATCTAACCAGCAGAGGGCAGAATTCTGTCCGAAGATATATTAGTTGCTTCTCTGCCTTTTGGCTAAGATCAAGTCCTCTGGCCTTAGGGCCCGGAAAGCATGGAGCCCGAGGTGCTGAATTGCCCTGGCAGCAAAGCCAGAGTCACCGTCTGCAGTATTGCACGCCACTGCACACGGTGAGCGCACGTTCTACTGGCAGGCACTTTTTTCTTCTCTTGGTGCCTTTTGGTCCAGGAGCTAGAATTCACTATTTTTGAACCTGGCTAGGCCAGAAATGGCCTGCCCTTATTTATACTTTAATTTATATATCACTACATTTTACGTGTGCCTATTAATTTTCTTGGATTTCACGGTTTTTTTTATCCACTGCGAGGCCACGTTCACATCTTCTGTCTCACGATTTTGTACCCATGTTTTTTGATCACTGTTTTCTTTTTGAGGCAGTGAAGCCTAAAGGGGGTCACTCTCTTGCGAGAGTGCCCTGAAGGTTAAAGGAGTCTCACCCTTCAGGGGGAAGGAATTTGTCTGAGTTCCCCTTGTGGCGACCAATAGAGTTGCTCATACGGACATTTAACCCCTTAAGGACAATGGGCGGTCCCTGAACCCATTGAAAACAATGCATTTTGAGCCCGTACATGTACGGGCTTTGTCATTAAGGGGTTAAACTCCTGGCTCCAGAGCTGCTACGGTACGCGTTAACCCCGTATTAACCCCTTAACCGGAAAAAACGAATAAAAAACGAACATGAGGAATGTCCACGAATATTCACCCGAAGAGAAGACAGGAAGGGGAATACGCGGAATACGAAGATTTTTTTTTTGCCGAAGACGAGCACGAAGACGAAGAGCCCCCTGGTGCCCAAGTCTACTGGGAACTCATTGGATGTCTTCTGGATGCTCTATGTATGGCAGCTGATTGCCAGGCCATAGTTGCCAACAGTCCTGAACAGCCATCAGCCTAGACACTGGCAAATGAGTTTTAAATACCCAGTATCTGTGCTAAGTAGCCTGGAGTCCAGTGTTGCAGGATCACGCAGCACCGATAACTCCACCTACTTTAGAGTCCACAACCTTTTTTGTCCCAGGACACATGGAGCAAAGCTTGACAAGTATGCCTTTCATTAACCCATGCTTTGCCTGCTTCCCACCCATTGCCCCTTTTCATTAACACCTACAGTTAAGTGCATTTGAACTAGATCCATGAATACACACTTTTACTGGGTATTACTTTCATGTATTTTGTAAAGAAAAACAAAGCTTGGTACTAGTATATTTGGTTAGGAGTTTACCAGCTAACTTGAAAATGAAATGGCATTAAGTATACACAGGAAATAGCATTCAATGGTTTTCAAGGTTTACTTACAACTGACTGGTATTGAAACAGAGTGTAGCGGATCTTCATCACCTCTAAAGCCTTTAAAATGATACATTAGATAATTAGTACATGTTCGGTTCAAATAGTAGTCAGTTCGTTAAAGTAAGAAATAGATGAATGTAAGCACAAGTTGGAAGACAAATGTAGTGATTTAAAGGAAAGAAGTACTGTTTATTGGTGCAAAACATTAGAACCCAGACGTAACAATAAAGGAGCCTTTTGGCTTTCTTGCTCCTAAGATTTGCCCAATTATAAGTAACTATAGGTAATCCAAAATCATTTCATATTATATTATAGACACATTTAACAGTGTACCAGTGGTCTAATTATTCTGGAAAAGAAGATTATTTCATTCAGTAATTTTCTATGTTTAAAAGGATAACAAGGATTAAGAGTATGCAAACATCCTTGCACACCCGAGTGCCGGAGTGTCAGAAATTGGCTCTCCTAAACATGTCCCAACCAGGGTGCCCACACCAGCACAGAAATCTACAAAAATGGTGGTGGCTAGAACGGATGGGCCACATATGTCAGGCTGAAAGGGCATTTCATAATGCCCAGAATCAGTAAAATAAGTTCCTAACCCTATGGGATCCATGGTTAAGAGTGATGAGTGAGGATGAGGTAACCAATTGGTGCGAGACCTGTTTCGGGTTCGCCTACTGACAGATCAATAGACACATGGAAATTAGCGTAGAGGTTTCCCTTTACCCTTACCCACCTTTGTTCATTTTTTTAATTTTTATTCTCATTATGTTTTTCTGAAGGCATGTAAGCACTTATGGTGCAGGTTTTTTATAGAGCAGAATTGGAGGATGTTGCTCCATCTTTTGAATCTTAAAATTGTTAAAAACGCTACTACTTCTGTAGTCACGGCACTGTAGAGATTGGCGGAAACTATGTTCTTGCATGTTGAATTGCATTATGTTCCCCTTTTTTCCCTTCTGTACCCACAATATTTAAAAATGTATGCAAGCTCCCAGGAACCAGGTCTTCCCCCGATTAGTATGCTTATACCCTTTTTTCCTAAAACCCGTAATACAATATGCCACTAGTTACTCACGTTTTACGATAACAGCTGCATTGGTGGAAGACTGTCCGTGAATATTTGTTGCTACAGCGGTATAAGTAGCAGTGTCATTAAAATTGGTTCTAAAAGAAAATAGAACAAACATCGTTATTGTACGGTATTTAAACCACAATACTGAAATATGGTCAATTGTAATCCGGTTAAAACAAATCTTATGTCATAGGAAGGGTTTGAATAAAAGTAATGCATTAAATATAAATTAACCCTTTAGTGGCTATGAAAAATATGCTCCCTATTCTACACTCAAACGTAATGGATTACTTTTATTTACTAATAAACCATAAGTATCTAAATAAATATAGACACTTGGTTTTATTATGGTTTTATTAGGTTGACGCCTATGTCCCAATTAGATTGTTTTATGAACTACAGTTGCATTTTCTAAAACTCTCCACATGGTGGCAGTCATAAAAAGAAAACGATTTATAGCTTATCTAACATGAAGCAATGCTAAACATTAAGCTCAAGTATTCTGTGATGTAAATTACTTCTTCACTTGCAATATTTCTGAATTAAAAAATAACAATGTGTTACCTATACTTTATAAAAACACAAAGTGATTGCAAGTTTGTAAAAAAAAAAAGTAGCTGAATGATATACATTAGTAGAACTATATTTAATGTGGACTAGAGGTAAAAGGGTGACTGCTCAAGTTAAGAGTAGAGTGAATGATAGATTGTTTCAAAAAATTATAAAAACGGTGTTATATCTTCAGTGAGTGACCACATTCATATGTCTTTACCCAAAATATTTTATGCACTGTGATTGCTGTGCTATCAAATAGCCTAAATTACTTTATGGTTCCAGGCAGCTTAATATTTTAATATGGAAAAAAGGTGTGGATTATTATGTTTTATGTATGTTATATTTTGGAGCAAGAAAAAGACTATGTGATAAAAATGCCCTGTTGGTTGTGAAGGGAAGTGACCACAAGCAAGTATAAATTTTAAACATTCATAGGATATGGACTATGGACTGATTAAGGTTTCAGTCTTTATAGCAGGAAAATGGGCAGACTAGATGGGCTGAATGCTTCTTCTCTGCTGTGAAATTCTATGTTGTATGTTTACTTTTTACTAGTGGATTGAGTTATCACAAATGAAGTACTATAATGAAATAATATAATTGGATAAGACTGATTGATGCTAGTAAAATCTGTTAAAACGATACAGTTAAAAGTGATGTTCTCAATTAGGCACTTTAAGCATTTTCCAGTCCAACCAAAGAACACTTGCTACGTTCAGCTAGACAAATGTCACCAGGAAAAGTTCTCTAACATTAGAGTACAGTCAAGATGACAGCCAAGAAATTCCAAGCCATTTTAAGTATCCATAGATCAGATATCATACAGCTCAGCAATTTGGTATGAACAGCTGAGAATATAATTTCATGCATTTTGTAGTACGAATTTCAAACAAACAAATGTACTTTATGCAACCGTATGATTAAGTTCGGCCAGACGTTAATATTAGTCGTTAGCTAGTTTTTCAGATCCAAGGAGAGGATAGTTCCCTAGAAACCATTTCGAGCCTGTATTTCTCACTCAGCTGAAATACATTTGAATGTATTGTTAATGCATTTTAATAAATAAAGATAGATACGTATCAAGTATAAGGCCTTCAAATAAATCATACATGTTGCTCTTTTAACATTTATAAAATTCATAAACTGAATTTAAGTTTAAAAAGTTAGTACAATGGCTCTTGCAAGCACCGTCCTCTACCAATCAAGCAGAGTGGTTTTCTGATTAATACAAGTGTTTCAGTAATTTTAGTTTTAGTTATAGGCGATTGGCCCGCTACTTTATTGCCAGTTGGGCACAATGGCTTGTTCCAAACCTTTCTGCAATGTATTTGGCTAAATATACATAGCAAGTCTATTATTCTTTTCTGTGGCTTTTGTCTGAAGAATACAAATGATTAACGCTGGTATAATTCACAACTCTAAGCATGCAAATGGTTAGAGCGTATGACCCAACAATATTCCAGCTGAAATGTATTATTTTTATTAGTTATAGCGTACAGTTGTGGTCATTGTATAAGCAGATCCTAACAGGCTTTCCTTTTTCTGGGCGTGGGACTTTGACAATCTTCTATTCACGTTGTGCACCAAATTCCAATGCATTATCTAGCTCTCTAAGGCGTTTTATTCATGAAGTCAAGATTTTGTAGGTAAATAGCTGCAAATAAATAGCTGTATAGTTTGACTTAGTGATGTTATCCTTTCATTGTGAGAGGTTATTTTCAGTTAACTTGTTAGAAGAGTAAGAATGAAAAATGTATAGTTAGACATGCATGATGACTTTCAAAAATTCAACCTATATTAAGAATAAATCATGCCGGGCCAAGTCTCCTTCCCTTGGAAGAAGCTCACTTCGGTTGGTCTTTCATAATGGACAGTAAAATCAGGGAGTTGAAATGTTGTACCTCACGCCACCTGCAGACTCATGGACTTATGAAAAAGAATCTGTGCAATGAGGGTTAAATCAGCAAGCCTGTGTGCTATTATAATGTGACATCATTAACAGAAACAAAATAATGCTGCAGTTTTGTTTTACAAATCAGCATAGGTATTCACCTGTATATTTCCAGACTATTCACGCCATACTTGCTTTCAATCCTGTATTTGCCTGGTTCACTTGCCGGGGTAATCAAAGATTCATTCTTATACCTAATCACAAGAAGGAGGAGGGCATTCTTTACATCGGCAAACACAATTTTGTCATAAACAATCGTGTTAGTTCTAAGTAATGTCAAGGAGCATTGACATTTCATAGAAACCAATAAACAGCTCATGTATTTCAAATGCAACCAACAATTTAATTATAGTTAATGGCTAGCATGTTGTAGGAGACATTTCCTTTTAGTGCTCTTCAGAATGGAATTGTAATGTTTTTGACTATGCTACTATGGGGCTTATGAACCATGCAGTGTTTTTATATAGCCAAATTTGTGAAAAACAAATTAAGCGGGAAATTCATTTGGAAAATTAAAATTCAATTGTTATTTCTAGCTGTTTATTGAAAGTCACAGCTTAAAAAAAGATATGTTTTTGGTAAAGAGGAGCATGATCTGAAACATGTTCTATGTTTGCTTCTTAAGTTTATACTCAAGGTCAGTATATTTCACTGGGCACAGAGAGCAAGTATCTGCATTCTTAGGTGGATTACCAGTAACTCTCAATAACTCCCTACATGAACAAATGAATTCAGCTATGTCTATGTCACTGCTTACTCTCAGAGTCAGATCTTCTATATGTATATGTTTGTGCACTGGAATTTTTAAGAATTGTTGCCAGTAATCCCGACTCCTAAGAAATGCGAATAAAATATTCATAAATTATTAAAGCAAAGCAACCCTTAAGCAGTGATTCTCTGTGCTTATTAGACATACAGTTGATAGTTTTCTCCTCTACGTGTTTGTAATGTGTTTCTGGCTTAGGTGAACTGTTTGGGTTTTCAATTTGTACATAGCTTAAAACTGTCCTTTGGTGAAAAAAATTAACTTTGAATATATTGTGGTTCACGAATATGGTGGTCTGCTTATGAAAAAACAACTTCATTTGTAAAAAAACAACTACATTGTACAAAGATTGTGAATCTTTTATCAAGCTATTATGCATTAATTCCAGAAGAATTGTGATGTAAGAGAAGTTTCAGCAATCATAGAATGATTTAATTCTTTCAATGTAAAGTCCAAGAAAACCTGCTCGCATGCACAAATTTACAGATTTAGGTCTAAGGAGGTCACTAGCAGTTGTGCGACTCGAATGGTCCACAAATATGGTCTTGTAGAATTTCCTTACCATTGTACTAAGGGAGTAGGGTATCCTTGCACGGTAAAGAAAAGCTTCACAGGCATTCCTTCCCAAACAGTGTGGGATCTCAGCCGGACCAAGATATCTGGAGCTCGAGTTATGCATTCTTCATGGATGCTTCTCTGCAATGCCAATTTTTCTTCTACCTGCATGAACATATAGTTAAAAGATATGATTTCAGAGTATATTTTCATTTAAGTACAGTCAGCATTCACTTACCATTCTGTGTATGGATGCCTTGTCAATCTGTTCTCTTGCTAGGGCTCTTGCAATACGAATATCTTCTTGCAAAAATGCCAATTCAGTTGAATAGTGTAAACTTCTGTCATAACTGCGATGTTGCTGAGTCTGCTGACTCTGCTGAGTCTGCTGAGTCTGCTGCATGCGCTGAGACTGTTGCTTTGTATGTTCTTCATGGGTTCTGTATAAACAGGAAAATTAAGTAAGGAACGCGCTCTAGAAAATTAATGCTAATTAATGTGCCGTGTATATTGTAATTTGTATCACTGCTTTATTTATTTGCTCATTGCAAACACATGCATTCTATGAGAAGCAGTTAGAATGGACAACATAGCGGATACCATCATACAATATGAGATCATTGGATAGAACATGCCAAAGATATGCCCTATTTCTCTCTCATTTCTTCCATTTTTTCTCACATCAATGTCTATCTACTGGATATGACTTCCCTTTCTCTCTTATCCTTTATCTGTCATTGTTTTTCCTTCTTTAGTTTTGTGTTTCTTTTCTGCTGTGCTCATATCTTCACCAATATTTCTTTTTTCCTTAATATGAATTACTTTTTTCCTTTTTCATCTTTTCTAATTATCTGCTCACCTGTCTGCTACTACTTTCTAAATCCATCCCATCTTGAAGCTTCTGTGTCTCTTCAGTTTTAAACAGAATTTTTTCACACAATGCATTGGTTTAAGTCTTATCCTGTTATCAGTAAACTTATGATATATACTATTTATATTATATATAATATTATAATATATAATATATATATATATAAACAGTATATACAGCACAAAAAAGTAACATAATTTAAAGCAACGATAAACAAACTAAAAAGATGGTCAGAGACTAGAGAAAGAGCTTATAGAGAGCTGCATTGAGAAAGGTGTTATCAATGAGAGCAATGGACCTGGAATATTAAAAAGAACAAGCAAAGAAAATTAGCCTGAAATTAATTGTAAATAATTGGAAATCACAACAGACATAGGCAAAAAATGAATTAGGGCGAAAGAGATTAATATTTTATATAACAAAAACAAATTGACAACACAAATTGTTTCATGAGTACGGGACAGCAGAAATGGAACATTGGCAAGTTGAAAAAGAATGGATCAAGGCATACTACACTATATAAAATTGCTTACTGAGAAATTATGAAGCCATAAATATAAAATAATGTATTATGCATACTGTTTGGTCAGATTATTTTGCCAAATAAGAAGTATAGCAGAAACTTAAAGAAGAAATTTTGTACTTGAGAAAAATCTGAAAATGGGCACTGATGTCATCCTTCTTTTCTTATATAAGAGAAATATATTTGCCCTGTA
>VKOC01000005.1:36678333-36700009 GCA_009364415.1 Spea multiplicata
TATATATATATATATAAAGACATTGTTTAAATATACAGCAGTGGTTGTTTTTCTTAGCTGCCATTCAGAAATGAAACTCGATTTTTATATAGGTAGGTTTACTGCCAAGGAATAAACATGAATTATGAATCAATTACCAATGAACTCACTAGGGCTTGACGATACAGATTTCTTTTGTCACTGGGGAGAAACTGGGACATTGAATACAAAAAAGATAAACAAATTTGTAAATTCACATGAACTAACTTAAACATAAGCACTTAGTCCAGAAATAACCCAAACAGCTAAGAAGAGCGCACCAATTATAAAAGGATTTACGTAAAAAACAGATTTGATTTCCAAAAGCATATACATGTAGAAAAATGTATTACAGCAAGATGTGATATGAGCAGGCCTAGACTGGCCATCTGACCATACATACAGCCCCATGCTACGCATGTGATAGTGTGTAGCCATGTGTCTCTAGCCATCAGCCACACATACATCATCTAGCAGCCACTGGCCATAAAGTGTCAGGTGCACCTTTCTTCCCCAGTCCAGGCCTGACTACTGGTATGTGGTAGCTGACATATACATTTAGATGTGGTTGAAGGATTAAACATTTTGAGGGGCTGCGTGTTGCATAAATACCAAAAAGAAAAAAAACATTACATAATTTTTCTGGTATGAAAACTAAAGATTATCAGTTATCTTGTAATTCTCTTGATCATCTGTAGAAAACTGGTTGTTCTTTGTTTTCTTTGTACATTCTACTCTGGGGAAACATAAAAATAAATGAATGAATAAAATGAATAGATGCATTATCATATACACATAAAATTATACTGTATGTCTTACATATACCTTACATTACTTACATATATGTTTGGATAAGAGTGGATTTTAAAGAGAAACTGTCCTCTATACTACTTATAACATCATCAAATTATTTTATTAAAGCTACAGTACTTCCACCAAAGAAGGGCATATATCTAATGGGAAATGTGGTAACTATGAAAACCCTAAAAAGTTAAGATCACTATCTCTAGCATGATAGGATACACCATAGGATAAGATTTTAGATAAATATGACTCTTTTGTATGTATGGTAGAGGTACCATAGTTCTATCTTTTTTCAGTGTCTTTTAATGCAACATAGAAGGCTATTTTGTGTGATGTTATGTTCTGCTAATCTGAATGGTGTATATCCTACCATGTTTTTGCTCATTTTGCATACTTTTGCACATCATGCTGTACAATAAAAACAACAGCTGTATTATTTGCCACTTTCCAGCTTATGACAACAGTTTTACAATTTTACAAATAGAGTATTTTAAAACTAAACCATAGAAAAAAACTACAGGTTCCTAGGCACCCAACAATAAATAAATGAACCAACGGGCACACACACTTACTTGCACTTACCTGTCAAATGTCTAGCTCCACTTCTCTTTGGCATATGGCGCTGCCATGCTACTGGGGGGTCAGATTATGTGATCCCACTTATAACTCACCTTCACACAGCTAGTGCTTCTATTTACCGCCACCAGTAGTACCACATCCACACAAAGCATCGGGAGTGGGGGGACATGCCTAGTAGACTTGTCCATTCAGATTCATATTTACTTTTTTAACTCTGACCAATCAGTATTTACAAGGAACAGGCATAGGCATACATTTTAATTCAGTAACAGACAGAAACAGATGAGAGAAGCGTTAGTTTTAGTGACAGTGACAGAAACTGATGTTCATCTCCCATACTACATGTAGTTGTGTTTCAGTAATACACTTACCACTACACAACAAGCAAAGCCTCATATTTTTGTAAAGCCCAAAATAAAGAAATAAATAAATAAATAAGAACATTTTGTTAAATTAGACAGGGCGTTGAACTGTCCACTGGCAGTACATCATTTTTTAAAATACTGTCTCTGAGTTCTTACACTCTCTGCCTTACTGTTTGCCTATATATCCATGGCAGTGCTTTATATCATTTTACTATTTTTTTTTAATATTTACCAATTGTGTACATTTTTATTTAGTGCAACTCTTTTTTATTTGAGAGGATTTCTATAATTAACATGTAACTAACACTTAACATCACTAAGCAGTGTGTAATGTATCACCCGAAGAATAAATTGTGCTTGTGACCAGTGACAATAAGGGGATAGGGGACACTATTTCATACTTTTTTTAAGATAATGCTCTGCTCTTTAATAGACATCACTTTAAGGTATTTAAGTTAAGTATCAGGAGATGTTCATAAGGAAATTAACTTTGGGGAAAAGTGGGTCATTCCTGGATCATCCCTGTTTACATGACTTGTTACATTTGGAATCCCTACTATTGAATGTGAAAGAAGAGGTTAACCAATGTTCTAATTACAAGTGTGAAAATGGATACTACTGTTTTTGTCTTTAAGAACATCCCTATATTTGTAGAGTGAAATATATAGTCATGTAAGCTTTGAAGACCTCAGAAGACATTCTTTACATCAGTTCAGGTTGCCGCTGAACCTCAACTTTTTGCCTTACAATATTCCTTATCGCTACCTGATAGGAAATAACAATATGCAGTAATATATGAAGGTCATTTGTAACAGTTGAATCCTCAAAGAGAATAGTATAGTATATAATGGTATAGTAAATAAACCCTATAATGTCTACATAATATGTCTCTCCTCCATAAGTCTATAAATAAATGTCAAGAAAATGCTCTATTGATTTTGTTAATGTAACTACAAGGGTGACAGTAGGTCTAGCTGTGTCTGAGCCTTTAACCTCTGAGGGTCCAACAGCCATGCATCACTGCATCTCAAGTCACTGGCAGTATACCGGGACTATAGGCAGTGCTAAGTCAGTAATTAAGATGCAGTGCAATGTTTTATGATGTCATAGCCTGGCTCCCTTAATCATTTTTGGGGAATTTTGTTATGTATGACTCCTTATACACACAAGATTTAAGCATGCAAATGACACAGATATGCTGCCACTTTAAATCCCCTCTGTGAATAGATTACCATGGCAACTCATCACTATTGCATTATTTTTACATTTTTGTCAAAGTTAGCAATCTACTTGACTTTCATTCTCTTTTGTCTACGGTAATTTATTTTTGTATACATCATGGTTTGGTACACTGAATGTATACTGAGTGTCTGTTTTTTTCCAGCAGACAATCTCATATTACCTAAGACTTGCTGCTTGTAAGTAATATGATGTGACATGCAGCCGTTCTTCCTTAAATAAGCACATGCCTTAAGCCTGGCAAGTTTTATTAAAAGAAAGGCAGCAAACTGTTACATGTCCTATGGTTGTGTCCAGTGATTGTTCTTATGTGGAATTTAGTATTTGCCTAACTGGAAAATCATGTGTCTCATGAACATCCATAATGAAACATTTTGTGTATATTTTATTTATGCTTAAATTAACTTTGTGAGTTGCACTGCAACACTATGAGGATTATAGCTATGATGGATGATGTGTAGCCTGTGCATGTCTGTATGATAAGATGTAAGACATTGTTTTTTGTCCTGAAGTAGTCAAAGCTTTTATTACATGAACAGTCTACTTTGCAACTAAATTATGTCTATGTATACATCAGTTACAAATATAAATGTGACATATATATAAATAAATATAGTTTAATTACCATAAGCAAAAACATTTAACCTATATTTGTTCTCTGATTGAATTGACATTTTTGGATATAACACAGTTACTATACCATGTCATTTTCCCCCAAAGATACCTTTAGCTTTTAATAAATTAATTTAAGAAATGCGTAAAAAAATAACAAATGTTTATGTTCCTCTTCAAATTTGATTCACTCTTCTACCCCTGTTAATTATTGTTGGTTTCCCATTTCAACTGGTCTTTCTCTACTACTCTTTTTCTCCTTTTCCTCTCTCATTCTTACATCATTTTCCTTCTCAATCATTAGTCTCATGTTTTTCCCCTTCTCACTCCCCTTCTTTTTCTTTAAATTCTTTCTTGTTCACTCTTTTTTTCAGCTTTCCTCAGACATGCAACCCAAGATGCATTATCTCATTTGGTTTGTTGATCAGACAATGGGATTGATACCTGTGCCAGTACAAACCTGAGTAGCATATTTCCTCATAGTACTGTTTTGGAATGTTAAATATTGACAATGTCCCTCTCAAAGGATTATCACGCAGAAATGCAATGGATATTCATTCTGATAGGGATAAAGGTCAACACAAGTAATACATTTTAAGGGTATAATGGTTTTCATCTTCATCACCACGTTTAGGCCCATTTGGGCATACCTGACCCCCTGGTGAAAGGATTCATGTTTGTGTGCCTTCATCTTCAATGTATGCATAAGATAAAAGGATTGTATTTTCGTAAAAGAAGTATAACACCATGTTATACAAATTTTCACTAAATTTGGTAAGCCATGTGAAAAAATGACAAATGCATTTTCTGTATCACCTGTTTATTTTATTATATATGAAATACCTTCTTTCGTCGTATATTTCATCCTTCTTTCTGTTGCTTCTTTATCTTTTAGGCTGTCATGGTACCTAACTCCTCTACCAGTTGCAACAACCTGCAGTTAAAAAAATATATATATTAATGTTTGTATCAAAGATCGCAAAAAAAGGTTTGATTATTAAAGAATACATTTCATGTGTCTCAGGTTAATCGGACAAATTCTCAGTAAAAACGTCCTATAGCCTATACATAGTATTATATATATAATATATATATATATATATATATATATTCATTTTTGTTTTGTTGTAGTTTATATTGATATAGTATAGTTAAGCACTTACATACAGATGACTTAATATCACTGAATATATTTACCTTCTAAATTGTAATAAGTTTTACCCTGCCCATTATTAGAACTATTTGGTTGTCACCAAGTAACCACAATGTTGGATTATTAAAGGGTTGTTATCCAAAAATTCTCAATGCCGGCTCATTTAAAAGTTCCAAGGTATTTTTCTTATTATTGTACATTGTTCATTATATTGACATTTGGCAATGTAACTGAATGAAGTGTAAGATGGCTCTAGAAATCACAGGCTAGATACAGAGGGGTCTATTAACTAAAGGGACAGTTTTATGAGAGTTTGCAGGATAGTTATTGTTTCAGCTCTTTTACTTCCCTATACGTTAGGTTCAACCCCAATGAGCTTATGTTACAGAAAGTGCTTGGCTTGTGCTGTATAATGTATAGTTAAATCAACAAGATGTTTTCAAAGTCTCATCACCCATTATAGCATGCATTGTCAGTATTCGCCCTTCATAATGAATAGTGAAGTGGATGTGTGGTACCCACAATTGCCCTACAAACTCTCCACTCAACCCCTCCTCAAGTGAATGGACTTTATAAAGATATAGCCTTCATTATGATTGATGAAATTAAACTTACAAAGTTAATGCACTTAATGGGCAGTTTAGTGTCAGTTTTGCAAAATGCAAAAAGTACCCTGTGAGAACTGGGGTGATATCAACAGTAACACACACTTACAAACCTAGATACTTACACTAACACACACTTACACTCGCATACCCATACCCAAACACCCTTAGACACAGGCACACAGACATATATATATACACAGTCCTCACAACCCTTTCTCCCCATGTCTTACCTTTCTCATGTTCCATCATCTTCAATCATCCTGCATCACACATCATCTTCTTTTTTCCATGCTGTCATGGGAGCGTGAGGTCTGTCACTCCAGGCCTCTGCTTTAGTGCTCCCTCATCACTATGAGCCGGCTATTGATGCAAAGCGCCGGTTTGACGTCATATCCCCGCACTCTGAATCATTTGCCGGCGCGTAGTAGTTAGGGAGCACGGAAGCCAAGGTCTGAATTTAAAGACCCTGCGCTCCCTAATGTTGGGCTAGAGGGGGATTGTGAACTCCCCAACCAGCCCTGCTCATCGGACACCTCATACCTAGACCAGTGCAATGCCCATAGGGCACCCGATTAGCAGGGCTGGTTGGGGACACTCCCCTGAAGACCTTCCCAGGGGAGGTGGCCTCTCTGATCGCCCCTCCCCTATATATACACCGCTATTTTTTAGGGGCTTCGAGGTGAATCACATTGCTGGCAGCAATGTAATTCACCACAGGGCCCCTAGAATGCTGTGCCCCTGGGCAAATGCCCAGAGTGCCCATGCATTTATATGGTTTCTTAAATGTTGGGTTGGTTAGGGAGATCCGTGATCTCCCCAACCAGTCCTGGAGGCTGCAGCTGCTGATCGGGTGGCTGTGCGCCCCCTCTCACCTGTGCCCGAGGCGAGTTCCTCACTCGCCCTCACCCTAGCTACAGCCCTGCATTTGCATTGGGATCAATGGGAATGTTTAATGTTCACACCAGCCTGGCATGCTTGCCAAGCCCACACTAGATCATACTGGAAGTTAATATGTCATGTGCACTGAGATTTGTCCTCTGGAGCAACATGCTTTTAGTTTTTATTTCCTTTTTAAAGTTAAACAATGTCTACTATACAACTGGAACATCAAATCTGCCTCCACCAACTCCAGAATATTCCATGTACTTTATCAATCATTCCCTAAGATATGCTGTGAAAGTTCCAGTGGGAGGTTGTACACACTTCCTTAATTGTTTTCGCAGTCTGTACATGAGACTTTAATGTTAAAGTTTGTTTATATGTTTTTCTATAGAAGTATTATCACAAATATCATAACAAAAGACAGTGCTGTTTTACATATGTGTTAGAATTAGAACTGGATTTAAAATGTAATTAAATCAGACTGTGGAGATATGATAATGCAGTTTTAATTTCTATACTGGTTTTCAAATTCTATGAAATAGAAATACAGATACCAGCGCTATTCTGTACTATACATTTAAAGCAATGAATTGTGCTGTACTCTCAATTACGGCATTATGACTGGAATATATGTCACTCTAATAGATGTATTAACCTTGCATCTTGCTAGTACATTGGTTTTAGGTAGTATTAACTGTGGAATACATGCATAAAAATGACTGACCATGTGATAATACAGTACCCATCTGTTACAAGAACTTTCTAAGCCAGCACATTCTTCTATCTACCATTGCTGAATGTTATACACTTATGTGGGTCAATAAGTCCCTCGTATGAAAGTACCAATTATTTTGTGTGTGTGTGTTTAAGCACATACAAATTTTATGGATAGCTAGGAATGTCCTAATTATGCTGATTGAGAGGTCCTCTCAGCTATCTTCATTTAAGATGATAGAGGGGGTTTCCAGGTTACAGTAGCAGGGCTGGCAAAAAACAGGTGGAAAGGGGTGAAAAGTACCACTCCCCTATGCTGTACTCAGATGAATGCTGCACATCCCCACAGATCTGTTCTCCTTCTAGGCTTGGGAGACATTGAACCCAACTCTGGTCCCCTATCCCCATCTGCTCACAACCTTGCATGGTTTCAAAGAAATCATATAACCTTAATCTTGGTCTCATATCAGTTCATTCTAACTACCCCTTTCTTGTGTGCTTCTTGGAATGCATGTTTTCCTGGGGAAAAATGAAAACTTTCTTTGCTTAAAAGTTATAGTATACGTATCTTTTTTCTCTGTTTCCCTGCATATGGTAGTGATTTAATGTCCTGTGGTCCTATATCCTAATTATAATTAAAAATAATTATCCTATTATTTTCTGCATTGCTCTCTTGCTTCATCTCCTCTACCGTCCTCACATTAACCTTGCGTTTCAACATACATATTGACAATCTCCCTTCCCCTGCTAAATTTTTTCATCCTTTGGTCGCGTGCAATGGACCAACTCCTCCACACATTGTGATGGTCATCTAGTCTTCTTTTAATTTTCAAACATCCACTATTCTCTGTCTAACACCATCCTTCACCTAATAGATCTCCACTAGACTTCCCCTTGAGCAGCTTGCCTGTGCCTTCACTGCCCCTTTCTCTCTGGGACCTATTTGTCTGCTGTTTTTTTTTTTTGTGCCTCAGGTCTCAGTTCCAGGTGCTTTATGCTTCTCTTCCTACACCTCCTTGCTTGGAAAACTAATATAATATTTTGAATTCCAGTACCAACTTTATGACTCGCCAATTCAAATTCCCTCTCCTGACATTGCATCTTGTGTTGAACTCACCTCCTACTCTGAGATAACATCTTGAATGGAATCCTACTAACCCAAACACATCTCTATGACTAAGCCTTATGTCCTTAATCGACTATTCCTGATATCACCATCACTCTCAAGAACTGCACTCTGTCTTAGTGTTCATATTTGTCCTCTGTAGGCTGAAAAAGACTGGCTCTTTTTTTCTGTACAAATGTGTCCCAACAAGTTAAGATTATTGTCATTTTGCATATTCTCAGTTTAAAATAAAGGGTCACGCCAGCCATCACATAAAACTTTAATGCATATAATAGCGATGTGTCCCATCATTTTAATTTCCGTTAGGACAAATGTTCCCTTGTGCCCTCCTCGGCTGTCCAACTCCCCTCCTATATTCAGTAAATTATGATTAAGAAGAAGCATAGAGTATCCATACCATCTGCAATGTCATCTATCTCAAATACACACTTTTCCTTGGGGAGTATATCACAAATGTTGCAAATATGCTGCATTGTATTTATTGATTTGTGTGCTACTGAAAAATCAATGTATATAATGATCTAAGTTGAACCTCCAGGAAGATCTCCAACTGTTGTTGAAAAACAACCCCTGTGAGAAATGTAAAGGTAATTGGTAATGTCACCAATACATGAAAAAATACCCATACTGGCCATCTGCCACCTGGCCAAATCCCTGGTGAGCCGGTGGCCAATAGGGCCACATACTTACAGATGACGCCACCTCAGCGGCAGATAAAGTCCTGCAGTGTACGCTCACAGGCTGGATTCTGATACACTCAGAATAAAATAAAGTAACACATGGCCTCCCATATCATGTCGCATAATTTTTTGACCACTGACTTAAACGCCGCATAGTTATCCTCAATCGAGCTCTGAATATAAATGTAATTTTCTTGCCATAGTTATTATGATGTGCATTAGTTTTGTTTAAACCTTAGATTTTAATGTGTCGTTCCAGTACATCTGTGTTTAATGGTCTCAAGTGTGGATGTCATTAATTGTGGTTTTGGTGCTGCTATAGAGAGTTAAGTGTGTATTTTTTTTTGCTATTTATATATCTTTATACATTTCAAAGCAGTTTTTCAGCTACATAATGTAATCAATTACCTGCCTTAAATATTTTGCATTTATTGATCCCAAATTTTGTATTTTCTACAAATAACAGATTCCATGTGTGCTGATGTTTTGGTGCCACCTTGTGTTTAAAATAATTTGAACTGGTGAAGGTCCCAAATACTGACATTTACAAATTTCACAAACTTCCACCAGAATTCTCTGAAAGCTTTAGATGCACAGTCTTTACAATTTGCTCAAGGATAATAAATTCTAATCATTAAGGTCTAATTAAAGAATGAAATCTGAGATCATAAAAAGAAAAAAAAAGATGCACATAATTTTGAAACTGGTTTTAAGATGGTTAATAATATTATGTAAACTTTGGTCAATTTACATATTACATGTATAGGAGTAGGATCTGATAATTTATCAACTGATAAGCTGGTCCTATAAAACAGAGGATAGTAAAAATCAAATAACATGAATACTGCTGAAGATGGGTCATACCCCACAGTGGGTGACTTACATGAGAAAGACTGAGCAAGTTGGGCCTTCATTGTGTTTAGTTAAATCATGAAGTTGGTTTTTTTGCCCAGTGCAGGTTTAGTGGGCATATTATTTTGACTGTTGTAGTTTCTCTAGTGGTACTCAAATGTGTATTTCCTTCCTTAAATCCTCCTAAAACCTGCTCTTTCAAACATTATTTCAGGTTCTTGCCACATGTATTATAATATGCACTCCAGCTTGTTTAGGAAGGTGAAGGGAAGGGCTCGTTCCGGCCCTTGTACACTTCTCTAAATAATTTGATTTTTTCTTTTTTTAAAAAAAATCTTCCTTGTCAAGAGCTGTTTATATATGAAGTCTTTACCTTTTACTTAAAATGGTATTTTATTTTATTGAAGGCTATATTTTGTTTTGCTCTCATTTAACTGAAAACTCATTGGAATCTAGAAAACTAGATGTCAATATTTATTACATTTGTCTGAATTTTTATGTTGAAGTGACTTGGCTTGCTGTGTGCCACATATCCATGTTGATAAATAATCGGTGGTATGCATTATATTTAATTTTATTTTAATCCTTTGATTGTAATAAATATTGCCATTAATCCCTTTTTGTTTTGATGGCTGATCCAGTCAATCCAAAGAGCCCATGGTGGCTTAGTTGGAATGTAATTTTGGCAATTCCTTTTCCTTAATTGTACTCAAAATTAACACAATGCCATCTAATCAATTCACTAAACTGAAAGTGATTGTGATTTGCCAATCAGCTGCAAACCCAAAAGAGTTTGACAAAAACTCATATTGGCACCTAGAACTGCAGGGTTATATTCATTCACTCGCCGCCCACTGGGTGATTATAATCCTACCCATTAGCACTGGGTATCTGTTCATGAAGCCACTGTGGCACACACATTCACAAACTGCAGCAATGAACCCTTCAGCTCCCCATTTATGTCACCAACAGACATTCTACATACGATTCGATTTTTCACAAAGGAAAGGTCCTGTTTTTTTTGCATAGAAAAACCAAGGGGTCTTCATTAATGTTAACAAATAAAATAATAATCGAGTATGACTGTGCTTTTAATAATACAGTAACATCATAGATTTTCTTTTACATAAACCGTTTTACAATCTACAGTAACCGTTTTACAAAACCTTGTGAAATGAGCCTTAGTTCTAAAAAAGAGTAATCTATTTCTAGATATGCTTTTTATTTCTGTTTTAAAAGCACACTTTTGATCTTGTAGCTTTTTCCTATTCCTTCATCTTATACTAACATATCTTATGTGACATAATCAAGAAAGCATTTCTGAATAGCTTCCATTACTTACTGAATAAGAGCTCTGGAGGTTGACTATTGCTTTTGTCATTTTATTGAAACGTGTTTGAATAGGATCACATGTGTTTGGTCTTAGCTCTCAGTCTGCCTGTGTCATCTCAAAATTCATTTTTTTTTTTTCCGTAAGCTGTAAAGTGCTTTTTAACTATTGGATACTTCTGCATATCTAGATGTAACTTTGAAGAGGTTTTTTTTTAGTACACTCTATTTTATCTGTCAGTCTTTCATGCCTCCTTTATTACTGAATATTCCTCCGAAAGGTAACACTCTCTTTTGCACCGCTGACCAGTGCCTTTTCTAAGTGAATTTCAGCATCATTTTTATCAAATACCCTTTTGGTGCATCAATTTCTGACAGCTATTTTATTTTTTACTTATTCAGTGGAATCCAGTTCCATGAACCAGACAAAGATTAAATCTGTACTTTTCCATCTTGAATTCCATAAAAGAACTATTGACAAAATCTCCATCATTCACCTAGAAAAAGTGCCTATGTGTTCAGAATATTAAAATCTCTACATTTCCAATTGCATCCTTCAACGGAGAGCTAAAATGGTAATTCATATTTCGACCACCTTAACCCTGTAATGTGACCATGGTTAGGGCTATCCATACTTATAGACCCAACTCGATTTATTAGGAAATTGTACTTGATGGTAAGAGGGATGCATTTGTTTCGAAAGTTAGAGGCCTGATTTAAGACTAGGCTTATTTTTTGTGACTTTGTGACTTATTTTCAGCTTTTTGTTAAACATTGATACCCAGAAAACATTCGGAGATACTGGAAAGGGGCGGGGGTCAACTTGCTTTGGTAACAGGGGCATTTGAGCATTATATTGTAAAGCAGATTTAATCTTGAACCTACTACAGTTTTTTTTAATGTCAGATATATAATAAGTTCCCAAGGGCCGGAACTCTTCCACGGGATGTCACATGAGATTGAACATTTGTCTGGTTTTCGAAATTTTCATAAACTTTGGCTTTTGAATTTGAACAGTTAACACACATATAGGCTCACTAGAAAATCCCTTATGTGGCCCTTTGCTAGATGTATAGTGACCTTGCTTTCAATCGGATTCCCCTAGGTGCATTCACTTAAGCGTATCTATAGCTGTCAGTGTTATGAATTTAGAAGCCTCTCTGTATAGCTGTATGTTTTGTTTTATAAACTTTACGTGTTTTTCCATGTTGATCCTTTCATTCCTATTCCTGGTATTATGGGTATGTGTTCCCTAACTATTAATCTTACTTTTCTGTATAGTGTTTATACATTTTATGACTTTCATTTTTGTGCTCAAACCCTTATAACTTGTTATTTTGAAGGTCACGTCTCATTCTGATGTCACATCTACTTCAGAAAGCAGAGGGAAGCACAAGATCTGGCAGTGCGCTTAAGCAAGTCCTTCTTGTTGCGGTGCCTGACTTGACCCACGGATGCTAAGGTCCTCTTGTACTTACCTGCTTACAGATCTAGGTAGTTGCCAAAGGCTAGACCCTCAGCATTTCTGGCACAGGTGGTATTCAACGCCAACATCCGTACATTTTTTTTACCTGTTGTCAGTTGGGTATATACATTGGATATATAAATCAAAACAACTTTCTTTTTTACACATCTTTTACCAGTATAATGAGGCTAATAAGGTTTCATACCTGTCCCTTCAAAAATTTAACATTAGAATTTAAACTAGCAGAACAGTTAAATTACCATTAATCAAGAAACTTTATAACAGAAAGAAAATTATCCTCAATAAAAAATATGATAATTTCACAGATATATAAAATGCTTCCTAGGATTGGAATATAATATGTTAAGTAATTTAATTAATTGCAATACACTATTTCATTCTATTATCATTTTTATTATTTTATATTTATATATCAACATTAGAAACAAAACATAAATTTAATGCCCCCATTTACATTCTGGTGTGTGTTTTTTAAAGCATATTCATATATACTAATATATATATATATATATATATATATATTAACATACCAATTTAAATTATCATTATAACAAACGATAACTTGATCTCGTTTTTGTCCCTAAACATATTTGATAAATATATATTTTCTTATACTGCATGGGATAATGACCGTACATCCTGTGGATTTTGAATGATTGGGTCTTGTTTAATATAATACAGTTTAAACTGTCAGTTTATGTGCACTTTTTTGGAAGTTTCGAGACAAGGAGACACCCTGACATTATATTGTTCATTGTCTCTTAGAATTCTATATTTAGAGTTCCTATCTTTTATATTGGACTAATACATAGTGCATAGCTTCCCTCACTTTGCTTTTCAGCTGTCAAATCCTGAAAAGTTTAGTAATGTGCGGCACTCTATTACAATACCAAAAGATAGATGGAACCAGAACATGGGAGTAAAGAAAGCAAATATATCACATTAAGCAATACTTTCCTTTAATTGGATGAGTTTCCCAAACTATGGTAGTGGTTCAAGAAAAAAGAATTTAGAGGAAACAGCAAATAACAAAATGTTTGAGTGAAACATGTACCAATTAGGGTCTCACTGGGCACAATAATAACAAAAATCTTTGCTGTACTCATATGACAGACAGATCTCTCCCTCAAACAAAAGTTCTTATTTATTATTTTATATTTCGTATGTGTCAGATTAATGCAGGAACATTGTTGTATACCAAAACCCTGAATATTTTACATAAGAATAAACAAAGGAGTCTGAGGAATGAGGCTGCATCTGCATTTCCAGCACAATTAGGTTGAGACAAAAGCTATCCATTTCATTTAATAACCTACATTTTATACACATTTCCCCATCTTTAACATGAAGTACGGCAATCCATTTATATATCATGGTGTAGTATATTTAGCTAAGTGTGTCATTATTAAAAGAAAAGTATAGTACTCTGAACAGTAGTGAAAACACAGCTGTTGCTAATACAGTTGATTAATATGCATTGGAACTATTTCTAGAAAGCTGCAGTAGAGCAGTGGCAGGTCAGAGGCTAGATAAAGCCTTTAATCTACATAGATTTTTTGTAATGGAATATGACCTACCGGAGGCCCTGCTGATATGAAAAGAAGATGTGATGGTACTGAGTATTTATATTCAGGTACTTTTCAAAGGGAGGTGATTTATAGGTTCTTAGTTTTTGAGTCCACAATAACTTTCAATATTTTTATCATTATTTTTGAAACATTAAATTACATAGGTCATCGTAGACTGCTTAGGCTAGTGGGTTAATCAAATATTTTAACTCTTCTAGTGTGCATTAATTTTACATTGATTAAATTGGATTCAGAGACAGAAAGTTTGGTCCCAAAGACAATGACATCTGATGCAATACAATGCAGTGATAGCATTGGTCTAATCAGTGGGAACATTATTAAATTATTATTTAAGCGAAGGAGAATGTATGATAACTTTCAAACCTCATATTTGTAGGAGAGACACTCTTCTAGATAACCTTTATAGATTTATCAAGAAAAGGTGCTCTCTGAAATTTTTAATACTTGTGCTACTTGTCTACACCTTGTTATATAAAGATGTTACCCAAATAAATAGAGGTTGGGGAGAAGGGCCTGACAACAGAGCTTGTACCCAGCTGTAAGTGAGTAGACTTTCTTCCCTCATCTACATAGACAACCACAAGGGCCAGATCACCAAATGAGGAGATGTTTTAGTGAGCTTTGCTCTAAATTATATTGCTCTCCTTTTGATGAACAGTACATAGCCAGGCATTGGGTTGGAGCTTGGGTTGAGTCCACACTGGCTCAAATATTGCAGGGGAGGCCAAGCTATCATGTGATAGCAGCAGTATGGTGGAAGTAAAAAAAAACCCTCAAGATTGAAGGAAATTGCTGTAGCAGTATAATACGTATAATTGATATACTATTTCTTGCTGAGCAATGTAAACCAAGCAATAATATAAAATGTACTTACCTTTCTTACCTTAGTTAAGGTAATATGTAAGATAATCTTAGATAAAAGTTTAGTGATTATTGTGACATATAGTGATTTTTTACCAAATGTGATGGCTAGAATAGGTGTCGTGTGTACATGTGAATGGTTAGCGAGCTTTGTGTAAAAAAAACACACAATACATTAAAATACAGGTGATTAAAAGCAGGAAACAGAGGTGACTTTTGTAGTTTATTAGCACAAAGCAAGGAAAACAACATTAGTAATTCTGGTTTCCATAATACCAGCATTACAGGAGAATATTTCATATGATGAATACATACATATAACGTAATGTTTGTACCAGCTGATTGCAATAAACACATATATTAATCTTAGCTATGGGCTATGCTTGTTTCTGTAAGCTGTGTGCTGTCTATTCATTGTTTTATATTATAACAGCACCAGATAAAATAATTTAAACCTTTGAATTAAATCCACTTTGAGAAACACACAAACTATGAGAAGGATTACAAAGTTCTGCTTAGGCAGAATTGCAATTAACTTGAGGTTTCTTCCCTTTTTGTTATATTGTTGACGTTAGTGAACTGAACAATCTTTCAAGAACGCTCTCAAAGGGCCAAGATGTGTCCTGTGATGACAGTTTAAAGCATTACTCCCCATAGTGGAAGCAAGTATAATTCAATATTTGCTAGACTATATTAGTGGGATATGTTTTGGCATTTTAAGTTAAGAAATTCAACACACTTCTCAATTTAACTGTTTCAAAGCCAAAGGCATGCACAATACACAATTGTGCAGTTTGAGCATGATTGAAAATACTATTCATAAGCATCATAATTAAAATATGAAACCCATTCTGTGTATTCAGCTAAATAAATTAGGACAGGGGTTATGTCTGATTATAATCAAACATTTCTCGATTAAATAGATGGAATATTAGCTTAATTCACGAATCAAACTCCATTTATACCATGTACTAGCAATGGTTTAATCTGAGGGATTTGAAAAGTAGTTGTTAAGCTCTGTGTCCTACTAAGTAGTTTAGAGAACCGCCACGACTGACTATAGGTTCCATAGTTTCCAATATTGTCTTTAGCTGATTTTCCCATAATAACTAAAATGTACAAGTAAAAGTACAGCATTAAGCCTTGTAAACCCTTTGAGTGCCTGAGGGGTAAACATTGTATTGGTAGACAAGCTGTCACGCACAAGGAGTAAAAAAGCAACACTGCAGCATACCTATTAAAACAAATGCACTTTCTATATAGTTTAGTTATTGCAATTTTTACTTTCTAGTTGTTTTTCCTGCTTTCTGAGCTGGTTTAGCCTTTTCTGGTGCAGGTGCTGGAGCGGATGCAGGTGCAGGTGAAGGTTTAGAAAACTGAGTAGGCTTAACTTCAGGTACCTCCTCACCATATTTATATACACTTACAGTGATGTCTACTGTTTCACCACCATACTTGTTTCTAACATTGATGCTGTACTTCCCAGAGTCTTCGGAAGTCACATTCTTGATGGTTAGGCTGGAATACTTCCCTTGTTCAAGTGTGGACAAGTAATGCTCATTTATTTCGAGATCCCTGTCATTCTTCAGCCAGGACACTTCTGGATCAGGGTTACCAAACACTGTGCATGTAAGGTTCAAAGTCTAAAAACATGAAAATAATAAACATTGCATTTACATTTATATTTTCTTGAATATTATTTTTAATAGTTAACTTGCCCAACTAATAGAATTCAATTTTTAAAAAAATTGTATAACCCCCCCAAATTTTTCCAATTTCCCTGGATATATTGAGGTCCATTCAATGAACCAGCTAAATCTTTATTTTATTTAACAGAGGTGAAAGATGTATTACTAGTGATTTAAAACCCTGGCTTAAAACTAGTTTTCAGTCATAGAATCTAGACTAACATTGCTAAAATAAAAGCACTTGAGTGATTCAATGGAATGACTTGTCACAAAAGTATCATTAAAACTAACAACATTAAAATAATTTGTAAGTACAAGTACAGTGTGTCAATGTTAAGTACAACATGGTTTACCCATGAAGTCCTGACAAACTATTATTATCATAATTTGTGAAAGTTATCTTGCAGTTCACATTGATACATTGGAGCAAACTGGTGGCAAACATCCCAGATATCAAATAAAGTAAAAAAAAAACGTAATAACCCTCGCAATGCTTACACATTTTGTATTATTTTTAAATAAATTAAATCAAGAAAAACCCAGCTCAACTTAAACTACTTAATATGAAATTCAACTATTTATGAATAATGACTTTAAAATCTGGCTGCTTAACACTAGACACTACTACTTGCAATGTAGATTGTGATATTAAATTATGCAATTTAGTGGGTATGAATTTAATGTTCACATTTTTTTTTACTTATTTAGATGTCCTTTTTTGCCATTATTTCTTTATTCATGATTATTGTTAACAGTTATTATTACATTCAGTTTGAATTAAAAATATATAATTCTTGCATTGAGCCCAATGACCCTGTGTATCTATTTTAACCAAAGACAATTTTAGCATTCTTGTGTGCATCTATTTATTTGAAGCACATAAGGGCAAATAAAATGTAGATTTCACAGCAAAATGAACATCAGTTTGCAATGAATTTTACATCTTATTTGCTCTTAGTGTAAAGAAATCCATATTCCAGACATGAAATATTGAAATGATCTCATAAATCTTTTATGTTTAACAATGTCTTATGACCTATGACTGTATTTCCAAATTTCAGGTGACAAATCCTTTCATTGCATTACTATTAACTAGAATCAAGGGCTACATTAGACTAAAGACATTTTTAGGAAGGTTCACATACTAAAAATAATAAATCAATTAGTTACGCTCCATTTTTAAAGAATATTGAAATAAATTAAGAAGTATTATAATTTAAAAAAAAAACACTTTGTTGCTAAAATGTTTTTTGACATGTGCCTTTACAAAGTTATCCTCAAGCTATTAGAAACATAAGATAGTAGTATTCAAGTTAATGTTTTAAGGATATAGGAATGTTTATTGCATTATGTATGTACTAATAAATTTTTGCCTATATATTTATTTATCAATTTTGTACCTGATCATATAGGTTACCTTACCTTGCCTTCCATTATAGTTACTACATCAGGCAAACCACCTATGACTTTACCACGATCTGAGAATGAAGAAAGACATCCATCACAAACCATTGGACTGAAGCACAATTTGGCAGTTGTCTGTCTCATATGTTTTTCAAGGAAGGAGTCACTATTGAAACCCATATTTTGCCCTTCGATTGTAATATGCTCCCACTTAAACATAAGCTAAGACCACATTTTAATGTGGTGTCCTACAAGACTCTTTCTTTTACCGTTCCATACAGCAGGGTAAGATGTCTAGGAAATTTCTTTATCCAGTAGACCCATCTGAAGCCCTAGGGTTTCATGAATCTCAATGAATTCTTGTCGCTCAGTGTGATATGCTTTAGGAAATATAGCCTTCAAATATTTTCCATATAGTAGACATGTACTACATAATAGTAGCCTGACATACCTCAGTACAGCCTTATGGTGTCTCATTGATATCACACACACACTAGCCAACTGGCCAGCTAGATACTCAACACTTCTTGGAATGGAAAATAAACATGGGCTTTTCATGCTATTTCTAAACAGTAGCAGCAGCACATTTACTGAACTAGAATGTTATACTTACTCTTCTCAGCAAATGCAGCAGCCCTATTGAATAGAGAATAAAAGAAAAAAAAATTTTTTTTAATAATGATATTTTTGGAAAAATGATTTTTTGTAAGAAAAAAAAATAAGTATGACATCGTAAGCTTACTTGAGCCTCTGGAATTCAGCGAAAGCTTCATCAAAAGCTGAAAGTGAAACAATGATGTGTTATTTGTGGTTCTGCAATTAGACATATCATAGTAATGTAACTTACAATATATATATATATATATATATATGCAGAGAGAGAGAGAATGCATACTAGGCATATATATTTATATATATTTGCCCACACATGTCATAAAAATATAAGAAATTACCTTGTCCTGATAAATCTATGGAGCGCTTATGGGAAGTTTTGCCATCAAATATCTCAAATGTATATTTTCCTTTATCTTTCTCTGTGGGTTCACAAATCTGTAACCAGGCATATTCATCGGTGCCTCCAATCCTCATCTTTTCACTTGACGAGATCTTTGATTCCCTTTGTATTTAAGATAAACACACTTTTATAATTTGATTTTTGCAAACATTACTTAAAAGAAAATTACACACAAAACAATAATGTTTTGTCAGCCAGTAGGGTAAATGAGAGAAAGCAATAAATACAGGACGTTTAATACAATGCATTCATTACAAAACAAAAGGTCTACTATTCAGTAATCTATGTGAAACACAGAGATGAATAGGTTATATGGCAGATTAGCCTGTGGGATTTGGTCAGATTATAGAATGGAAACATCTTCTTTATAAAATATTTTTTGTTTGTTTGTTTAGATTTGAGCTGCGGCAATTTTTTTCTTTATTAAATATGGCTAAAATTTGTGTCACTGTTCGCCAGCAAATTGCGACTGACCAACACACATGTCCCTGCAACCACCACATGTTTTCATTGCTTCATTTTATTCACCAAATAATGAATTTAAAACAAAATGACACCAGATACCTTCTTCTAAAATAAAAGATTGTATAACGAATAGTTCAAGAAGTGGTATGTCATTCTATATATCTCGGCAATTTAGCTATGTACTATGCAGAGGTTGATTTCCTTGGTATATAGTGAAGTTGGTTGGTTCTCATACAAACTCATGGCTTCACGAATAAACCCCTATATCCTACGTAGCCTAAATACACAAAACAACAGCTTCAGTTACACCATTACATTAATGCAATCCATAAAGCAAAAATGAATCAGTGAAAATTGTTGAAACATAAACAAAATGTCACCCTTGTAGCTATTCCTTCTCTAATTGACACTGCTCTGTTCAGTATTTAGCGTAGCCGTAGTACCAGAGCAGTGTGTGAAAGGAACGGTCTGAACCTAATATTAATCTGGGAGATCAAAAGCTACAGACTCCGCCAAATTAATGAACATTGCACAACTAAGGCACTCTCAAAGAACTAAGGCATTCTTTTAAAATTAATTCAAATGTCATTCCGCAGACAGCTGTTTAATTTGTCTTTGTTATGTAGATGCTACAAAGTAAAGTTTATAAAGAATACCATGTATACATTTTTATTATTTTTTGTTTTTAGTACTTTATAGTGCACTATATAAACCAATCATTATTTAGCAATGCTCAGAGCACAACTGATTTTATTTGTCAATATATAATTTAGAACATGGCATATTCAATTATAATGGGGACAGAAGTAAAAAGGATTTTAAAAAAAAAAATATATATTTTATCTGTACAGTTCTGAGATGTTCAGTAATGCATGAGACATAAGTATTGATTAAAATTTTATGGAATATTGCAATAGAACACACTTAAATGCTGCCATTTAGTATGGATATGCAGACAGATGGAGAATAAAAACAAGAGAGAAATAGATAGAAATATATATTCACGTAATAAATCATGTTAACTAGCAAACTACATAAGGGTCCAATCAGCAGGATTATTTAATTCATTTCTATGGTGATAAGACTAACATGACATCTTATACTTATCAGACTTATCTAAAGCTGAATAATACTTAAGTACTAAAATGGTTCATTTACAAACAACTAGTGCTTATAGGTAGCTGCGAATATTATTAATTAACAATAAGTATATGATGTTGTGGTTAATGATGTCCTTTTCTGGCGTTGTGACTGTAAATCACTAATATTGCCGTTTGCTAACAGTCATAGGTCAGATGGATCAGATGGATAAGAGTTAGTAAAATGGTAGGCAACGGTACCATTTTTTATGAAAAACAAGGACATTTCTAGCTAATTGCAAAAGGGTTTTCTAATGATCAATTAGCCTTTTACACTTAAACTTGGATTAGCAAACACAACGTGTTCACATACAGAAGATCAAAGCTTCAGTCTCGAATCAGAACTTTTATCAAGATTTTCATCTAAATATATATTTAGCTATTATTTATCTATTTGAGCATGTGGATTTACATCAAGGTAATAAGTGCAGGCACAGTGAACTTTCCCCCCCCCCGCATAGAACCATTAGTACTGGTACTAGCCCCACAAGCAACGTCACCAGCCTAGCACACTGACGACATCTATCCCATCCAGGTCATCAGGCTTCCCAGGTATATATATTTATGAATTTGTGATATAGGTGCAAATCGAACCTTTCTTTGACCTCTAGTTATAATCCAGAATATTGATATTTCTCTGGTTATGATTAAATTAACATTTTGATTATATCTATTGATAACTAGGTCTGTCAGTTACTGATAATGTTAAGAAGCAACTGTGTACATATTAAGATTAACACCTAACTAACCCTATTGAAGTAATGGTATGTCCTCAAAAGGTGTGCCAAGACTACCTTTAGGAGTTACCTGTATGTCATACAGTTTTCACAGCAGCAGGGACATCTCCAATTATCAATTTGTTGGTATTATGAATTGCACTATTGTTTGTCTTATAGATTTATTATATGCTTTTCGTAGTGATATTTTGTATTTCCCATTAGGTATTAATTACTAATTTTTTGGCATAAATTGTGTCACTTTTCTATGAATCATGATGCTATGAACTAATTATATTAATAGATTTTATCGTTTTTCTTACATTATGTAAATTATATGTATAATATATAT
>VKOC01000005.1:36740280-36755069 GCA_009364415.1 Spea multiplicata
ATGCAATGTCCTAAACTACATCTTAGTTATTTGTTAATCATTTTCTGAAATAGTTTTGAACACATTTTTTGTTTTGTAGTGGGCTCATTTGTTTTAGGACATTTATTCAGAAACAAAGTTGTTGCCCAAAAGAAATCTACCTTTCTTGTTCTGTGTCCCCAAGTCCTGTCTGTGCCCCCTGCACTCCCCCTGCCTTGTATCTGCCCCCCACTTGCTCATTTACCGTTTTCAACTGTTTTCTGCTCTCCTCTGATCTGAGCAGATGCAGACTCCATGCTTTTAGAGAGCGGGGAGGAGGGAGCAAGGGGTCAGTAAGTGTCTTGCTTCAGAGGAAAAAGATGACTAAAGAAAGGGGATGGGCATGTCGTTTACACACCCAGTGCCTGCAATAGAAGTTGCCCTAAACTATAGTATAATTCTTGCTTGTATTTAGAGGTAAATTAATGCACAGTGTTCCATATTAATTATGCTCCCATAAAGATTTTTAAACTGGAATAACATTTTACTTAATATAAGGAATACTTACTTTAATGAGAGATTGGTGGATATGTGGAACAGTCTCCCAGCAGAAGAAGTTGAGGTCCACATAACCCTTGAGATTTGTACTTTTATTTAATGTAATAAAGTCTTAGTTAATACAAACAAGATTTACTTTACTGAAGGGGTGGTGAATATATGGAACAATCTTCCAGCAGAATTAACTTGGGGTCCACAGGTCCCCTGTGATTTTTATTTTTCTGTTCCTCATTTTAGTTCTTCTCTGTTATAAGTTGGTGTTTCGGTTGAGAATTTAAATTATATTATTACAAGTTTAGTTTAAGAGCAATCTGAGGTAGGGTTCTTTCAGTGTAGATATCACTGGCGTTGCAATGGTTAACTATAGTCTATATTTGGTAATTCTTAACAAGCAGCACATGTAAGATTTATTTGACTTTATTTGAATGTTAATAATAGAAAAAGTAACATCTTGTAATTACTGGTCCCTCCTTGTTGTGAAAATCTGTAGCAACGCACAAAATACACAATTTTTGTTTAAAAAAAAAACCCCACGAGTTTGTACTAATCCGAATGCACGTCTACTATATACTGCATTTCAGCTCCTTCTGTACAGATTAATTAAAAAAATAATTTAATAGTGATAATTGATACAGAGGAAATGCCTAAATGTACTGAAGTTTACCTGCAGTAAATTACAAGGTAGATATAGATTATTGTAATAAAATATACACAGATAATGTCGCAATTACTTTTTATGGCTGTGATAACTATGAAGTGTTAGTTTAAGTAAATTGTATAAAACACAACACAATACAGGTCATATCCCTTATGCCCCAGTAAATTTATTTCAGATAAAGATTTCACTTTAGTAAGTCACTTCACTAATTAAGGTGATACATGGGTCATGCACTATTTTGAAACTAAGTATCTATTGATTTTTCCTTCACCTTCTCCATTCTTAACAGAGGTATTCATTGGTATGCAGTCAAAATAAGACCAAAGTGATGTCTAAGGAACAACAAAAAGTAGCTGAATGAAGCTGTTTTAACACCTTCATTTAATTCCAGTATTTAAATCACTTATTTGGATAGCATTGAAATTAGAACTAGCCCAACAAGAACTAAATCAGCAACCACGTGGTCATTATTTGTCAAGAAGAATAAGATGATTTTATCTTCCATGTCATTTTATTTAAAAACACCTGTTAATAAACTACACAGATCTTAATCAACAACTGAGCAAATCATCTTACTCTGAAACACAGTGCCCCTGTACAATCTATTAAGTTGACAAAAGCATTTAAAATTGTAAAAATGCATCAGAATCAACAAAGAAAAAAAAAGATGAAACATACCAGTTTTTACTGACTGCTGCTGTTGTGAGATAGCCAGCTATCATACCCACTTTAATGCACGTGACAACTGAGAATTTGGGCAACTATGCAGAATCTTCCTATACTGTATGCATTTGTCCCTTTATCCATCCCTCAGTTATTTCCCATGCCGGGAAATGTGTTCACACATCACGTCACGTGGTATATTTACTACCAGTCATTGACATCACTGCCCTATGCTCATGAATGGAAAGCCCTCCCATTGATTTTAATAGGAGCTCTTTTCTGCTACTGATTGGCCACTGAAAGGTCCTAGGTTAGACCATCGTAATTGTAATTACTCACAGCTCACTTGTAAACCCATTGGTAATACATGTTCAATAAAGAAGATTGTTGACAAAAAGAAACAATTCTCAACATGGTTCTATTGTCATGTTATGTGTGCCAAAGTAGAAGCAACACATAGAAATGTTAATAATCTGTGCAGATAATAAGTGAAAACTCCAAAAAAATGTGCAACAATCACAAAACCAATATACACATTAGCTTTGAATTAAATTGGCCCATTAAATAGTTTGTAGTGGCATATTCATCACCCCTTACATTACATGATTATTTTAAAGCACTAAAGAAAACGTGGGTTGGCTTTATATTCAGTAATTATCTATAGAATATATGGTTCAACAAATTGTTAGTATTAAGCAGTGTTAAGCCAGGACTGTTTAATATTTGATGAATGAAATGAAAGCATGTGACCACCTACCCACACACCTTGGAAGAGGTGTACTCCAAACTTTCCGACCACCGCCCAAGCAGGTAAGCTTATTTGCGCCTTCCAGACGATATCCAGGGAAACAAGTAAAAGTTAAAGAGTCCCCAACTCTGAAATGAAATCCAATTCTTCTGCTGTAAGCCGGGACACCTGGATCTTCACATGGCTCCAAGTCATACTCTGCACAAATGATACAAAATACAGACAACCTGAAATATATATATCTTGTCAAAGTAGCATCTGCACGAAATGTGTTTTTTTAAATATACTGTTTCTGAGCCTCATTCCAGGTAATTTTCAGCCATCATATGCATTGTGTCACCTTTAAATTAACTTTTTTTATCCCATGTAAATGTGCATAGGTGTTCATCAGAACTCATCTGGGTTTGCACTGTTCCTCCTTGGCTTGCAGATTATGCATTTTAATGTATCTCCTGCTTATCATAATGCACGTTTCGTATACTCCCCACCAGCCAGCTCCAGTACTGGATAGCATGACATTTTCAGGTGGTCTTACAAGACAGGTAGAGAGTGCATATGAAGGCACTTTAATGGGCTGTAATGGGGCTGTTCGTTAGACTAAAATCGGTATACAGTATCACTCATATTTATATCATTAACCTTCAATTGAAATAGATAGAGATTGAACACAGTTCAATATAGACGAGTAAAGGAACAGAACCACTGCTCATTCATTCATGCACTGCAGTGCTACTTGGCCCCTTGAAAATGTAGACCTGGTTTTGGGCAAACTCCCTTCAAACCGTATAGTTAAGCATGATGTCTCTGGCAATAGAATAAGGAATGTTAGTATTTCTGTACAACTTTTTGACAAGGAATAAAAAATTGAGCGCCAATGCATTATGTCCATCCAAGTATCTGGTTAGCAGGTCTTATAGTGCATGCTTGGTTGATAAGTTGAGGTTTTAACAATAAACACTGATTTACTATACCTTGTGTACATATAGAACTTCTGTTGAAGGAAAAGTTTAGAAGTGTGTGGTCTGTTTCATGAAATTCCACACACCATCTCTGAGATTTAATGATCTACAAACAGCTAAAAGTTAATTTTCTTTACTTATTCACACAAAATTTGTCAATGACAAATCACGTTCTTCAAATTTTTTATTTTTTTTTACCTGAAAACGTAATGTTAAAGCCTTCATATGAGATGGAAAAGTCAGATATAAAGCGAAGCTGAGCTGTAAAATTCCCAAAAAGCCCAGCTTTTATAGTCTGTGGTAAGACTGACCCGGTCAATCTGGCAACTGGATGAGTAAAGCTGCCGTCTTCTGTTATTAACAAATAGTCGTGGGAACTTTCAAGGTGGAAAGTGTGAAACATTAGCTGTACACCTACAGGAAATAAGGAATAACACCGACATGTATAAAACTCTAAAGGAAATATAACAGTCTCAAGAACTTGTAATATCTGTGATAATTATACCAGCTGTAAATACAACATTTGTGAAATGGAATTTCCAGATAATGTAAAAAAATACAATAAATACAGCCAACATCATTTACCATGTTAAGCCAGTTTTTGTTCATTGTTTCTTTGTAACAATACTAGTAATAATTGTATTATTTCTAATTATTCGTATTAATTATAAAAAATAATAGTTCCCTGGTATAATTATAAATTGACCTGATTCTAGTAAAATGATGATAAGTTAGATAAAAATAATATGATTACGCAATATTATGTTTTAATGCTGGTTGTAAGCTCTCCAGGATTTTGGTGCTGACCCAGCTATGTCATACAACCCATATTATTCTGATATATACAATCAGCAGTCTGTACTAAGAATATTGCAAGACGCAAAAGCACTCGCTAACCTTTTTTTTTGAAAAGCTCATGTCATTTTGTCTTACCAAATATGACGGTGAATTCCATTATACTAACTGTATGTGTGGAAGTGGGAATTCAGATTCACTAACATTCGTTTGCATACTGAAAAAAAAAAACCAGCATACATAATTCATACCTTTCCCATGAGGGACTTCGATTGTCCAAGTACAATTCAAAGAGTTAGGATAAAAATCGGGGAAACCTGGTGAAAGTATAGTTCCTGTTCTTCCATGAATATATCCACCACACAAAGCTAAAATAAAATAAATTTATGAAAGAGATTGAATTACGCCCATACGTTTACATGGCATACGCAAGCGAAATATGATAAACACTGATCCGAACACACTTTAAACTGACTCAGCAGCACATTAAACAATAAAGAACATGTCTCATTTACACAATTGGATATGCCTCATTTGCACAACTTTGACTACATCATGTAGTCTATAATGCAACCTGCTATAGTGAAATCCAATAGATTGCCATATTGGATCAGTTAATGGATCAGTGTTTGAGTTTACTGTAAACTA
The DNA here is from genome assembly GCA_009364415.1 of Spea multiplicata. Lineage (NCBI taxonomy): Eukaryota > Metazoa > Chordata > Amphibia > Anura > Pelobatidae > Spea > Spea multiplicata. The sequence continues at coordinate 36,745,268 of VKOC01000005.1, forward strand.
GTTACATGCTTTATATCTAGGGAAAGTGAGAAGACTGGAAACCACAGGGGATACAAATTAGCCGAGTCCATTAATTATATATACATTCGTGCCATGTGGCTGATAGACTGGTGGCTCAGCGTTGCATATTTTCTCCCAATATATCATGCCAGATTTGCTACAGGAATTTTCTTACTTACAGAAGGGACCTACCACAACAGAAGTGTTTTTTTAAGAAACAAATATGAAAAACAAAATGTATAAATGAGCCATTAAACGTTTTGCAGTAAAGGTGTGGACTCGTTGAAACAAAGGCTACACTACCTTGCTGAAATATTCATTTAAATATGTATTCTTTATTTATGAAGCAGGTTTATAAACATTCCAAGTGTTAGACAAAAAGGTTTTTGTTCATCTATAACTTTTTCCATTTTTTACTTACATATTCCATAAAGTAATTCTATTCTATGCAATAGGGAGTTATTTTCTTTTATGCTGTACAGTTAAAATATAGACAAAATTGAATGCCTGCAGAGAGTAGTCACATATCAAGCACAACATATTACATTGGGATGCAGAAATCGTTTAGTGATAACTGCTAAGAAAGTTTCATTTACTAGAAAACGTTATTGTCTAATTAGTTTATCTTGTCTACAGCAGAGAACCTATTTATGAAAAACTGATCGAATAGATATTCTACTATAACAATACCTGGGCAATCTTGCTGATTTCTGATCATGTTCATTAGATAAAACCATTTACCATTTTACCATTCCACTTATGTATATTTTTCTCAAAAGATATTTTTTTCTTTAAAATGGCACCCAAATAGCGGCCTATAATCGAGCCAATACAGTATTTCTGGGTTTTTTTAATCCCATGCATGCTTGGTCAGCATTCCACAACTTACCATCGCAGCTTGGCAATGCATGGTTCCACTGATGGTTACTTTCACAAACCAGTGGCTCCTCGTCACTCAGTATGTATCCAGGATCACAAGTAAATGTTACAGAAGATCCAATACCAAAGTTTTTACCATGTCGGTAGCCATTTACTGGAATTCCAGGGTCAAGGCAAGAATCAGTTTCCAGAGTAACACCTGCAAACAGACAGGTTGACAATTGCACCACAGTGATGATTTTATGATGATGATTTTACCACCACAACATGTCATATTACTTCTATTTAAGGGAAAGCTAAAATAACCTGATGAAATATTGTGTGAATTATTAAACAAAGAGCAAATAATAAAAAAAAAATACATGACAATGAAGGTCATTGCAATTTTTTTCCGATTTGCTGTTTTTAATTATTTAGAAAATTAAAAATCATACCAGAACAAAGGTTAATTGAAAACTCTTCCAGGGGCGCAACTTTATTTGATTGCATGATTAATTAAATATTTGTTCAATTCTTCTCTGTTTCCTTTTTTATTCATTTATGACATTGTTTTACTCCCTACTCAAACATAAGTCTCATATTATCATGAAGAAGTATTTTAATTTCCCATACCTTCAGTTACTGAATATTATAGAATTTTGTTTTTGATCTATCTCCAAGGTGTCAGACATTTCCAGTTTTAATCATATTTCAGTTTCTATTCAAGTGTGTTTAAAATATTAATCAATTTTTTCTAATTTTGTATAGTTTTATTCAATGAAAAGAGAGATAGAGAGATAATTGTTATAAATATACATACATATTTAACTATATCACAGAAACACTTACTTTCATAGCGAATTAGGAAGCCAACATTAGAACGACTGTTATCAGTCGTGAACAATAGATACATGTAATTTCCTGTGCTGATTAAGAATTGGGGAGCTTGTGTTCCATGATATTCTCCAATTAATGGTGAGGAATTAGCTGAACCATCTCGTACTTCCAAAATATCATAATTTACTTCAGTCTGAAACCTGAGATAAACAAGAGTTAATAGAAGGTTAATAGAATGTGAAAATCAATATTAACAATTAGTCATTTCTTTTTCTTTTTTTTAAAAAAAACCATGAAATCGTATAAATGTGATCTAATTTCATGGATACTTAAACATTTCTGTAAATATTTTTAATAAATAGCATAATGTTCGACATAGCATTAACGATTCCGATTATTCTCACATGTAATAAGAACATTTTCAAATTCATTGTTTGAACTAACTTGTTAACGAAGAACTATACAATAAAAATACAATAATGTACATTTTCATACTGTTTTTATTTAGTTAACTTTTAAACATTTATATTTGTTGCCTTTCTCATAACAAGCTTCCATAAATCTTTGTAAATATTTTTTAACTAAAACTTAGATACCAAAATTCAAACCCTTTAACATAAACAAAGCCGACATTTCAACATCTTTATCACTCCAATGTATTTGTGAATCTTCTACTATTTTATACAGAAAACAAGGCTAATGCTACTCCAATGAAAATGTATCTTACCAGTTCTTTTTTGTTAGGATGTATTTTATTGACCTCAATAACGAAATGTAGCCTGTGGGTCCATTAGTTGTATTGTAATAAAGAAAATTATACAGCTATCCCATAAATTACTGATATACAGGGGTATATTTAGGCTGGGGCCACTCTGTCACCAGTCTCTTTACTGTGTGTGGAATACGATGTCTCTTTGGAACGCTAGACACAGATACAACATGCTATGGAGGTTGCAACAGCTAGATACAGAGCTTGACTGTGTATCTGGGCTGGCTACAAGAGTGATCTCAAATTTGGTGCAGAAGTGTTTTTCTAGTTGGCCTAGGATTTAGTCAGAACTATGCCACTGAATGTCCACAAACCTCTTCTGTCCTAACTATACTTTATAAGTATAGTTATAGCAATTATAAGGTTATATATATATATCTCTCTAAAATGCTAGGCTGTATTTTTGATATTGAATTTGCTGTATTCTTATACATTTTTTATACAAAATATTGATCTCATTAAATATCTCTACTTTTATTTTCTGCTCCTTGAATCTTTAGATCATACATTTATGACAGATGATGACAGCATGAAATCATTCTCCAGTGTCTATATTTTTAAATGAACACTTTCCTCTTGATACATTGTAACACTGTTCAATGAATGTTATACAAAGATGTTAGCTTTCTGAACTATACATTTTAGCATTGTATATTTTGTTTACGTCTCTGGAAAATTGTCCCTTTAAACTACTTATGAATATGTTTTACATAGATACATAGTCCTTTTCCAACACATTTAGATTTGGCTGATGCTTTATTTAAGGCATATTTAAATACGTTTTGAAACATTGTTAAATTATGCATGATTTATATTGTCATCGTTTAATATATACCTCCCAAAAGTAATTTTTACTGAATGTCCAGGTCTAGCTTCGATCACCCATTCACAGTTCAAAGAATCCTTATAATATCCAGGCCAACCTGGAGGCAGGATAACACCGCTTGATGCAGTTAAATGACCTCCACATGGTGCTGAAAAGTAAAAAAGAAAAAAACATCTCAAATTTAATTAACCGGTTGATAACGTTAAATGTTAACTAAATAAATAAGTTTTTTGTGCTATTGGGTATTTGAAAATAAATTGGTTTACACTTATATTTGTGTAGTTTGCAAAATAAAGTTTACCTGTTTATCTGGTTGTTTTATCTTAGTTTAGGTCATATCATAAACTAATAAACACAGACACTTTTGTACTTGATATGATGTCATGTGAGTGATCCTATTTTCTTCATGAATGGATATATATATATATATATATATATATATATATATATATATTGTATATATATATTCTTTGCATATAACAATGAGTAAGCGAAAGGAGGAAAGCTCAGGGCAGGTGAGTAGGTAATTATACAGATTTTCCAATTAAAAACCACAAGACATTGTGACTTTGCAGAAGTTAAATAGCACTGAGGTCCACTTTAAGAAACACCCACAAAGAACACAGCAATCTAGACAGTAACCAGAAGGAGAGTTTGCAGGTAAGTTGTACATTCAGTGTCATCTGTAGGCCTTTGGAAGAACACAAGCATAGTGTTGTATTTTGATGCAGTTGTTTGTTTGTTTTTTTGTTTCACCTGGTTTTGTTTCCTACAATTAAATGGTTATCTAGTTGTATTTATTTTTTCTTTTAAAATCAGATACAGTAGTGATGGTTATAGGGAAATGTGCATTGGGTGTACTTTCATTTATTAGTTTATGAAGCTTCTGCAGTCCTAGTGTTGATATTTAGGCAGGACATAGGTGAATTGATATTTTAGGAGGTGATCACTGCTAATTAGGCTTATAGAAGTGTACTCAATGATATATTTTCTATCTATCTATTGATTTATAGAAATATAAGCATATCCTCATTGTAATCTTCCTTAGAAATGGGGAGATAGGAACCTTTTCTTCTCACCAACATAAAGTACCGTATTTGCTTGATTATAAGACGAGGTTTTTTCAGAGCAAATGCTCTGAAAAATACCCCACATCTTATAATTGGGCTCGTCATTTAATCAGACCTCAAATAGAGGTCTGATTATGAGACTTAGATCCAGATCCCCTGCAGCGCTGTCTTATCCCCCCCCCCTTTTAACACTCCCACCCCAAACTTACCGGTGCTTCCGACTTCATGCTGTGTAGTCGGGGCAGCGGGTAGGCGAGGGTTGTCTGCGTCCATCGCACAGACCTTCCCCAACTGTCAGAGAGGAGAGTTCCGGTGCAGCAAATTCTCTGACAGTCGGGGAAGGTCTGCGCGATGGATGCAGACAACCCTCGCTGCTAACCGCACCTCCTTCCTTAATGTCACTCTGCCTCCATAAATGCCTTTTAACCCTCTATACGCCACTCTGCCTCCTGAAATACCTTATACCTCCCTATATGCCACTCTGCCCCATAATATGCCTTTAACCCCCTAAATTCCAGAGTGGCATATAGGGGTATAAGGCATTTCTGGAGGCAGAATGGCACATAGGGGGTCAAAAGGCATATTATGGGGCACAGTGGCATATAAGGGTTAATAAGGCATATCATGGGCCATAGTGCCATATAGGAGTGGCAAGCCTGGGGGCAGAGGTGCATAACTTGGGGGCAGGTTGGAAAATAAAAACAAACAAATTATTTTCTCAATCATAGCTTTTATTAAAAAATAGTTTACAGGAATTAACATTTACTAGTTAAACTTTTTACCTATAGGGTCGTCTTACAGTCAAGCTTTTTCTTTTTTTTCCTAAATTAATATTCAGATTTTGGGGGTCGTCTTATAATGAAGCAAATACGGTAATCATTGTGAGAGGAAAACTTAAGAAACTTTGGACACTTTCTCCAGCATAAAAGGAAGAATTCGACAAGCTTCATTATAAATGATATAACTATGTATTACGAATGTTTAACTCAACTGGTGTTTGTCCCCCATAATGATCCAATTAGAAAGTCAAAAGAACAGACGAGTTAAGATTTATTGCACCTAAAACTTACTACTAAAGTTGATTGCAAATTTTAATAAAGTAAAATCGGTATTACCTTCACATCTTGGTACAGCAGAACTCCATACTACATTTCCCTCTTGTATAATACAAGTGATAGATTCCGATCCTTGAGTTTTGATGAAACCTTCATCACAATGAAATGATACAGTGCTCCCAAGAAGGAATCTATCTCCAAAACGCCTTCCATTTGTTGGAATACCAGGATCATGGCATTCGTTTTGACCAAAGGCTGTCAAGGACAATGTTTAAGAACAAAAAAATCACAAAAGAAAGCAAACAGAAAATATGTTGGTGTATCCTTACAAAAAATATTTTTGGTTTCTGCATACTTATCGATATAACAGTAGTATGCTATAAAGTATTAGTTTGAACCAGGTAGATCCATGCACTGCCTGAAGCCCTCCACTCCTAGGGAGCCCCCATTATTCTGGCACTTCCCCTAATGATTTTTGTATTTACTGCATGACTGCCCCTTACAAAAATATAACTGGCTTGCTTTGCATGTATCCTCCTCTAACTGTGCAAAGTTATATAACACCAACATAATGTTTTATAAAGTAACATTTATGGAGAATATAAATGTCATTAGGCATTCTCTATAAACTCTTTCTTCCTCTATAACAAAAATAGGACATTTTAAAATGTTTTAAAATAAACATTGAAAGTAAAAGCTACTGCCTGTGAATAGGTTCTCAGATTTACATGAAGTATGTATGACAAATGAGCTGGTTAGAAACAAAAACATTTAGGAAAAAAATACTGTCTTAAATTATATTCAATATTTAAAGAAAACATATTTTTGTGTACATTTATCTAATGTTTTAGAGAACACATTTTTACTCATGGTTAAAGACCTATAAATAATTACGTACTTGTGTAGGTAATGTTAAAGCCTCTTCCAGTGGTGGAGTGGTCAGACTGGAACTCTAAACGCACAATGTGACTATTGCTTGCAATCTGAGAAGGCACTTCGTTTCCAGAAAATGTACCAAGTGCTGGTAATTCAGAATTCCCTTCATCTTTTACTGCTACATAATCAAACTGAGGCTCCACATCAAAGTCGTTAAAAATCAGATGGATCCGACTTCGAGGCTCAGATATTATCAACCATACACAATTCATATTGTTTCCATACTCTTCTGGATAGTTTGGTGAAAGGATAATCCCAGATGGAGTAGTAAAATTAAAGAAACAAGAAACTGTAATAGAAAATGTAAATATGATTTCTACCATACCTTCACAGTAATCAATCAACCAATACAGTTTCTCATTGTGATTACTTCTTCCAAGTTACTAGCAAGCTTAGTACACTTATATTCTATGCAATTAAGTATCAGAAACAATGCAGTAAAGTATCAGAATAAGTAAACAGGGTTGTATGGCAGACAGATAGAGGTAGGTATACAACTTTACACAATAACAGCACTTGTGGTAACGTCCTCTCTTCCGATTGGAGCATCGCAATATTGGCAATATTGGCCTCAGATCATCTGAGGGCAAAATGAAGGCGCTTACTGTGATGTCCCCTCCTCAGATTGGAGGATCGAGGAGGACATCATCGCAGAGCTGCCATTTTGGCAAATGTTGCCAGGTTATGTCCACAGAGATGCAGACGAATAAAGAAGATACCAGATTAAGGATTGAAGATACAATAGAGAAGATAGAAGATCAAAAAGAAGCAGAAGAAGTGAAAGTGGTCAGCACAAACAGAAGTGGAAAACATTTAGGGACAGTGAGAAATATAGTGAATAAGAATGAGAGTGTGAGAAAGAGAGAGAAAGAGAGGGAATGAGAGTTAATGTGGGCTCAGGGCAAGGAATTTTGTTCCAGAATTAAAAATGCCCCCAAATTTTTTGCCAAACATTTTTCCTGAGTCATAGTACCCTAAAGGACCATGCATAAGATTCGTGGCAGTGACATTTATGCACCTCAACTATATGGTTTTGTCACATCTTTATATTCAGGGCTGGATTAATAGCATCATGGACCTGGTGGGCCTTTTTACGGAAATAAAATAGACAGAATCTAACCTCCTCCGCATCCATGTGAGAACATCAGTGCTAGGCAGATAGTATAAGATAGACTCTTATGTAATGGGATTGGGAGTACATCAGTACACTAAAAAAGTCATCATACACCTGAAGCCACAATTTAGCACCACTAATCCTTTTTAATAAAATATGCAGATTGAAATAGAGTAAATAACACAAATCCTTTACTTTTGTCCTCTGAAGTGACTACAAATTCAGGAGTTTTACCTCTGGATAAGTAAAAATTAAATAATTCAATTCAATTAAGTAAAGTGCCAGGAAACAGATGACCAACCAGAAATACCAGGACAGACTCTGCCACAGCGACCCCCAAACACACACCAGGACAGACCTGCTGACCCCCAAACACTGACTCTGCACAGCGACCCCCAAACACACACCAGGACAGACTCTGCCACACTGACACCTAAACAAACACACCAGGACAGGCTATACCACACTGACACCCCACCAGACAGCCTCCCTTTAGTATTGATTTATGTGATGCCCCAGCCAGCAGCCCCATGTGAATTTAACTAGGCAGAATGGATCATGTCAGATAAGAAATTGTTTTGTTATCAATAGTTGTAAACTATGTGCACTGGGCTACTAAAATGAAGCAGATATTTTTAAGGTCATGGCAAGTTACAAGTAGTTGTCACAAGCAGTGAACTACTACACTTTCATTTTAATGTCTTTTTATGGCTCCCAGCTGGACTGTAAGAGAAGGCATACCTACTACCTGCAACATGTTTGACATTTAGATGGTAAAAATAAGCAAACAATATGTGTATAAACTAGATGAATTGACAGATGTGTGAAATGCACAATTGAATGTCAAAAATGCAAAGTATCGCATGCAGGGCATCATAATTCAGTGGCACAGTATAGAATTAATAGCATCCTACAGACAGCAACAGCAGACAAACAAAACCCTGGGGTGTTATGACAGATGACTAAATGTACAAAGTATAGCATATCAAGAGGACAAGCCCTACAGGGGTTTGTGTTGAATTGGAGAAAACATTGCAAGTAGGAAGCACAGTACTCTACACACAGTAAACATAACCAGTTAGGTGGCCCTTAAGCGTTTCTATTAATCATTGTAAACAGGACTCTCATCACAGCATATAGAAAAAATAAATAGCCAAATAAATATCCCCTATAGAGTTGAGTAAAAAATGGTAGTTTTGTCACAGGAAAAACTCTTGTTTCCATATCTGAATTTTCACATATACTGTACATCACGAACATTGTGATGTATATGTCACATGGCTACTCCTGACATCACAACGCATGTGACGTTTCAGGAAACATAGCCTGCAGCATGATGACTTTATGTGAAAATTGGCTGTTTCCATCCACTTTCATACTCATATGAGTTACCTTAGAAGCAGGCACAAATACCTTTATTTTGAGTTATCACCGGTCTATACATTTTGGTAATCCCTGAATGGCTGAATGTGGATCTCAGAAGCAGCATTCCCTGAGAACAGAGTTAATTTGACATCCCACTAAAGCATTTTGTCAATGTGGCTTTCTCAAAATAACATTAAAATGTCTATTGGAGAATAATTTTCCCCCAGTAAAATACATTTTATAGAAAATTACAAATATCCCTTAGATATTGAAAGGGAACATTGTTTTAATGGTACAACGGCAATGTTTTATTTTGCCGCTGCATTCTGCTGCAACAAAATTTAAATCAAGAAGATCTTGGAGTATTTTTGTTGACATTTTTGCCAATCCATCCAGTAGAGCATTTGTGAGTTCAAGCATTGATGGTGGACAAGAAGGCCTGGCTCGCAATCTCCATTCCAGTTCATCCTAAAAGTGTATGATGGGGTTGAGCTCAGGGCTCTGTGTGGACTATTTGAGTTTGTCCACATCAAACTCATCCAAATAAGGATGGGCCTTGCTTTATGCACTGGGGCACAGTCATGTTGGAATAGAAAAAGGCCTTCACCAATCTGTTCCCACAAAGTTGGAAGCATAACATTGTCCATAATGTCTTGGTATGCTAAAGCAATAAGATTTCCTTTCACTAGACCAACACCTGAAAAACAGCCCCATACCATAATCACTCCTCCACCAATCATTACAGTGGGCACAGTGCAGTCAGGCAGGAAATGTTCTCCTGGCATGCACTAAACCCAGACTAGCCCATCACACTGCCAAACAAAGAAGCACGATTTGAATACTTTTCCACTGCTCCTGAGTCCAGTGGTGGTGTACTTTACACCACTCGATCCAACACTTGGCATTGTACTTGGTCAGGGCCGGCCTTTGGGGTGTGCGACCTGTGCGACCGGGTTCAACCCGGCTTAAAAT
>VKOC01000005.1:36782212-36809096 GCA_009364415.1 Spea multiplicata
TGTTAACAGCAATCACACTCCCATCATGCCCAGGCATACCCAGATTCCAGCATGTACTAGCTGACTTGGCATGATAGGAGTGTGATTGCTGTTAGCAATCACACTCCTGTCATGTCCAGGTTTTAGCATGTACTTGTTGCCTGGCCATGATAGGAGAGTGTTTGCTGTTCGCAAATAATAATATATTATATATATATATATATATATATATATTATTGTTCACATGTGAACTCAGCACCAGAGGCATAGAATCAGACATACAAATCCCGTATAGGCATAGAATCAGACATACAAATCAGCTAGCCTTGCTTACGGGGCCAACCAATCTCTTATTGAAGGAAAAGATTGCTGGGTGAAGTCAGTGAAATGAAACCACAACTGTAATGCAAATACACTAAATACCTGTTAAAGAAAAATAAGAACATAGCATTGGTCTAATTGTCCACTTTGCAGATCGAGCCAAGCCCACTAGGCAGGGATGAGAGACTATAATAAATTATTTTTCTAGTTCTTCTATATCTAATGTACATAAATAAATTCTTATATTAGTCTAATCCAAAACCAATCAAAATAAGAGTGCTTACGGAAGCTATGTTCACTATGAGTATGGTGATTTGCATTTTGTAAAGCAAAATTAAAAACTGTAAATAGGAACACAAGGCTAAATATTGAAGCATTTTGTGCAGATGTATAGGAAAAAAACATATGTAGAATAATATTTTTATAAAGCAAATATTTATGCCATATTGACTGAAATTATTGTTTATAGCTTCATCTTTCTGTTCTAAATTAGTTTGACAAACTACTTAGAAAACTAACCAAAATAAAACAATGATATATTAAATAATACTAAATATATTTATAAAGTATCATTTTACTTCTTTCAGTATCAAGTGATAGACCAGCCAGCATCAGACTTACGCTCCACCCTGCAGTATTTTGTTTTTATTGTGTTGTGTGATGCACAATTATATGCATATCTGGGAACTTCTTAGATGTCCCGCTGACGTCGGCGGGCAGTCCCGCTGACATCACTGAAAAGACCCCCAATTAATGGTCAATCTCCTGCGCTCTAGCAATCGCTCGGCGCCCCTCTCTCTCCTCCGCATAAAAAAAAGACGGCGTTTAAAAGCCGCTCACTGGCGTCCCCCTTTCAAATTGCGCCTATGGCACGAGCCATAGGTGCCATACCTTAGATACGCCTCTGAGAGCACAAGAGTCAACAAAATCAGAGGTTTTTTTTAATTAAAAAAGGCTAATGTTAGCCTCCCTCTGAGGACCCTTACACACTGCCTTTACACACACCTGCCCATAAACACACATATACACATACACTGCCCTCACACACACACACATACACTGCTCTTACACACACCTGCCTTTACACACATATACACATACACTGCCCTTACACAAGTCTTACAGACACCTGCTCATACATACACACAAACGTACAAACACACACACATATACACATACACTGCCCTTACACCCCTTTCTCCCATCTCTTACCTCTTCCTCCATCTTCCATCCTGTGGTGGGAGCACGGGGTCTGTCATTTCAGACCTCGCTTTAGTGCTCCCTCATTACTACGTGCCGGCTATTGATGCAGAGAGCGGGGATATGACGTCATATCCCGGCACTCGGCATCACTTGCCGGGGCATAGTGATGGGAGCGGTAAAGCGAGGTCTAAAGTGACAGACCTTGTGCTCCCTAATGTTAAGCCGACTAGAGGGAGATTATGATCTCCCAACTAGTCCTGTAGGCTGCAGCTGCTGATCAGGCAGCTGTGCTCCCCCTCACAGCTGTGTCCGAGGTGAGTACCGCTCTCGCCTCACCCTTCCTCTGCCCCTGCATAGCGGGACAGAGGTAGGGATAGGCAGGACAGTGGTACTGATTGGGGGCATGGTTGATGGCCTATTTAATTTTAGAAAACCATTTTTTTGTCATTAAAATCAGGACTGGTTTAAAATAATCCCAAAAGTATTCAACATTTTGCCAAATGCAAAATCTCTCTACTGCCTCTTACGAGATCAATCTGTAAATAATAAATTCAATGTTTGAATATTTTATTAGATATTGAACAAAATCTATTGCCCCCGGAAAAACTAAACACAATAATTTTCATATTCCTAGACAAATGCACATCATAAATTCCAAGACAAGTACATCCAGTTTTTTCTCATTGAGAAAGATAGCATTGTCCTTATGTGCCTTTTATTACCCTAACAGGTTTTATTACTTTCTGTTTTTCTCTAAAAGATTTTCACTTTGTTTCATTAACTATTTTAGGACAGCAGGGTATTGCCAAGCACCTCTCCAGAGCATAGACAAATGCAGCATAGCTGTGTTTCCTCCTACATATGATTTTGGAGTTTATTCAGTAAAGGCTGAGTTAAAGAGAGTTCAGAGCTTACAAGTGCTTGAAGGAGGTTAGTGGGCCTCCCTGCTGACTAAATGGTCTTGCCAAAGATGAATTCTTATTAAAGTTCTTAGTAAATATTTTCGTTAATAAAATTTAAAGAAAAAATATACTGCTCACCTTGTTAAAACTCTGGAGCTCCAGCATTCTGGCTCCTCTGTTATCTGTGATCCGGAAAAAAAAAATTAACATTGATGTGGAGGTCTGATAAGGTCCATAGAAATCTCACATGAGTCTGTACTGGAGCTGGCTGGAGGTGTGTATCCATGCATTTACATCACTAAACAGAAGATGTATTTTTCTCAAAAGCATCCTAAGCAGGGCTTGGAGTGTCGGGGGAATCAGAAAATTCATAGAGGGGATACTGATGAATCCCTCTGTGCCTTTGGATGAAAAATAATGCAACACTCAGATGTCATATATATTAAGGTGCATATGATCACTTGAATATATCTTTAAATGCAAGTTGCCATATGAGTTGGTGTGTGCTTTCACCTGTTATGCAATATAAAATGATACATATAAGTCTAGTTAACGGTTATATTTTCTGTAGCCATGGCTCAATATTCATGCCAATCACTATATCTGCAGTCTAGTGAAAAATAAAATACACCCTATTTAGATTATATGTTGTTTCATATCAGGACATAAAAACAATCTTTTGTCAACAACAAACACATGACATATTACACAGTGTCATGATTTAGTCAAATAAAGCCTAAATGTTGAAGCCATGTATGAAAAACTAAGGACACCTAAGTACACACGATTCAATAGCTTTTAGTAGCAATAACTTGAACTTAAGGTCCCGCCACAGCATTTCAATCGGATTGTGGGCTGGGCCATTGTAACACATTGATTATTGTCTTTTTCAGCCATTTTGCTGGTGTGCTTGGGATCATTGTACTTTTGCCAAGCTTTAGCTGTCTGACAAATGGCCTCAAATCTGACTTTAGTATACTTTGGTATACAAAGGAGTTTTTGTCAACTCAATGACTGCAAGGTTGGTAGGTACTGTGTCTACAAAATAAGCTCTCAACCACCATGCTCGGCAGTTGGTATGAGGTGTTTGTGCGTATATGCTGTGTTTGGTTTTCATAAAACATGGCACTGTGAATTATGGCCAAACATCTCCACTTTGGTCTAGTCTGCTAAAGGACATTGTTATAGAAGTCTTGTGGTTTGTTTCGATGCAATTTTGCAAAGCTAAGCCATGCTCCTTCCAAAAAAAAATACTTGTTCAGTCTTTTTCTTTGTAACTTCATGAACTTTTAATGTGCTAACTGAGGCCTGTAGAGTCTGAGATGTAGCACTTGGGTTTTTTTTTTTGCAATTTCTGACCTGATCATGAATTTGCTGGTACATCCACTACTGGAAAAAAATGGCATCTGTCTTAAATGTTTTCCACTTTTGAATAATCTCACTGTAGGATGCTGTACACAAACACACACAAACACATAAATCACCACATATCTTGACACTAACACACCCACATTAACAAACACACATACCTAGACACTAACACACACGTTGGTACTCACACAAACCCACACCAGACACTAACACACTTCCAGAACAGCCCCGTAGGGAAAGAATGGGATGGAGGGGCCCCATGAATGAAGTGCCGGACGAGGTACCCCGTTGAATGCCTGGGAGGGGAGGGGGTAATTGCCTTCCCTGAGGGGTATATATTAAGGAGGGGTTATGCATTAGGGGCTATCATGTTAAAGAATATTTTACCGCCCACCCCTCCCCTATTTTTTGCATTACCTGGGGGCTCAGGTTTTAAGCTGGTACAAGAATGGTTACTTGTGCACAGAGGTGTAAGTGCAGGACACTCCAGGGGCATCTGCCCCTGTGAGTAGTATGGTGGTGTGACTGCCACGCTAGGGGACGCCGGCAGTTCTAGCAGGGATACAGGTGGACACACTCATACCAGCAGGTTACTTCATTGGTTATGATTGGTTATCATTGTTGCTTTTATTTTGACGGTAAATGTTTATATACTGTGTCAAAATATGTTTGGCTAATAAATGGTTATAAAACGTATAAATGATGTAAACATTTAATAAAAGTTGAGTGTCGCGGTGCTGTGTTCTATGCGGTCCGCACCGTGGACAAAATAAAATCCATAGTTGACGATTAATAAAGTTTTGAAATAAAGAATTGTCTCTTGTCTTATTTAGAAGGGGGGACCGGAAACTGGACGCTACTTCATTCAAGACACAAACACACACACACCTAGAAACTAACTACACATTCAACCTAACACACACTCATATACTGACATTGACAGCTAGACATTGACACTCACTCAAACATACCCTGACACAAACATTAACACACATTAACACACACACATACCGACAGTAACACATACCCCGACACTCACACTAACACACATAAAGACACAAGCAATCACACACACAGCCAGATAGTGTTACTCATACTAGTAACTAGTGACTTACCTCACTTACACTTTGTGAAGCCTTAGCCCGTCTATTTGGCATGACCCAGCTAAACCCGCTTTAACTTCTATTTTCCAGGACATGAAGAGGTAAGTCCTCTTTATTCTGGGATTGTCCAAGTTGAACCGGGATAGGTGGCAACCTCAATTGGGAGCCGGGCCTTCTTGTTCAACATAAGTGCCTGACCTCATACATGCTGTTTTGGCTGAATATGCATACTAAATAAAATCTGTCAAAAGCCTTCCCAGAAGCGTGGATGCTGTAAAGGGGAAAGCAACTTTTCACTTTGCTTCTTTCTCTACTGATATTAGCATAAAACCCTCCAAATATGGTTGTGAAAGGAACTGGTCAAGTCTGGTCAAGATTTATTTAAGTTCCTGAGCTGAGTTTGTAGGCTGATACCCTCCTAGACCCAAAACTAATTTTATTATCATCTTTGAGCCTGCTTTTAGGTATCATCTGAGGTCAGCAAGTGTCATGGTACGCACCTGGGATAAGGTCAATAACAGAGCCCAGAAAAGGACAATTTGCTATAGGATTATCAAGATCTGTTACAATTTTTAACTTTGGTTTATTCAGAAAGAAAGACCTGATTTATCAAACTGACTTGACTGGGTGTCCTGCATTGCCTTACTGACATCCCAGTTGGATGCTAGTCTACTCTTGTTACCCACCTTGGAGGACACCACTCAAGGTGACATCAGTTATACCCATGCTCAGCGTACAATATGCATATATGTGAGAGCAGCAAATGGCCCAGAAGTAAGGCCAGCCATACCATGGGTTCAGATGGGTCCACTGAATGCAGGAAGCACTTAGTGGGGGACAGCACTGGTAGGTTCACAGTACCCCAAGGGGCCGCAGACCATACACTGCTGCTTAAATGAGAATCACATTGAAACGTAAAGATCGACTGAATAACATATACAAACCCTACACATGAAAAAACAGAGATCAACTAAACAACACGTCCAAAACCTGCTTTACGACTATAGATCAAATAAGAACCACATGGAAACAGTTCAGGTTCAGGCAAGCCCACTGGGAGGGCGGACGGGAACGGAGCAATACAGGGCCAGGCACTGGTACAGGCTCATGCACGGGTACGGGTACGGGCTCATGAACGGGAACAGAGCAAAGCAGTCCTTACACTTCAGTGCCAAAGCCCTGACTGAAGGGCAGGTCTTATAAAGGCAGGGCTTCCCTCAGGTAATTAGGTGCAGCTGTACCTGATAATGAGCTTCTGAGCACTCCAGAGGGAGGAGGGTGGCCACTAGTGGTAGCAGATGGAAATGCCAGAAGTATATTTAGCCATGGTTCAGGCAGCGAAAAGTGGACCCTCACAATAGGCTTTGTTTACCCCTTTCTAAACATAATGCTTACAGCGCAGGGGCCTCGTCTGGCATCAACCAATGAAGGGCAGCTGCGATGCTACGTAAGGCTAGAGACAGTGACTTGTATGGGGGGGCAGGGAGATTAGGAGCCATATTAGTTTATTCAATATTCTGTTTTGAAAAACGCACCAATTCATGTTCATTTTTATGTTCTCTTGAATACTAATGCACAAGTCTAGTTGTGACCATAAAGCTTTATTTTGGTCTCATCATTCCAAATTACAATGTGCCGAAAGCTCTGAGGCGTGTCAAGGTGTTGTTGGGCATATTGTATCCAGGCTTTTTTGTGGTATTGGCACAGTAAAGGCTTCTTTATGGCAATTTAACCATGCAGCTCATTTTTGTTCAAGTTTCTTCGTATAGTGCTCCTTGAAACAACTACCATCTTTTTCCAGAGCAGTCTGTATTTCTCCTTTGGGTTTTTCTTTGTATTCCAAACATTTCTTCTGGCAGTTGTCGCTACCTTGGCTTGGTATGAAGAATCCCGAAGGCAGGGTGCTTGTGCCATGTTGACCAAGAAGGCACAGGCAATGTGTTTATGGGACAAAGATGGCATAGGATGGGCTCTTTGGAGACAAAGTTGTTTCATGCAAGTGCTGTTTTATGACAGCTGGAGTTAATATTAACATACATCGACAGCAGGGTCTAATATTAAAGAAACTGAGCAGTTCAGATGTTATTTTGAAATCATATTTCAATCATAGTCTTTACTTCAAAGATATAAGTACATATTATGTAGTTAAACATGCATGTCTAACACACACACATATATATATATACATATATATATATACATATATATATATATATACACATCTGTGTGATCTTTTTTGTTTTCACACTTGTTAATTGGGATTATTAGGATTTTGAATTGTGCCCTGAATTTTGACCTGAATTAATTGCACATTTGTATTTCAATAATACTGTATTTGCTCGATTTCAAATACTCTGAAAAATACCGGTCGTCTTATAATCAGACCTCAAATAGAGGTCAGACTATGAGACTAAGATCCAGATCCCCGGCAGTGCTGCAGGGGACCTGGATCCTCCTGTTTGGCACTTACCGGTGCTTCGGACTCCCTGGTGTGTAGCCAGGGCAGCGGGTAGACATCTACGAGATTTGCTTAGGCAACTTCTGCTGCAGCCTGAGGGAGGTGCCATTAGCAGCGGGGGTTGTCTGCGTCCATGGCGCAGACATTCCCTGGCTGTCAGAGAGGAGAGTTCCCCGCACCGCTGAGGGGAATTCTCTCCGACAATGGCAGGGTGTATGCGCGATGGACACAGCGACCCTCGTTGCCAACGACACCTCCTTCAGGCTGCAGAGGAAGTTGCCAGGCAAATCGCAGAGACGTCTACCCGCTGTCCCGACTACATACCAGGGAGTCAGAAGCACCGGTAAGTTTGGGGGGGTTAAATGGGGGGCATAAGGCATTTCTGTAGGAAGAGTGCTCTATGATATGCCTTTTAACACCCTTAATGCCACTCTACCTCCAGATATGCCTTTTAACACCCTTTATGCCACTCTGCCTCCAATTATAATAATATAATCTTATGCACCATGTCATCAGAATTATCCTTAAAACTCCATAAACAAAAATTGACTTAATAGGGATTTCCTAACCAAAGTCTAAACTGTCGATCTGGTGAATTGGCCAAATGCCCAGTAGGCTGGTAGCTGATTGCTATATTAAAGTCTACCCTTCTATTTTGTTGATGCCTAAACCCCTGTCTTCATCTGTTCTATAGTAAATATTGATTCTAGTCTTTAACAGTCTTTTTTTATTAGCTTGTATTTATAACTTTTAAACAGAGGACCGGGATGTGTAGAGCACTTCTAGTAACCTACTTTAAAGTCACATACTCAAGTTCATTTACTTCTGCATAGTTTTGTATTGAGCTGTTTTGTCAGTGCAACTTAAATTTACTAAGGTAGACTTTTGTTTCTATAATGCTTTAAATATGATATAGCATATTAGTAGTACTGATAATAAATGTGTTTTTAATCACCTGAACACACGTCTAAAGGCTTTCATTTTGAGAAATTAAGGAAAATGTCAAATGTTTTACTATTTGTTTTTATGCAGGTTGTCTTTTTGTGTGGAATGCTATATGTAGGTTAAGTATATTTTCCTTTATGTTTATTCATTGTGTAAAAAAAAATACATTGGTGTAAAAAATAATAATCATCATTTTCACCCATTCACCTAACTGTGTTCAAGTATGCATTTGTAGTCATTGTCTGCAATGAAAAACTGCAAGGTAAAATCCAACACCAGCATGGTGGGAAAAAAAAAGTTTCTGTAAAAATATAGATTTTTTTCTGTAGTATTTTACTTATACAAACTGAAACATTCAACATATATTTCAGGTTCCATACTTATAAAAAGCCACACGCTGCAAGCTAATAACAGTTAATGTAACCCAGGTGCTAGGAGTCCTTTTGGGAGAAGTCTTTCATTTTAGATTACTATAATTTGTGCCACCAAAGGCTCAAGCACATTACATACGTGCTCTGAGGAAAAGAAAAAAACACATTTGTTGTCATGTTTTGTGTTTTATACAGTATTCCATTAGAGCACAAGTTCAATTATCTAGACCTGTTTTCCAGAATTAAATGGCATGAGGAGAAGGCGGTAATAGGCTGATACAACACTGGAAGAAAAAATGTAGCTATGGACAAAGACATTATTAACTCTTTAAGTGCTAGGGGGCAGCACATTTTTCCGCTGAGTAGCTGTGACACTTTTTGTACTCTTTACTACAGTTATGTTTAAGTGACAAGCTTTATTAACAACTTGCTTTTTTTTTGGACCAGCTAAGTTTTAATACCTAGCCTAACCAATTTATATTTTTTTATTTTTTTTTTATTCATGTGTTGCCCGCCAGGTGATCTCATTTGCTCTTATGGTAATAGAACATATTATGCAACTTCTTCCATGGACTGTCCAAAATCAGGAATAATTTCCCAGAAGTACAGAAGTGTTTTTCTTTTTAAGCATTTATTTGTATCAATTGCTTTAGGGAGCTTACTGAGGGTCACTACATGCAACATATTAGAACCATTCACAAACTGTATATAAGAATTAATATATAGTATATAATTAATATTATTATTATTGTTTATATAGCGCCATCAAAATCCATAGCGCATGTACAATTAGATGACAGGACAAGATTAAATAGTAGATACATAACAATTTTGACTTACAGCGACAAACAGGTGAGAGCCCTGCTAAACAAGATATTATAATATAAAAAATATATAATATTATATATATATATATTATCATGGATTTCACTTACTTAATTAGAACACACAGACATTTTAGTGCATCATGTCTCAAATTCAGCTATCAGCAAGGGGCAGTTTCATTTTTTAGGACTATAACAAGTTCAAAAATGGATGTCATCATATTGGTTGGAACCATAAAAATTATGGCCACATCACAGTGTCGTCGGTTGCATCAGAAGTAGCTAATGAAGTAAGGTTTGTTGAAGTGGATCTGTCCATTTTCCCCAAACTTACATTTTATCTACTATAAATAAATCTATGTAATGGCATTGGCAGATTTTAAAAAGCATCATATATCTAAAAACAACATCCACTTAATATGTGTACTATGAGTCAAAAATGTATCTTCATTTTCATTTATTTCTGCTATTTTAAAAGTATACCTTGGATACTGGGGAGTGGTAGAGCAGCTACATTCCGAGATAATTATAGGATCTGACAGGAGGTGAATTAAGAATTCACTTTTTTCTCATGTGCTATTAGTACTGGGCTGTTTTAAATGAAATAAGAGAGATTGCTTGATGACTGGCACTAGTGCTGACCCCTGTCACAGTATATTATTTTGTTTACTGTGGTCAACTGAATGTAATGATAAAGGATGAGGGGTATACACGACCAGAAAATTAAATTGTCTACTTCAATTATTTTGCAACTGGCAAGCAAAAGGAAAAAAAAAAATTTCATGTATTTTCCAACCAATGATACACAATTTTTAAAGTCAGGCTCACATAAAGGCGCAAACCAAAAATATACATTATAAAAAAATATGTTACATCATACACTTAGACGTGTATACATTCAAAGGAATAATTGCAATACATACTAATACCAGGTTATTACACACATCTGTACTTCCAGTTCTCTCTTTTTCTGAAACAGCTAATTGTGAAGCTCTACTGATATTAGGTATAATGGATTATAACTTTCAAAATAATCTGTGCAGGATAAAAAAAGGTCGGTAGCTGTTGGAATTATTTTATAATGAGACATGCCTTGTATTGAAAAAAAGGATTAGGTTAGCTGGAAAAATGCAAACAAAATATTACGCATGAAACGTAATTGATGAATGTTTCAAGAAATAATCATATATTTGGGCGAAACAAAACAAACAAAAAACAATAATGTAGTATGAAGTAGCCTTTGAACATTCTCTATCAATGCTAGGTTAAAGAGTGTCTATTGTAATATCTATGTTACCCTTATTAAAATGTTCTAACTAGTAAAGGCTATTGATGCAATTAAAGTCATTTATTTGAACTAAGGTTCAAATGATTTCATTTTAAGTCAGCTCCATGTACAAAATAGTGTAAATGTGAGATCCTGTGCCAATCGTGTGTAAGCAACAGCCACAGTTGAAAAAACAAACACAAAAATGAAAGATAAAAGGAAATTGACTCCAGTGGCTAGCCCTGCCTATGGCATGGCTGTAGCCATATAATCGCTGGCTAACTACTGCTACATATCCGTCTTTCACTTATTCAATCAATAGCATCTTTACTTGAGGGTCAGTGTGATAGGGGATAATGCATAGCAAAATTATAGCTTGATTTTATTTGCCATTACAACAAATCTTATAAAATACATAAGCAAAGGTTGCTGCAATTGTACTAGTTTGTATTTCATTTAGTACATTTGCCTAAAAATATGTTATTCCACTGAGTAATTAAGACATGTTAACAGCAGCTAACTGTCCTATATACACAGTATATGCACGACCGTTCAAAAGTTTGGGATCACTTATCTGTTTTCATAGAAAACAAGGGAATTTCTAGCTGTGCTAACAAAATTGCAAAAGGGTTTTCTAATGATCAATCAATTAGTCTTTTAACCTTAAACTTGAATTAGTTAACACAATGTGCCATTGAAACAGAGGAGTGATGATTGCTGATAAACAGCCAATGTAAGCCTAAAAAGATATTCAATTAAAAAATTTGCAGCTACAATAGTCATTTACAACATAAAAAACGTCTACAATGTACCGGTATTTCTGATTAATTTGATCCTATTCTCACGGACAAAATGTCCTTTTAGTGTAAATATAAATAATGGGTAGAAATAATCATGCAGGAAGTTTAGAAAATGAAGATACTTTTTTTTACTCGTATTACACATATTAAGTAGATGTTCTAGATTTATGATGCTTTTTTAACATCTGCTAATGTCATTAGGTTTGTTTATAGTAGATAACTGGAAAATGTTGGATTTGGGAAAAGTGACAGATCCACTTACTTCATTAGCTACCTCTGGAGCAACCAACAATACAGCTCCATGTTTACGGGTGCAATCATTTTCCTACCCCGTACCCTTACATTTAACCTTTAAAGTGCCAACTACATACACTAATCAGCCATAACATTATGACCACTGACAGGTGAAGTGAATAACACTGATTATCTTGTTATGGTGGCATCAGTCAGCGGGTGGGATATATTACGCAGCAAGTGAACGTTTCATCCTCAAAATTCATGTGTTAGAAACAGGAAAAATGGGCAAGCGGTCAGTACGTATCAAATGTGGTCCAAGGAAGGAAAGTGGTGAATCTGCAACAGGTTCTTGGACAGCCAAGGCTCGTTGATGCACATCACGGTTTGTTGTGTATGGGGCTGCATGGCTGCAGAATAGTCAGGGTGCCTATGCTGACCCCTGTTCACTGCCGATAGCTCGTACAATGTGCATGTGAGCATAAGAACTGGACTACAGGGCAATGGAAGAAGGTGGCCTGGTCTGAATTACATTTTCTTGCACATAACGTGGATGGCTGGGTGCGTGTGCGTCGCTTATCTGGAGACCACATGGCACCAGGAGGCATCCATGGAGGTCTCACTTCACAACTTACAGGACTTAAGGGATCTGCTGCTAATGTCTTAGTGCCAGATAGCACACCTGATAGGCCTACAAAATATTAGGCAGTGGGTAATGTTATGGCTGATCGGTGTAAATATATAGTTTATGTGCTGATATTAATGCCAGTTGGAGTTTGGAACTCATCACCTGTGGAATCAACAGAACATTGGTGACTTTTACGCACCATGCACCTCAGTACTCAGTGACCCCTTTCTGCGACTTTACTTTACGCTCTTCCGCTTGGCTGAGTTACTGCTGTTCCTAAGCACTTCCACTTCAAACAATACCACTTACAGTTGACTGTGGAATATCTAGCATGGATCACGGCAGTATCACGCTTCAATTGACTTTTACATACCATGTGGCTCAGCACTTGGTGACTGTGCTCTTCAGAAAGACCCATTTTTTTCACAAATGTTTGTAAATGCAGACGATGGCTAGGTGCTTGATTTTATAGACCTGTGGCAATGATATGAATCGGGGTATGATGAGGGAGGGTATGAAGGGGAAATAATTTTTGTGCATTACTGGGTGATAGGGGTTGAAAATCAAGTTAGGGAGGCATATGCATACCTGGGAACTCTCCGGGTTTGACCCGGAGATTGCTGGGTGAGCACTGCTTCTCCCAAATCCTTTGGGTCGCGGGAGTGGGGTCTTGACACGCCCCGCTCCCCCCATTTGTCCTTTTAATATTAAAAAATACTATAGACATACGTTTCTCATTTGATCTATACCCACAATGCAGGGTTTGTATGTAATATTCAGTTGGTCTCTATGTTTCCATGTAGTTCTCATTTCATATATACACAATGCAGGGTTTGTATGGGATATTCGGTTGAGCTCTGTGTTTCTATGTGGTTCACATTTGATGTATACACACAGTGCAGGGCTTGCATGTGATCTTCAGTTGATCTGTTTGTTTATGAGGCAGTATACTTTATGACATGCCAAAGATATTTGCATATTCTGACCTATAAATGTTTTTGGACTGTTGCAATACAGCTTAGTAAAAATATCTGCTATGCAGACTGTTTAGCAAATCATTTTGCATATTTTTATCTCTAATTTGTTTAAATATATATATATATATATATATATATATATATAATATCAATATAGATATCTAGATATATATCTAGATATATATCTAGATGATAAATAGATAGATAAATAGATAGATAAATAGATAGAGTGCTAAAAGTACATATGAACCAGCACATTATTAGGAGATCCCCTGTGTTTCTAACAGTTTTCTTATTGGGAAAATATAATTTGGTCACATACAAATTTATTCCTCCCTGGGCTTTCTAAAAGCTTCTTATCGTATCAGTTTTTTTTATAAACTGATGCAAAAGACACTGCTAAAGCTTGCCTATGGCTACATTATTCTCCATTAGGATACCAACCTTGTCACTTAGTGGTCCTCTACAGAACCGTTTACAAGGATGGAAATGGAGGACCTCTGGCCTACTTACATCTTAAGAAAATGTTACATTAAAGATAGAATTCACTGAAGAAAATTGGGAAAATATACAGACTAAAATCATTATACACAGAATGTGCAAATAACCTTTTTCCTAAAAGTGCAATTCTGAAACATTGCATTAAAATAATGTCAGTGGCTTTACCACAATTTACTTGTATGTGGCAGTTAACATTTTGGCTTTCGGATTATTATTTTCCTTCTGCTCAATTATTACACTCTTATTACACTCTTATTATCTTAATATAACTGTGACTTTAGGCAATGAGGTAAATATCATATTCAACTACAGGTTGCAATTTATGCTGGTGAAATAACATACACAAAAATAGGAGCAGATATACAGTAGTTCAAATACCGTTCAGTATACTACCTAAAAAAGACAGTATAAAGCATAGAAACTTTCCATTTAATTTCATTAAAACACATCTACATTCATTCTAACACTATTCACGTACACTTATTCAATCCTCTAACTCGCACCACTTACCCTAGGCTCACCCCTGCCGCTCTAACATCATACACGGATACATATCCACACACTCATGCTAATACCATAGACATACCCATGCTAACTAGGCTGACTAGGATTGAGTGAAGTAAATGTGAAAACCAGTGTAAGAAGAAATAGATAGAAATTAATGGTAAGAAAACTTTCCATTCTTCTGTTGTACCGAATACACAGGTGCAACCCTTAACAACACTCTCCGGGCGTTGAGTATTACAAACACAATCCACTTGGGGGCGCTTGTGTAAACAGGATTGAGTGGCAGACGCAAGGGGGCTTTATCCCCTTCTCTGCCACACCAGGGGGCAGATTGCTCTCTTGGGTGATCAGACCTCCACGTGTGCCACTGCTCAATGAAACGGTTCTATAAGCCTCCCTAGACTCTGTTCAAAGGCACTGCACACCTGTTACTTATTGTGCGTTGGGATATGACATCATATACTGGCCCTCTACTGAAATAATAGTACTCTAGGTTAGGACAATGGCAAAACATATGTCTCTGATGCTAACATCATATAGTAACATGCACACACACACATATGCTAACAGCATAACCCCATACATGTTAACACCAGAAAATAATCAACAAGCTAGTATATCATCATTTTAGAGTCACATTTAAAAGTAACTACATTTTTGTGCTACTAGGTTTTTTGCTTGCTCACTGATCTTGCTCTGGGCTGCAGGGAAGGACGGCGATTTCCTTCAAATGCAAATATTTATGTCTTGTCTGTATAAGAAACTAAGTAGCCAGCCTAGGGCAACTCTAAAAAAAATCATCTCTGACTAGCAGTTTTGATTAAGGTGGCCAGACTTAGGTAAAGATTGTGATAAAAAAAAACTCTTACCACCACTATTGATAGTACTTTATCTTAGTCCTTTCATGTTCATTTGCAATCTATAGAGCATGGATTGGTCTTGTTTAATCAAATGAGAGTGCTAGATTTACTTGCTTTACATTCTAGTTGTCTTTTTATTGTGAAAAAGTGGTATACTCTATATTACCATCCCTTTTCATTATTTCTCAGTGTTACAGCAATACAATTTAAATTTTCATCCATGTTTTTCGTATTGTTTATTTTTCATTTCAAAGCCTCAGTTCCAGAGCTTCTCAATGTCATTTTATTGCTTTTTCACTTAAGCAGTTGTTAATTCAGTTGATGGTATAAGCCTTTCTCCCACAGAAATATATCACATATTTCTGCTGATTTGCGTGAGGATTGTTAACACATTAAAATATGTTTCCGCTGCACAGAAATAGTCGTATCATTCAGAATGATGAATATCCCCTTACATAAGTTCAGCTTCAGTTGCTTTCATAATGTCTGAAGTTTTGGTCCAAAAACCTTTAGCAGAGTGAGTTTATTAAGTATTAGTCTGCTGGACTTATGAAGGTCAGAGGAATGGCACAAGATCAACACTAATCTTTTCCTCTGGCATACCCAGTACTTTAGCTTACAAAATGCTAGCCAAGTGCTGAATTTTTATACTGAGCCTTGCTTAAGTGAAGCTATCCCAGTTGTGCTGAAAAACCACACATGAGAATTTTGTACATAACAAATGCTTATGTGCAATATATTCAATGAGAATAGTTGAGAATATATATATATATATATATATATATATATATATATATATAAAAGATGCATGTCTTTTTTCAGCCTATATAACTATGTAACTATATATATACACACACACCACCGATGTAAACTTAAAAGGGGTAGGATAAAAGCGCTAAAAGCAAAAAAATTGTTTAAAAAACATAAATTTGCACAAAAAAAAATCCTTTTTAAAACAAAGTTATTGCAGATGTAGCAGCAGAACCACTTGCCAAGGTTTCCTCTTCTTGGCTTGGACAGGTAGAGTAGTTCACAAGGGGGTTAGTGGCTGCACTCTCACGGATCAATAGTGCAATATGTTTCAAAGCTTATTTTTGTGCGAAACGAAGGCCGCAAAGGGCTACTCACATTTGGTGGGGGCTTCTTCAGTTAGCCCCAAAGTATATGCTTGGGCGATTTAATCCTTGCCTTAAAGATTTCTTTGGCAGCACTATGTAATATGGGTTTCTCCAGTTAGCCCCAAAATGTGCATTTAAGTGGTATAATCCTTGCCTTGGAATTTCTTTAGCCTCAGCCTTTGGAGCAGTCTGGAGTGTCCACAGTTCCTTTTTGGTGAGCAGTGATACAATTGCTCACTCCTCAGCGCATAGGTGGTAAAATCCCCACCAAGGATATAGTGGTGGCTGACAAGGTATTTTGTCTTATAAATTAAAAAAGGACCAGGAGCAAGATAAAATAGTTTTTTAAAAAAACATATTTATTTTAAACTTTTGGTAATAAAAACCAATAAAACCAACAAAGGGTTAATATAAAATAATACACAAACGCGTTTCGCCTAGCACGGGCTTCCTCAGAGTGTATATCTAGCACTAACCCCCTTGTGAACTACACCACCGATGTGTTTCCCATTGTTTCAAATATAATAAACATGCAGTTTTTCCAGAATATAGCAACATTTTTCTTAATTTAGATTATCAGATGCTAAATAATGAAATGATTAATATTATTAGAATGTAAATGTGTGCAACAGTTAGAAACACAAAGGCACTACATAATAGACTTGTGCAAATGGACCAAAAACGATTCAGATGGTTTTTTGGTGCATTTTTGGTCTATTTGTTTTCAGACAACGAAATTTGTTTCCTGTCCATTCGGTTCGGATGAAATTCGGAGGTCTTTTTACATTTGTGAACAAAATTAGTTGTCGCTCTCCTTTATTTACATTCTCACACTCTCACCCACTCTCTCATTTATGTTCTCTCACGCTCTCAATAACTCTCTCTCATGCTCTCTCTGAATGTCTCCCTACCTTCTCTGCCAACCGCTTCCGTGTCCCTACAGCTCTCCTTTTTCTCTTGCATCGAGGTAGAGGGAGAACCTGGCTGAGAAGATTGGGAGACATTATGAGAGAGTGAGAGAACGTAAATGAGTGTGAGAGGAATATGTATATGAAGACTATCTAAATGAGAGTGAAAGAACCAATGAAACTGAAACAAATGTTTGGAGTTCCTTGCTTAGTTTTCATTTGTTTCGTTGGGGTCCCTCGTCATTTTCAGAAATATGTAGGAATTGACAAAATTTACAAATTTTCTCAAAATGTAAATTTGTAAGAATTAAAATACACAAAGAGGCATTAATGTCCTTTTAAAAAAATACTTTAAACAGGGCTGGTCTTGGTTGGACTGACTCACTTGCAGAGGTAGGAGCAGTGTAGGGTCATATAATGCTATGTTTTACGAATATTGTGGCTGCTCACACAGTGTATGAGTGGTTCTATGGGAGCTGCAGGAAAGGTAATAAAATAATCGGTGTGAAGTGCGATGATAGAGTGTAGATGTTTTATTGTGAGTGTGTATGTGTGTTAGAGTGAGTGTGTAAGAGTGTCTGTGCATATGTAAGTGTGAGTGTATGTTAGTGCAAGAATATATCAGTGCATATATTTGTTACTGGGGGAGAGCAATGGACCCCCGGGCCAGAAGATACCAGCCCCCCTGCCATTTTTATTAAGGAATAAATATAGTTTATTTCTCTGGCATCCCTGACCGATTGTGGTAACATGCCCATATGTGCCCTAAAAGCTCTTCAGAAAATATGGCTTTTAAGGATTTGTATACTTACAGTTTTGAAATGTTGACAGCGATTCTAGTTGCCGGTTCAGTTTAAGGGTTAATGTCACTCTTATAACTTAACATTTATCTATGCTTACCTACAAGCACTTACTCAGCCCATCTCAGACCTTACGGAAAAAATGCAAAATATTTATTGTAAACTGAGTTGACAAGGGTCAAATTGCACATTGCCAAAGATAATAGAAATATTTAAAAAATAAACAACCTCACATTTGAGGTTAGATATATGAGAACCTGTAATTTTATATTACAATAAATGTGTAGTATAACGTATTACATTTGATTTTAAATGATATACAAACGATTACAATCTGATAATCAATGTAAATCTGTAAATCTGTGAACTGCTTTGAAAATCACTGCTTTGTTTATCAAACTTACTATGTACATATGCAGATTCCAATGCTAAACAACAAGTGGGACCATAGGTTTAAAAAGGTAATTCATTCTAACTGGTGTATAATTGCCCTCAAAGAAAGCCCACATGATTTTAAATTGGGGCTTTTGTATGAATAGTGACGTGATGTAATTTGAGGGTTAGGTACAAAAATTGGCCCTATCACCAAAGCAACCAATGGAATGGTCCAATCAAT
This sequence comes from Spea multiplicata, assembly GCA_009364415.1. Classification (NCBI taxonomy): domain Eukaryota; kingdom Metazoa; phylum Chordata; class Amphibia; order Anura; family Pelobatidae; genus Spea; species Spea multiplicata. The sequence goes on from VKOC01000005.1 coordinate 36,800,906, forward strand.
AGGACTGTTTCATTGCTTACTCTGGTGATAACAGAACCCTTGATTTTTTTTTTATATATATATTATATATATATATATATATATATAACCACTTTGGATTTCAACTTTCATTCAGTTTAGCACTAATTATTCTTACATAATAGCAGTTTTATACCTATTTATGTTCAAAATCAATTGAATATAAACAATGAATATAAACAAGAGTTTTAACAGAGGTATATAATTGTATTGTAATTTTTTATTTAAATATTGCCAAGATATAGAGGAAAGTTTTAACTTGAATGAAATGTAATTTCACTTAAAAAATAAAATGTAATCTTCTATAATTATTCATTTTCCTATCCACTGGTTTTGTATCAAGTTATTAAACACATGAATGAACTTTCCGTTTCCATCTGTCTCAGAATAATTTTGGCTATCCCTTCTGGTCACAGGTCTGCAGTTCCAAGGCACTGTATTTTGTTTAAGTCAAAGTGATTTCTCCTTCCTGTGAATATTGTGTGTTCTGTCTCCTACTTCTAAGGAAATAACAAAGAGTGAAATTGAGCAAAACTATCATTGTATTAATGAATAGACTTGTACATTGGGTTTCGTACAAGTTGCAAATCTGCAGAGTTTTAGTAAATTCAGTAAATAAAGTTTCCCTGCCTTCTCTGCTGACCACTTCCGAAATGAATGGGCCAAAAACAAACTGAAAGATGAGTCTGAAGGGTTTTTGGAGCACTTGCACATGTCTATAACACATGAATGTGTTTGTGCAAAAAGTACCCTCAACAGGAGAATCTAAATTAAAGGTTAGGTTTAATGGTCTGGCAAGTTAAAGTCAGTCTCATGGTTTCTAACTTTTTAATTGTCTTAGTAGGAGAACATGTCTCGATGGTCACCTCAATCATTTTTAAATTGGCTCCATCATGGCATCGTGGGAAGATTTGCCCAACCCTTGGCCTTTTACCGTTCTAAGCTATATAGGTTGAGTTGTGGTATTGAGAAATCACGTAGCTGCATTGGTCTGCATAGCCAAATAGGAAGCGGGTTTGTGAATTTAGTTGTTACTACAGAGTGTATTTTTGTTTTAACACAAACTGATTTTATTTTATGTAAATTAAACACAATTTTAACCATAAATAAAACCTCTACCAGAACATTATATATATATCCTAGGTCAAAAGGTAAGAAAGCCTTCTTTAATACCTCTTAACAGCATTTTTTTTCTACACTGAACAAAGAAAAATAAAATGCAGTCATCTGTGGCAAAGATAGGTTAAATAAACCATTCTGTTCTTTTATGTACTTTAATGCATTTTCTAATCTGTCACATAGACACATACATTTAAAAAAAAAAAAAAAAAAAGAAATACTCAACAAATACAATACTCAAGATTCTTAAAGTTAATCAAACTTTAAAATGGACTCACAACTACTTTATCCCATCACTTAAACATACATTCTGTAACTGGTTACTTATAGACTTTGCTCACAACTTACATCATTGATGAGATATTGAATTTGGAAATGACCATTGCATCACAAATAGCATCATCAATTACACCACTGCTGAAAATACAGAAAATAACTAATTACACTAATATGTTACAGCTTAGTGGCCTTAAAAAGATTGTCTGTATTGATATGTTAGTGTTGTATTGATAATTGGTGACCAGTAACAATGTTGCTATATTAGCCGCATGATAAAATGTGTGTCCTACTTGGCAGAGCATGTTAAATGAGGAGATTCAATGGTTTTCCAGCATTTCTTCTGCACCAGTGTTCAAATATTACATTGTGTGTTTATTAGGACACAGGACTTATGGTTTATTAAGTTGTGTCATAGCAGTAGACAGTATCTAGGTGTATTATTTACATAGCACAATGTCACTGCTGTAACCAAAGTATAGGTTTCTGTCAGCCGTAATGATTTTTTAATGAAGTGCAACTGCTTAGTTATTGAGAGTTTCATATAAAAATAGTTTTCTGGTGTAAATTCAGAAAATGTAATAGTGCTCATATTTTCTGATGATGGGCAGTATTGGCATGAACATTTGTGATGCCAGCATTGATGATAATGATGTTATGATGCCATCAACAAAGCACTATTTATATACCCTGCCTTTTGCGAAATTCTGTAACCACTAGCAGAATCGCAGACAGCTGGAATTTGTGTAACATATGAGTAGACTCTTGCAGACTGCCGGAACTCTGGAACCGGTAGCAGCAGGTGGTACAGCAGGCAGCAGTCAGGGTCTAGCTCACCACTAGTTAAGAAGTGAAGCATCCAAAAGGGGCAAACCCAAAGCAAAGTCCTGGAACCGGGGAGTCAAGTCTGGGATAAGGACCAGGGGCAGGAACAGGCTTGAGGCATTAACGGGGAAAGTTCTGGCTCAAAAGGAATATGCATGTCAAGCTCCAGCTAGAGACTCCTGACAAAGGCACCAGTGGTTTAACTAATCTCAGCCTAGCCTCCATTAAAATGTATTTCTATATTCATAAACCGAGATAAAATGTGAGATTCACTTAACAAAGCAAGTGCGTACTCAGCCAATAAGAAAAACACTGATCTGAGGCATAAGTACCGTATCTGCGCAATTATAAGAAGACCTGATTATAAGACAAGCCCACAAAATCTGAATATTAATTTAAGAATAAAAACAAAAAGCCTGAATATAATTTGACTGTATAGGAAAAAAGTTTTACTAGTAAATATGAATTCATGTAAACTATTTTTTCATATTTAATAAAAGCTATGATTGAGAAAAATATTTTTTTTGTTTTTATTTCCTTTTATTTGCCAACCTTCCCCCAGTTATGCACATCTGCCCCCAGGCTTGCTACTCTGCCTCCCTGATACGCCTTATACCCCCCTATTTGCCACTCTGCCTCCCTGATATGCCTTATACCCTCCTATATGCCACTCTGCCTCCCTGATATGCCTTTAACCCCCTATATGCCACTCTGCCTCCAGAAAAGCCTTATACCCCGTTTATGCCACTCTGCTTCCAGAATATTTAGTCAGTACTGAACTTGTGCAAATGGACCAAAAACACATTGGATGAATTTTTTCCATTCCATTTTAAACAACAATTTTTTTTCCTGCCCTTTTGATTATAATTAAAATCGGAGGGTATTTTATATTCAGAAACAAAATTAGTTGTCGGTCATCCTCATACTCTTTAATGCTCTCTCCCACACTCTCACCCACTCTCACCCTCTTTTTCACATTCTCTTACACTCTCATTCACTGTCTCTCATGCCTAAGTGAGAGTGAAAGAACCAACAAAATTAAAATGCAACGCATGACCGGCAAACAGATGCACTGCCCGACTCAATAGATGAAAATGGGTGTCCGGAGCTACTTTAGGTAGCCAACAAAGCTGACTGATGACAGGAAGTCAGAATATGATCTCTGAACAAAACAAGATCTAGTTGCAAACCGTCTTCTGGCGGCTTGGCGATAACGAAAAGTTATTTTCATTAATGCATGTCATACCACGTTTCTATATATAAGGCTTCTTAGGATACAAAGTCCATTGCCATGGAAATCACAGAGTCACAATGCTGTTTAAACATCACCTTCAATGCAGCTGATTCTAATAAGATGTATATCATTGAACATTTATTCAGGGATACTACTTGAGCTATATTTCATTGCTTTTAGAAGATTTTTTTTTGCAAATGGTTCTTATTCTAACTAATATTTTGACAGATAATGATTCTTTTGACTATATGACAGAATAGTTAATTGTCACATCTGAATCATTTCACTTTCTGTTGTATAAGGCATATATTTCATTTTTACACGAAGATGTTGCATAATAATTTTAGTTTTAAAAAGACCAATATTGCCATCTAGAAGCCATTGATTTTACAGGAGGAATAATGCTTTCTACGTGCCAAATTTCCCTAAAGTGAAAATTCACAATTCCCACTTGATAAGGCTGGCAAATCGTCTTGTTGAAATGCCAGGAATTAGAAATTTACATCTGTCATCAAAGAGGCAGAACATTGCAGCTCATGTTTTGTCATTTGTTTAGTCAGAAAATCAATTCTGTACCTTATTATAAAAATTGCTCTGGCTTTGGTCAGACAAGGATTGTAATTCACATTACATAAAGGTGTGAATTCTGTAATTAAATATTTAGGACATTTTAGTCTTTTAATAGAGTTTTGCATTCCATTCAAGTGTGTAAGTATGGTGTTGGGTTTTTCGTATTTTTCTTTGTAGTTGTTTAACTATTTTTTTTTATAAACATTTGTTCGTTTTTTCCTCATATCAATTTCCTATATTCTTGGTGCCTCCAAGTTTGAGCTTGACTTTATTGTAGTGATTTTGTGGATGTCGCTAGCATCCCATTTTGTTTAGTTTTGTCTCCTTTCCCTGGATGGAAAAAGCTGCAGCTGTCGGGCCACATAGACATCTGCAAGGCCCCAGTGCTGCTTGGCTGCCCCCTAGGACCAGTGAAAGCTGCAGGTGTGGTAAGGGGGTGTGGGAGAGTAAATGGGTGAATGAATGAATAAATGTGTATAAGTGCTTAGGGCAAGAATGGGACAGATAAACTGTTAAGGAGGCAGAGATGGCACAGGTAGGCTACAGCACAGGTAGGCTACATAAGGGAAAGAGGCAGACTGTGACAAAGATGGCACAGACAGGCTTTTTCAGGAGCAAAGGTGGCATAGACAGGCTTTTCTGGGGCAGAGGTGGCACATACAGGCTTTTCTGGGGCAGAGGTGGCAGAGGCAGGCTGTTTCAGAGGCAGAGGTGGCACAGACAGGCTGTTTCAGGGGCAGAAGTGGCACAGGCAAGCTGCTTGAGTGGCCTACCAGGTCAATGTTTGGCTTAATATATCAAGGCATTACAGCAACACTGTTGTAAAAAATGATCGTAGATCACTTTCTAAGCTTGTTTAATGCAATGCTTATGTGCACACACTGGCCGTTAAAGGGTTAAATGAGGGGTTGCCACATACAGGATGCACCCCAGGTACCAAATACTCTTGGTACTCCCCTGTATGTTTTATCGATCCTCTGTGTGAAATATAAGTGACCAGCTTTTCTGTCCTCAAAACTCATTATTAGGAATAGCCTAAATAAGTCCAGTCTCATTAACAGTTAATGACGTAAGTAGCTTTTTTTGCAAATACTATGTAAGTAAGGTTTGGCAGTAAGGTTTGGCATATGCTTGAAGGTGCAATGAGGTGAGAGAAGGATGCCTACACCACCCTTTCTGCAATCAGGCCTAGGAGTGTAGCTCAAGTGTAATTCTCCGTAAGAGAGCGTGGCAGAGGCGGTAGTATCATAGGAGGGTATCCAGGTTTCAGTTAATGAAGAAGTTTTAAAGAATGGGAGAGAAAAAGGTCATGTATACTAGTGAGTTTGTTGCATACAGAGCTGGCATTCCGCAGGGCATAGTTGAAAATGGGAGGGAATTTATGGTTGGAGATGATAGGAATGAGATTGTTAAGGTTGCGCATATTGGTTAAGTTTAGTGGTTGACCGTGTTGGGAACAGAGAGAAATATGTGGGAGACCAGAAGTAGCAGAGGTGTACACAAGATTAACAGAGCAAATACAGGCAGCCTTTACATATAAAGGTTTATTGCTGTGGTACTGGGGTAGCCATGACGGTGAAGAGATACAAAGGGAAAAGATTTGGAATAATCTAACAGAGAGCAGTGGGGGATAAAGGGATGCAGATAAAGAGATGGCAAAGAGTTAGCACAGACTAAGTGCTTAAACCTTTTAATTGCCTAGTAAAAAATAATGTATAAAGCAGGATTTAGGATAGGCATTGCATTACATACTAAGTAAAGTATAAAGTATTACGTATGCACTATGCATCTATCTGAACCTATATAGTTAGACATGTCTAGTTATCTTGTCGTAATCTACAGCACAGTATTTAAACTATATGCTGATTTACATGCACTCATGCACATTATGAGATTAAGGTTAATTTGATTGTTGAATTCATCCAGTCAACATTAAACTAATTGGTTAAATGCACCATTGTCTCCTTTTCTCTCAAATAAAACCAATAATTAATGCTCAGATAATGCTGGATTTTCTTTAAAACGTTTGTCACCAATATAAAAAAAGGTGTATTTAGTAGCTTGTCTTTGTCGCTATACTGAATCTATGGTTTAAGTAGACTTTACATATTATTTATTAGAATGCCAGTATGAAAACTAAAAGGGATGATGTGTATTTAAGAACATTTTAGGGTACTTCAGCGTCCTATGCTTGTATGCTACCTACTACCGTTGACGTGTATAATATTATTTAATACCTATTTTTAATGTCATAGATTACTAGTTATTTAACATGCAGCTGTAGCTGAAATGTTAAAATCAGAAATTCCTCCATCAACCTTAAAGCACATAATTTTTCAAGAATATTTGTATTTTTTATAATTAACTAAAATCCTAAAATGTCTATTTAATACATATGTTGAGCAGTTACAGTACAGTGTTACTGGTCATAGTCATATCATATTATCACTCATAATTAAAATACTGCACTGTTAGTAATAAATGTATGTTATTATCAATGGTAGATGCGTTATTGAATTGACCAAATAAGATAATTCAGGATCTAAAATATGCATTTGACATTAACCACCAAGTATTTGGGAATTCAATTCAACAAGGTTGACACAAAAATAATCCTTTAAACTGCCAGGTGATTTAGTGTAACTAATTTGAGGTACAAGAGAACTTAGGAAGATAGGAAATGCATGACTAAAAACAGATTTAAACTATAACTTTTATATTTACATTTCAAAAATAAAGACCTTTTCATCAAGGTTCATATTACCATATAGTTATAGTATATAGGGATATATCCATGTTTGAGCCCAATGACAATACACAATTTATTGGATCCTTGTATTCATGTAATAAGTTTGACATAAGATTTTGCATGCCATTGCATTTGTTTCTTATTAAGCAATTTCAGATATACAGCATAGATAAGTATAAAGTTATGAATTTGCATTTAGGAAATCATCACTCAACTAAATAATGTATCTAAATACCTTAATTACATTTTCAAAGAAGATGTATTTGTATATCCTAAAGAATATCCTTTTTGGGTCTATTGCTAAGACATCAATATCATGCAAGTGCCTGTGAAACTCGCATGTGAATATCATGCGAGTGCCTGTGAAACCCCTTTAACCCCTTCGTGACAAAGGCTGATTTTACTGTTTGTTCCCCTGGTGACAATGGCCTTTTTAACATTTCTGCGCTGCTCGCGTTTAGCTGTAATTTTCTTCTTTCCCGTTTACTGAACCCACACACATTAGATATTGTTTTTTTCAGGACAAGAAGGGCTTTCTTTAGATGACATTGTTTTGATTGTATCATATTATTTACTATTAAAAAAATTATAAAATATGGTGAAAAATTTAGAAAAAAATGACTGTTTCTAACTTTTAGTTGAAAAATCTTTTACTCATCTATAAAAGGTAATGAAAAAACCTGCTAAATAGATTCTACTATTTGTCCTGAGTTTAGAAATACCCAATGTTTTTATGTTTTTTTGCTTTTTTCTACCCATTATGGGGCAATAAGTACAGGTAGCGTTTTGCTATTTCAAAGCCATTTTTTCCAAATCTGGTAATTCTTCCCCCCATGTGCCATTTCGGGTATCTTTGAACCCGGCCAATGCAATTTACCCCATCAAGTCATATATTTTTGAAAACTAGACAGCCCAGCAAATGCTAGTATTTTAACTCTTTCCATGCACCATATCTACCACCAGTCTTTGTCAAACTTTGTGGTAGTCATTTTTTTGCATTTGTTTTGTCACACACATTTTACTTCAGGTATGAATTAAAAAGTTCTCGTTTATGTCACTATCACAAAACACCCCAATATGTGCTCAGCAACATCTCCTGAGCGCAGCGATACCCCACATGAATGATTTTGCCTGGGTGTTTGGGGGCAAAAGGGCCACATTTGGGGCATGCGCCTTTTTCAATGTTGAACTTTGGCATTTGGGGATCCACTGCCCATGCCCTATTTGGTACATCTTTGAGCCGGGCCATTTCAGTGTGCCCAATAAACCCATATATTTTTGAAAACTAGACACCCCAGGGTATTTCAAATGCTAGTATTTTAACTCTTTCCATGCACCATATGTACCACCAGTCTTTGTCAAACTTTGTTGTAGTCATTTTTTTGCATTTGGTTTTCCAC
>VKOC01000005.1:36809196-36840001 GCA_009364415.1 Spea multiplicata
CTTAACATTAATTTGTGTTGCTTTTTTTCAACCAAACTTTTCACAAATGACATGCAACTGCAGAGAAACCCACCAAATAGTATTTGCTACTGCACACAAGCATATAAACACACTTCGATGCAGCCAAAAATTATGGAAATGTGTTTTAAAACAATGTAATGCTCCCAGTCTTTATGAGCAAGGAATGGGGAAAAGGGGTGTATATAGGGTAATATACTCCCCAGTGTTATTTAATTACCTTCAACACACATAAGGTGGGAGAGGAGGGAGAGCAATCATTAGCCCTCTCCATGATGCCTATTATTATTTTATTTTGATGTAGGAGGGTATAATTTGGGGAGTTTTAGATGAGAACATCTAATTTCACATTGAACTCACATGGTCTTGCAAATTTTAAGGTGTATGCCCTCATACACAAAACACAGATTAGTGAATATGCACATTGTTTTGTTAGCATGCAGAGGCATATGGCTGGCATTGAGTTTGCTCAGTCAAGTTAACCTTTAGCTCAAATGACAATTGCACTTTTTTGGTGAACATTCACAACACAACATTAAGGTGGCCATGTGAACATGTTTTTCAAGGCTCCAAGCTATCCATGTTTTTTAAGTGGTGCTAAGAAACTGGCAAAAAACAATTTACGGCGGGAACTAAAGATTATTTTACTCTTTCCATATAGACATTCTGCTTTGGCTATTACTCTGGGTTATCTGATTGTTAAATGTAACAATGTAATAAAGGTTGGAAAATAAAAGGAAATAAATACAAAATTTTTTCTCAATCATAGCTTTTATTAAAAAAAATAGTTTACATAGTTTTCATGAAAGTAGGAAAACTTTTTTCCTATAGGGTCGTCTTATATTCAAGCTTTTTTTCCCTAAATTAATATTCAGATTTGGGGGGGGTCATCTTATAATCAGGGTTGTCTTATAATCGAGCAAATATGGTATATGTTATTCCCCTTCCAAAGCCAGGCCTTCACTCAAGATTTCAGAAAAGTAAATGACATTGTAGCTTTTATTATTACCAAAATGTAACTAAATATATATAATTATTTTAAATTTAAGATCTTAAAATAACGTGACATAAAATTCAACGATAAATGAATAATGATTTCAGATGATGATTTAAACTAATGAATGATGATTTAATGATGATTTAATCTTTTAACTGTTAACCTCACTAATGAATGTTTTAGAGTTTGGTTGATATAAAATTAAAACTTGTGTCATGTGAGAATAATTCTACTAATACATCCATTGTTAACTGGTAAAAATGTTTATGACTATTTTTAAAAAACTAATAACACTAACATCATCATACTATTTATGGTAGTAGGTGCAATAATTTACACCCATACACTTTTTCTGTCTCTACATCAATGCTAACATTGGTCCAGATCATAGAGATGCTGATGCAAACGGTGCTTATGAAATGCACTGCATTATCAGCAGCAGTATTGTCTTCAATTGGAATGATCCATCACTATTTGTTCTACGTTTATTTAGATTCCAATCAGTTATAAAAAAATAAACTAGACTTGTTCATTGAACTGAAGTAAAGGACTAGTACACCGTGAACCAATTGTGGTGATTTTTTAAGGTTTAAGCTTTCATCACTGTAATTTCTAAAATGCTAATGTTAGCCATGGTGGTAATTTCAAGTTTAAATGCTGTAAGCTATCAAATAATAATGTCAAATAATACTTTAATGATTGCGGTGAACTGACCTAGTGCATTGTAACTGTGAATCTGAAATACTCATAATAGCAAAACAATATTATGGATAAAATTAATGAAAATAAAAATTATATACAGTTTTTTTTAATAATAAATTACCAATTGTATATACATACGGTACACATTTTTTTTTTATTTAATTTATTTTTTAAAATCTACAGCTTTTCCAAATGCTAGCAAATGTAAATAAGGAAGTAATTTACCATCTAGCATACATAAATAATTATCCTAACAGTACACCTTTGTATGACGCAGGTTAACATAGATCTGAAATATAATTCAATACATCATAATGAAGCGATGCGGCCATTTAGTTGTTTAGAAGGTGGAATGATTTACAACCCACACATAAAAAGATCACTTATAGAATGGCTAATGGAGCCAAAAAATGTTTGAACCTGAATCTTAAAAGACATTATGAGAGTACATTGGTTTATATGATTTTCTAAGAATCGGGTTTTTAAAAAAAAACGAAAAAAAAACAGAGTTGTTGGAAGTAGTGAAACTTAAGAAAAAACACTTTATTTTATGTTATCGCCTCACTTAGCTGTTACTTTGATAAGGTTTAGATTTGTTAAAGATTGCAAAACTTTATGCATCTAGTGCTCCAACATTCATATGAATAGTGTCAAAACATGCCATACGTATAGAAAAGCATGTAAAAACAGCTCAGGTATCCGACGGCAAATGCTGAATTCCACAAATGGAACCATGCATACCAAAACAGGTGGATTTTATTACGCACGTGTTATACCAGTATAATGTGTTTATAAAAAGATATACTGTTTGCATCTTATTGCTTTTTGCAAGGAAAATAAATAACAAATCAGGAGCTAATAGCTTTGCTTCACATAGGCGATAAAATATCTAAACTTTGTCTAGTATTTACAAATGAAAAATCTGTGAAATGTTTTGTATATATCCTTGCCAAAGATAACAAAAAAACTGTAATGGTAATTTACCCCTTAATGGCAAGACTTCTACTTTTACTAGAAGTACACTTTTTGCAGAGTTGCTGTTTAGCTGCAAGTTTCTTCTTTCCCATTAATTGTACCCACAAACATTATATATTGGGGTTTTTTTAGGACAAGCAGGGCTTTTTTATATATATTTTTATCATATCATCTCATTAACCATAAAAAAGGACTTTTTCTGACTTTCATTTCAAACATCTTTTACAAATCTGCAAAAGCTAATGAAAAAAACTGCTAATATTTAGAAATATCCAATGTTTTTATGTTTTTGTTTGCTTTTTTAGGGCAATAAGTACAATTAGCGTATTTTTTCAAATCTGGTCATCCTGGGGTCATGTCCCATTTGGGACATCTTTGAAGTCATCACAAATAAATTTACCATATAAAACCACATATTTTTGGAAACTAGACACCCTCAGGGTATTTCAAATGCTGGTATTTTTTCCATACACAAATTCTACCACCAGCCTTTGTCAAAGTTTGTGGTAGTAATTTTTTTTCACAAACATTGTACTTTAGTTGTGTATTTACAGCACCTTTTATATGTCACTTCTAAACAACACCCCAATATGTGTTTTAGAGCTTGCTCAATAACAACAAGTTGTTGACTTTTCTTTACATTTTGTGGGATGGTTTCCCTGACGGTGACATTATTAGAAAATAATTTTTACACCTTACTACACTTTTTTGCTATTTTTTTAATTTTCTTTGTATATATTTTTTTTACTAATCACATGCTTCCTTGACTTATCTTAACCACATTGGTTGAAAATACATGGTTTGTAATTCAACTCCCTGACTAAGAATCATGGATTCTAGACTTCGACCGGTAAAGAAATGCTAAATTAAAATCAATAGACAGTATTGTCTATTCAATGCAGCTCAAGGGCTATTAGAGTGACTTAAATGGATACATTCTTATACATACATTTTAGACCAAAGAAAAATGAAAAAAGCTTACAAAACATAGTTAAAGAAATAAAACACAAAGAAGAAAGTGCAAAGAAATACCCTGCAGATGATCAGGCAAGAAAGTGACAAATGACGACAGTAACAATTCAGCCCTTTAAATACGATCATGGAACCACAGTATTAAAAAAAACATTATGCTTTTCTTATACTACATTATATACAGAAAACCGAGTCCTTAACACCCACAACACGTGTGAAAAATTAATATAAAGGAATACTTCCCCAATGTATGACTGCCGCAGCCCAACAGGAAAACGCTCCTCTCAGCGTTCAACAACGAAAACCAAAGGAAATCGGGGCGCATATATACATGGGAAGAGAGAATGCTTATAATAGTGTGATAAAGTAACAAAACTGGGGTATTTGTAGAAGTATAAAGTACACTCACAAACAGTGCCAGCACAAGCAGCTCTTTAAAAGTCGAAAAAATGTTCTTTATTCTTAAAACGTTCTATAAATATAAAAGCAAAAGAAAACAACCATATGGTGTAGTATCTCACTGAATGTTAAGTGCGCAAGTATGGAAACACTTACAAAATGGTTGAGTTCAAACAGGTCAAATCGTAAGTTTGAAACAGTCCAGCGAAGTGGAAATGCAGATAAAGTCCTCAATATCTCAACGCGTTTCGCCGTTTCTACGGCTTCCTCAGGAGAAATGAAGTTGAAGATCGGTACAATCCGCAGTAATCCGTAGTCGTGGTGTGTAAGAAATGAGTGTAAAAAGTCCGCTTTAAATATCCTATGAAAATGTCTGCGTGCCGGTGCATGTCGGGAGAAACGTCATTACGTTCCTGCGTGGTTTCCCTCGTCGTCTCCTGGCAACGGACATAGCTTCTGTGTCTTTTTCTTTCTAAAGGGGCGTAGTTCTTGTCCGTATATGGATGTATCCGGAGAGACGTCATCCTTGTCTGGATTCTGATATATATGGTCCGATCTCCGCTCAGAGGGTGTCGGATTTTATGCTACATAGTTCTATGAGCTGTGGGAATGATCCCAAGCTCATATAAGAGGGGATAAACAGATCAAAAATAAAGGATTATTCACGGTGAATGTTTACAAATATTATGTGTCACAATGGAGTAGTATAGTAAACGGGGGATGTGTGATAGAAAATGAAATGTGAGGTATATACAACAGAATGTAATAAAGTCTCACAGATAAGAGAAGTATGGTGAAAATGAGATATAGAATATGTTAGACAATTAAGGTATTGGATAGGAATATGAGAGAGATATAGAGTTCCTATATAGGAAAAATGTCACTAGAGTATCTAATGGCATACTATATAGAGGGGCCAATGAGGTAAGTATGCAGATATTGGATAGAGATATATAGTCCCTTTAGAGAGATTAGACCAAAAAGTATGGTGGAAAATGATAATAACAAAAATTATAAATAGACATTATGTATGTATTATGATAAAAAATTAAAAAATTAAAAAGGATATGTAATGTAGAATAGGTATTATATGGGTTATGAGCTAAAATATATGAAAGTGTGAAAGTGAAAATAAAATTATATGAAAGTAATGATATCAAGATCTGTATTCAGACCATCTTTTTTATATGTCTGAAAATTGAAGATCCATTGTGTTTCTTTTTTTGTGAGTATGGAGATAGTGTTACCCCCTCTCCAGTGGGGTGTTACTGAGTCGATCCCTATGATTTTAAATTCAGGTAGTGAAAAGGAATTGCATGTGTTACAGTGTCTGGGGACACTGTTGTTATTGCGAATCCCTCCTAAATGCTCAAGGGCCCTCACCTTAAATTCTCTGGTGGTTCTACCAATGTATTCCACAGGAACATTGTAACAAGTATATAACATTCTTGGTGTTACAATGTATAAAGTTTCTTATAACATATTCTTTCCCCGTGTTTGTGCAAGTAAATGTTGTTATTCTTCTAGGTTGTGTATGACAAGTTTTACAGACCTTACATCTGCCGCACCGATAAAAACCTGGAGGTTTTTTGGCAAGGAAGTGATTATCAGTTTTTTCTAAGGGTGGAAGGGCACTGGGGGCCAGTAGCGTTTTTAAATTAGCTAGCTTTTTGTAAATGATTTTAGGTTTGTGAGGGAGATGTTTACCTAAAACGGTATCTTCTAACAATATGGGCCAGCATTTATTGATGGCTTTTCTAATATACGGGGCCTGATCACTAAATTGGGTGATGAAGGAAAAGTCAAAATCTCCTCTATTTTTCTGTTTGTTGTTATGTACAAGATCATCCCTTTTGATCTTGTGCACAGCCTCTAGGCTATTGACAAGAAGATCATTTGGGTACTTTTTTTCACTGAATTTATTGAGGAGATGGTTGCTTTGTTCTAGAAAATCCTGGTCTCTTGTACAATTTCTACGGATTCTCGTGATTTGTCCTTTAGGGATATTTTTTATCCAGCTTGGGTGATGTCGGCTTGAGAAATGTATGAAACCATTTCCGTCGGTTGGCTTAAAAAATGTTTTTGTGTGAATTGTATTGTTTTCAATGAATAGTGTAAGATCTAAAAAGTCTATATGTGATTTATTTATGCAAGAAGTGAATTTTAGATTATATTCATTTCTGTTTAGGTACGAGATGAATTCCTGTAAAAGATCTTCCTGTCCTTTCCAGATTATAAGGACATCATCTATATACCTCTTCCATAGGACCAGATTCGCGCCGAAAGGGTTGTTGTTCCAAATATGATGGGTTTCCCAGTGAGCCAGTCAGACTACATTATATACCCCTGAATTAGAAGTTCTTATTCTGGGCTTATTTTATACCAAACATTATCTACAGTGACTTCTGAAGTGTTGGCATGTCATCATGTCATATATTTTCATGACACACAAGTAATTATGCTATTTTGAACTCTAGCACATCTGATGATACATATTATTAGCTGCTAAGGAGAAATCAAAACAAACATCAGCAAGCTTACAAATACTCACACTACTGGCTGGACTACATTATTGTAATAATCTTTTGTTGTACCAACAAAAGTCACTGACCTTAGTTAGTGGTTTCCTTTTGCTCTCATTGGTTTATTTTGATATGATTACATGCACACTTGTTTAGATATAGAGTTGCACTATGCTGTCATTACAAGGTGGTTTCATGCATCAGCTAGTGATGTTTTTTTGGAATCGTGCCACAGCAATCAAATTACTTGAGAGTATGATTTTAGCATATCATTTTCTTTTCTAGTCTAGCTTCTAGGTTGGTCATTGAGCTAACCCCAATATACAAATAATGCCTTTAAAACAAATCACGCTTAATGTAACATATTTTTATTTGAGGTATCTATATTTACAGATTAATACTATTCATATCTTTCCTTTGATAAATGACTTGAATATGTCATAGATGTAACTGAAACAACTTGGTATAGCCAAATACTGCAGGCAATCCTTGCCTAGCTCATTCCCATAAAAATCTATCAAACTTCTGTACCACCTTACTACTTCCTCTAACCTCTAAGCCTCTTGAATGACTCGTATACACTCAACTAACAAAGTTTCTCGATTCTAACTTCTGTTTCTCGATTCTGTTTCTGCTGTATTACCCCGATAATAATCTCATGGAAACTCAGGTCCAAGAACAGAAGAGGAATCTATTTCTGGCAAAAATATATCTCCTCCTGTACTTGAATGCATATACTTATGTTTCTAATAAATAAACTTTACATCCTTAAAAATCCTAAAAAAAAAACAAATAACCTTTAGATACCATACTGTATGCTTCACACCGTACCCTTATTGACATGTTTTATGCTTATTGCAGATCATGTCATAAAGATTAATTTAATGCAAAAGCCCCAAAGTGTTTTTTTTCCCCAGTAATATACACTATATACAGATGTTTACATGAATTAAATATATTAACAATAATTCTTAGTTCACAGTAAAGTTTCAATATGAGCACTCTGCATGAGAAAATAAAAAAAAGCCTTTAAAAGATGACCAAGTGCTTTGTCAGGTCCTCATACATGTGAAGGGAAAAGGCTCCAAAAATCAGTTACTTTAGAATGAAACAAATTATCAGTTGCTGTTTTTAGAGGTCATTTGCTAATGAAAAAAGTGAACGTGACAAATGCAATAGTGTCATAAAATTCAAGTAGTGCCAGCAGGTGATAAAATAGCAACCTATTAAATCTTGCATAGAAAGCGTCTGGATTTCTTCCATCTCTTTGAGAACAATACTATATAAAGAAAGTTGTCACTTCCCTTAGCAGACACAATTCTGTCTCTATCAGCACACAATTAAGGATACATTCTTCCGTCTTCACATGTACTGTATGCTATAACAACACTGAATAGTTACATTGCATAAAGTTGCCATAATATTTTTTGATGCAACATACCGTATACTGTGCTGTACATTCAATTTATATACTCACAATTGATGTAACCTTCTTCATATTTTATAAGACGCACTAAGTTAACAAAACATGGAAACATTTTTATCTAAAGAGCATTTATCAGTGTTGACCTTGCTATCTCAAAACATGTGGTATACAAACAATATAACAATCAATTCAGTTGTATATCTTTTGCATCCGGTCTTAGTACAGAGTCCCAATTTCCCCAAAATTGTCTTTGTTGAGTTCTAAGTTTTAACAGAATAACAAAAAAGGATTTTATAAGAACTAATGATGTGTGGACATTGATTAATGAACAACATAAAGCACAGATATTTGCAACCGTGCTATTTCAAACAGTTACAAAAAGAAACATCATAGATTTATATTCTCTTGGATTAAAGATCTATATCGCCAGCAAAGGTCTAGGAGGCAGGTGCCCATAATTGTTCCCAGAAAATACAATTAAAGCCGCCATATCTTATTCCTCCCATTACAAGTATAAAACTCTCAATATTATGCTAAGGGGACAGATAAACTCACGAAATAAATCATGTGTGTGATTACTATTACCACTTGCTATTTAAAGAGATCATGGGGCAAGAGGTTAGGCAGATGAGCAAAAAGAGTGTATAAATCATAAGTATAGATATGACAAACCCCAGAACTTACTATGTATAAAGCTCTGTAGCCATTGTGGAAGGAATGATAAAAATAGGCTATGGACTGTAGGTTCCCATAATATATAAAGAGATGGAAATACCATTTGATGGTATAAAGTAATGGCGAGGATGGTTATTTTTGTTTTTTAACTTGTGTGACTACTGGAGAGTATTACAATGCACTTTTAAAACTCATACAAAGGACCAAATAATTGTATATGTATTCACTATATTTTACAGCAACAAGTATTTTAAAATGGGTTTAGAGGGACAATTCAGGAAACCCTACAAGTGAAATGTACATTGGAAACAATTTTCCACGGTCTCCTGTATATTTTACAGAATGCAAAGCGATGCATTACTTTGTTTTAATATCAGACAGAGAGTCATCTGCTTCATTGACTCCAATGGACCTCAAATCACAACCCTGCAGGTTGGCCAAAAAAGTTGCATACTCATACAATGTTATTAGGTCTATGGTGTTATCTCATTGCAATGCTTTCTCTTACCACACAAATATATATAGATTTTGATGGATTTATTGTGTTGTCAGATGCCGTTAATGACTATTATTAGTGAGAATCACGTTTATGCAATGCACAACAAAACAGTACCATTTGCAAAGCTAAGAATATTACACTTCGTGGATATTAATTAATATAATCATATGCTTTGGAGGAATTAAGTTTCCAATGAACAACCCCATATTAAATAACTTTGATTTTTAAATTAAAATCCATAAAATAAAAAGGATAAACAAAATACAGAAGGGGAGAATGTTTTGAAACAGAAGCACTGATGGCATTTAAAGCAGAAAGGAAGCAGATAAGGGTACAGGAGCAATGCCACCAAGCAGCTCAATTGTACCCCAAACTTTGCAGTTAATGGGGTAGCTAACTTCATGGAATTTTGAGTCTGTGACTGCTCACCTCAAGACAGCAACATTTGATAGCATGAACTGTAATCGTCTTCCTAATCATGTAATGTATAATGTATTGCCTATGCACAATATAAACACATAGTGTCACTCTGTCAGCCGGTGGGAGTCTGCATCGCACAGACAGCCTCCGTTACTGCCCTTCACTTACGCTGAGGCTTCTATGAAGCTGCAGTGAAAGTGCCTGTCAGCAACGGAGCCGGGTAGAGAGGCAGAGGGGTGGGAAGGGGAGGAGTCAGAGGGGTGTATGGGAGGGGGGAGAGAGACAGAAGTGAGAGACCGGCCGACAGTGAGGGGAATCCAGGTCGCCCTGCAGCGTTGCGGGGGATCTGGATTCTAGTGTTATATCCGATCTCTGTTTGAGGTCGGATTATATAAGGAGAGGAGTTTTTCAGAGCATTTTGCTCTGAAAAAACCTCTTTTTATAAATCGATAAAAATCGATTCGATTAATCGATAATGAAAATCTTTGACAGCGATTTTCATTATCGATTATTATCGATTAGTTGCTTCAGCCCTATACCATTGTGTTTGATGAATTACAACAATGTCATTATAATTTCATTTAAAACAAATTTAGTTTAATACTTTTTCACTAAAGTCAATGAAAAACAGTAATATAATGACTAGATAACAATGCAGGCACACAAGATAATTTTTCTTTTTTAAAAGCTCCGTTGCCTAGAATGTTTGGGAATTTATCAGCTAACTTTTCAGCAGGTCCGCTGAAAAAAGATAATGTGAGTCTCATCAGCTGTACAATCTTCTTTAAATGCTTTATAACCACCAGTCGTGAATCATTCTAAAACATTGCAATCACAAAAGGGTCACTTAGCCATCCTTGGTTCTGAGCGTGGATAAAAAGCATACTTTACTTTACAGTTTTATTTACAAGAAACTGAAATTGCAGGAAAAAATCTTGGAAGCACTAGAGTATGATTTATGTACAAAGCCCACCATGAGGATGTTACATTTCAAAATAGTTATTTTGTAAAACAGAGTACTCACAGAAGCTGATATCAGGAAAATATATTATTACATTTACTTTAGCAAACTAATGTTACTTAAACCAGTAACACACATGAAGGTAAGGCTTAATGGTTTAATATCTGCTATATTCTTCTTGTTCACAGAGGTAACAGCCACCAGTTGAATACAGAGGTCAAAACTGTCTGGTTGAAGAATTGGACATCAGTAGGACACGTATATCTCAAGTATCTCAAGTAGTCACAGGCATCTTGCAATGGAGGTATGTTTTTCTCCCCAGGGTAATATTAACTATGATTGTAGATGTTTTTTTTAATATGTAAAGACAGACATTTAATAAATATGGTGGGCCAGATGTCTAAAGAAAGCATGCACTACAGACTATTTTTGCACTTCATATGTTGCCCGACAAGTCACTCATATGATAACTAAGGGTCTTGATGAAGGCTTCACTAAAGTATCCCCCAACCGTGAAAGCTTATAGGTTACTTAAGTATAACACTATATTCAATTATACTTTATTCATCTTACAAGCTTGTCAATTAGCTTATGTAGTTAAATTAAACAACAACATGCAGGTCTGTTGTATGATGACAACAGAGGAATTAAAAGTACACCCCATTGCATATTAATCAGTCTCATAGTATCTATAGAATATAGAATATCTGGAGAAAAGGGCTGTTTTTTTCTTGCTAATAATCTTAAAACTACTCAATATTTAATGAGCATTGTGAACCTTTGCAGGTATTAGGCTTTGCTGTTTAAACTATGTCGTTCCATGTTTTAAACCTCAAAACTGCGAGGATAAGGACTATCGTCGACCATGAAAAGGTTAAGACCAATCAAGAGGTAAACAGTCAAAATTCCGATTGATTTGCTTTCTTTTTTCTGTCCACTAGCCCATTGCCTGATGCGAGCTGCAGGGAGCAGGTTACAATCAATTTTACCAACATGCTGCAGACATTAAGGTGAAAAGTAAATGTTACATTAACTATTCCGTCACTAGCAGTTAAGTGATTATTTTTTTTTAAAAAAATGTATAAAACTTTTAAGCAAATATTGTGCAGACTTTGCTCTCAGTTCTTTTAAAGCTTTTAAAACCCTTAATTTTCTTGAATATATAAATCTATCACAACATACACTACGTTCTATTTCTCAATCAGTAGCATAATGGACATGATAGCAAATAAAAAATATCTTTATAATTACAAAATGCATAGGATATGTATGGACAAAATAATAATCCTTATTTTATCACTTTAATTTAGCAGGTAATTTTACTATCTTTTAATTGGTACAAAAACATATACATTTATATACACACTATTTTTATGGTGTGATGGTGCACTTTTTCATTTACTGATCTATTTTTTGGTGGATATGTAAGCAAGCCATGACTCGCTGGTATTAAAATATGATAATGCATGATTGGTTGTGGATCATTTTTACATCTGTCTCAATTCTGGTACTGTGCATTACAATTACATCTGTGCTTAATTGCATCATCGCATGCCCTTCACATGTGGGGTCGATCTCAGTCTGAAACTGATAATTAAATTGGGCAACAAGCTGTGCTGAACAATGATGCTGATAATAAGCAGTAAGCATGTAGACAGGGAAGGTATGAAGAAATTTAAAATGGTTGTCACTAGTTTAAAATGTATCATTTCTTCAATTTTCATCAAAGTTCTAAATGTATGTCTTGCTCTAGCAAGAGCCTCTGTATGTCAGGTCATCTCTACTTTTAGAAAAAAAATCTATTAATTGCAATAATTAACTGACAAATCTATTATACATGTCAGACATTTGCAAATGGGTCAAAAACAATTTGGACAAATTTTTCGGTTAGTTTTCAGGCAATGAATTTTGTTGCCATTCGGTTTGGATGAAAATTCAGGGGCATTTTCGTTCGCTCCCCAACGCTCTCTAAATGTTTCCCTTTGTTCTCTGTCGACCACTTCTGCTTCCGCATCTTCTTCATCATCTATCTTCTATGTTTTATTTTCTCCACAGACATAACCCACCAGGTGACGTCAGTGACTTCCTCTTCTTAATCCAATCAGGGAGAGGACGTCACTGAAAGTGCTATCATTTTGGGCAATATGGCAACGCTTGCAGTGATGTCCTCTTCCCCGCTTGGAGGATCTTCCATCTATGGATGGAAGATTGAACATAGAATAGAGAAGAGAGAAGAAAACGGAGAAGACAGAAGATGAAGAAGATGCAGAAGAAGATGTGGGAGTGGAAGTGGAAGCAGTCGGCAAAAGTGGAAGTGGTCAGCAGAGAAGGTTGGGAAACATTTAGAGAGCGTGAGAGGAAGAGCGTAAGGTGAATGAGAGTGTGAGGGAATGTGGAACCACAAATTTTCTGACAACAATTCTGAGCTATTTGCTTTGTTTTTGTCTGATTTGGGGGGGGGTCTGGCCTCATTTTTGGGGCTTTGTATGAAATTCCAGATTTACCAAAGGTTCTGTAAATTTGCATTGTTCAAAATTTGGAATGCAAGAATTCTAAGCATATTTTGGTATATTAATTGACAATGCAGCAAAATATAAATATCTTATATATAAGAGAGAGAGAGAGAGAGAGAGAGAGAGAGAGAGAGAGAGAGAGAAATTTAAATATACATGTTTAGATATTGGAGTTGGAAATTATACATCTGTTTTATTTAGGTACTCTCCCAGCTGCCTGTGCTGAAATCAGAAAGTGTTAGTAAATAAACCTCTTGCACATGTTCAGTATCACTCTAGATAGAATACATGTAACAAACTGCTGCTACTCAGTTCTAATTGACATAAAATTAAGTTCTACTGAGCAGGTGCAAGAAGCATACCACAGTATGCTCCATGCTTTTAATGGAGGCAGTTTTGGGTAAAGTTTAATGAGACAAAGAAACCAAAATTATTAAAGTATGTTTCCACTGGAATCCATGCAAAATAGACTCCAAATTTTATTTAACATTAAAACATAGCTGGAGCGTTTCTCAGTAGATTCTGCACAGATAATGAATGACAAGTCTAATTAAAACATAATGAACATTTTAAAAGAAACTAAACACCTAAATAATTTTCATTATAAGGGATGACAAGAACCAACACACTCTATTTTAGATCAGTTTTGCCCAATACAGAGGGTAGTGTACAAGCTAACAGCATTGATAAAAAAATAGAGATGGTCTCTGTTGAGTTAATAATATACTGCAATGCTAAGCTCTGTTGTGTAGTTTGTGTATAATTGTGAAAGTATTATAAAAGATCTATCTTAAATGATTACTTAATTTTACTCATAATTTAAAATTTAGATCTCACATGGCTGAACAGAGATCATCTCAGACCTATATAAGCTATTTCTTTTCTGATTGCTTTTATTACATATAATAGATTACAATATTCACAAGGATTACATTTTTTTCCCAAAGGAACAGAAATCACACATATGGTAGTTATTTTTATTGTGAACAACATAATCGAATAATAATAATGTGATTTTTCCTCAAATATTGTGGCGATTGAGATGGTTTGGTTAATTCAGTGAACGAAAATCAAAGGACACAACAAAAAGGCACACACTGTGTGTTTATAAAAAATATTTTTTTTACACAAGTGAGACGCTTACAGAGACTATTGTGTAAACATGCTCCACCAATAATGAGTACATTTTACTGTGTGTGCTAGATGCTTGAGCAGTATATTTTCAGATACTGAAATAATGATTTGAAACACGAATCACATGAACAAAATATTGATCAGGGCAGTGAACCAAAAAATTGACATTTTTATTTACAATGTCCTGAAAATTGTTTTAATGAAGGTGTTTCCAATTTTTGAGTAAAAACATTTCCTTTGCTTTTAAGTTGAGTGGTACCACAGCTCTTTATACTGCTGTCAACCGATAGCAAGTTAAGAAACATTAAAATGCATTTATACATTATGGATGAGCAATGCAAATATGGCGTAGATATATTCTATTTAAAATATTACAGATATTACTGTTACTTAGACATGAATATATTACAAACATTCATTATTATAGAATATAGTAGATCCCCCCAAAAAATAATTGGAAACTAATCTACTTTAGCTGATCGTGAAATTTGCTTAAATAGTTTATTTAAAACAAAGCCAGGCTTCAATCAAAACCATTGTTCTTTTTAAATGACCTATTCGGTTTAGGTATTATTACTGTTATTGTGACATCAAAAAATAAAAGATATTTAAACAGTAGAATGGTGCATTTTGAATCAAAAAATCTTGCACAAACTGAAAGGGCACGAAACAAAATTAGTTGCAACTGAATTACTTAACAGACGTGTGATTTAAAGGTATGGCTCCATCCAACATTTTGTTTTACATCTTCTTTATTCATTTGCAAACAGATGCTGGGCTGGATCCAATGCCAGAAATAAACTCTGAAAATTGACTAAGACACATTGCACAGGAGAGGAAATAATTAGATAAAAAGGTGATACATTTTTTTTTCCTGTTAATGATTCCGGGTCAATAAAATTTCTGCTTTTTAAGCTCTTTTTTCCTATTGTTCATACATTTATTTCTAACATTGAATCCTGCTCATTGAACAGTATCCCCAAATGATGAGTTCCAACATTTTACAATATAATATTAATGGTATCATATCTTCTTCCATTAGTTTTGACAACATAATTTATTCTTTTGTGACTGATGCATCCGATGTACAAAAACTTTACCAAAATTACTAATGCTGTTATTTCAAGTTGAAAATAATTCTGAATATTTTAACATTGTGATTAGTGGAATGTGGATTTTTCTTTAAGTGCATTAAGTCAAGGTTAATAGAATCTCAGTGGGTGTCTCACTGCTAATTTCATTTTGACTATTACTACCTAATTAATATGCTTTAATATTCTTTTGTAAGCAGCACAAAACAAATTAAATAGCTGAAATCACTAATTCTCTTTACTTGTTTTGAAAAACTCTAATGACTCTTCGTGTGATATTTTCAGCAATTCATTTTAACTTTATATTTAATATAACAAATGATAATGCAAACATGTTTTCTATTATGACATCGAGTATATTACAAATTTGACATACATATGTACCATTTATATGTGAGAAAATTAATTCAGGCAGTATTGTTGTTATAGATGTGGTTCGTCTACTCTCTATAATAGGAATAGAGTCATTCAAGAATAAAATAATAAGTGATTTTGAGGTAATTTAGGTGACATTCCCAGTTATAACAAAAGTAGAAATTAGCTGCATGTTTTATTACTGGGATATTTTATTTTCTATCTGAGTCATAGCTGTGCAATGACAAGGCAATGGTTGTAATAAAAAGTAGTAGTCCAAAACATTAGTTTTAGGAAATGCTAATGTATTTTATCAACTTCTGCAGTAATTTAATGGACTTGCAACAAGTAACTATTATATATGCCACAAACTGCTTGTGATGAAATTCTCTTTTTCTCGTGGGAAAAGTCTACCATTAACAACTGGTTTTATTTGATCATTTTTTTTAGTAGCACACAATATTATAATCAGTTGATAATCTTCAAAGATGGTGTAATATTATATATTTACGGTAATTCACCCTAGCACATATGTAAGTGGTAGTTGTCTTTTAACAGTTAACACTTGCTATAAATTAATTAATTAATACATTTATGAAGTCTTTGACACAGGATATCAGTTAAAATGCCTTTTGTAATCCTGTCAATGGAGTTAAGTTAATCAATGTGAGAACAATATGTTCTCCTGGGTACTAAACACTCTCCCAGTGCCCAAAATGAATAGCAAAGTGTATCCTTCATTGGGGAGTGGTGGACTCTAAACCACCTCTTCATCAAATAAACTAGTCTAAACAATGAGCTAATTTAACATTTCAGAGTGAAATATATATATATATAGGTTAATATGTATTGCTTGACTAACATGCATTGGTAATACACTGCACAGATAAACAAAATGAAAACAGAAATATGAGAAAAAGAACTGAAGTTGTAGAACTGTTAATAGTGTTGTTCACCATCTGCACTAATTCTCAGTAGATCTCATTGAATTTAATGAGCAGTTGAAACATATTGATCCAGATTGTACAACCTTTCCAAAATATAAAGTTATGTGAGTTTTATGCAGATCATCAATATCAACTGTATCCAATCCTTGAAATTGCAGCTGCTGTGAGAATCAAAGGTGAATCCAACATTTCTTTATTTTTTAAAGAAAAGGTGACCACGTACAAACAGAATTTGACGGCAGATGAGAACCATATTCTACTATATTCTTCCTTGGGATTTTTATGTCCCAAGTGCATTATTTTATATTTAACACTAAACACTTTTCTCCCTATAGAGATCCTTGTGGTATAACACTAGTAACAATACCTTCCTTCAATATACACAGAAAAGTACAAGCTTCTGTCTCCTGTCACTGAACTATTGCTTTATACATTCCACTATTTTAACATCCAAACCCTAGCTCTGCAATGAAGTCTTCCATGAGGGACAGTGTTAAAGGCCTTACTGAAATATATATAGGCTTTATGTATTGCCCCTCCTTGGTCTATTATGTGAGTTACCCAGTCAAAGGGCAATATATTTCCCCTTTTGGCTCCAGACCACATCCCAGCCTTTTTTCACATTTCAGCCCCCTTCTCTATAACATCTCTGTGGGTCTGTTTTTCGTGAGTTCAGAATTTTCCTAATACGTTATACATCTATTTCCTCAACACTTTGAAAAAACAAATTTCCTTCTATCACAAACATTTCTAAAATATATCTCTACCCTTTATCATCCACCCTCAACTAGCCCATTAACTGTTCTTTACTCTGTGTTAAAATGCGCTACTCATTTCTCTTCAACGTAACATATCTATATTATCTCTAAAGACCTGTGTCCTCTTTGTACTCTGCTTGCACTTGCGCATTTTGTTTTGTAATCCGTCATTTGATATCCTCACTCAAAGATCACTAAGGACTGCATTATACCTATCTGTGCAAGCTGAATGATTAATGAATAATTGAACTGGCTCAGTCACAGCTGATATATGTTGAACAGCAGCAACCTTAGAACCACTTGGGGTGTCAGCATATTGCCCCGAATACTCAGTAGGTCAGTTTACCCATTTTTCACCATCTTCAGATATCTTCGAGGTTATGAATTTCTGCAATTCAAATTGGAAATGTGTGCATTATAGGTTCCGAAGTCATGAAAATGCATCCATATTAATAGTTAGATGCTAACTTTTCATTCTCAGAGAGAACCCTCTGGTACAGCTGATATGTTGACTACACACTGTTAGTTTATCTGAAAGTCTGCACTATTGCACTGTGATGGCAACTGATCAAACATAATAGTGTACAATATATCCCATATTAAGTAATATTTTTTTAGAAGGTTCTAAATTCTTTGATAATAACAACCATTGATACTTACCATGTGTGAAACAGCACAACATTATTATCACGTTAATGCTTACAGTCCACACAATTAATTGATCACAAATTATGTTGTACACCATGAAAGTGGAAGATTTGTTTATGGGGTGGCATATGCTTTTTTAATTTATGGTAGTAGTGAATTGACAGTGTACATCTACCTGTGTCTTATTTAGCACACAAATGGACACATCTCATCACCCTGACAGGTTTTCAAACAAAAACGGAATAATGGTATTCAGATTATTTCACCAATCTCTCATTGTCAGTCTTCAACATCAGTGCTTCACTCATCAGGAAACCATAACAATTGGTATTCATGGTCACACTTTTACAAGATAAGTACAATCATTTCTCATTCTTTAAATACTATATTGCCAACCATCTAAAAGCCTACACTGACTATATCAAGGTTGACCCCATAAAAAGTCACAAAATGACAAGAATTGCTTACTTTTTCACTTTCATCAGAATTATGGTTGGCAAGAGGCACTTAGTGTGTGAGGAAACCTGTTTTCATATTTGCATGTCAAGTTCCTTAGACCTCATCCATATACACTTGAGTTCTTTATTAACCCCTATTTATTCCTGCCACTTCTCAATTTTTGTTAAAATTACAGTTCTTTGAACGTAATAATTCTACATACAGGGGCTTTAAAGAATTCACAGGAAGAACATTTGCAACCTAACCCCTTGTGTGCCCAGACAGCACATACCTCGTGATGATGCTTTAGTGATCACATTGCCACTGCAGGGGAATCTGTGCACAGAATGTGATGTCATACCTGGCACATGTATTGATTTCTCCTAGGAGCAACACGAGGGAATAGGAAATTTAAAACTATCATTGCCCCATTTGCCTCCACTACCTCCTTGGTATTGTAGGATAAGAAGAAGCAAGGCTCTATACACTGTACAAATGCATTATTTTTATTATCTTATATTGTATAAGACAAATTGTAGGTACAGTATAGATTGCAAACTCATGCCTATTTAGTATGCGATAAATTCATGTCTATTTCTAGCTTCAGTGTACCTTCATTCTCATTATATCTGTCCTATCACTGTCACAATAAAAGTACTGTAAAATGTATTAAATGATTTATTGTATTCCACCATACAAGTCAGATATCATCTTTGATCTACAGAACAAAACAAGTAAAATACATTATGCATAGATTCCAATCATATCAAAGTTCAGGTGAATATCTAGATCTATATTCCATCATTCTGATTAGTATTTTCCATTAACTAATGTTCAAGAGGGCTTGGAGTATGTGGGCCCATTTCAATAGTCAGTCAATGTTAGAGGATAAATGTGTCTAATTGTGCAAGGAGTCTTGATTAAGAAACAATATAGCCTGGATGTAAAATAGAAATTCTAATTTAAAACGTGAAGCTTGTAATCACAATAGATAAAAATTGTTATAACAAAGAATACTAAATGCAATTGTCTTTTGTTTTGAGAAGCTGTCAAATAAATGCTATTCTTTCAGAATACATAGTAACCATGTAACTCAATTTACATAACAAAATAATTATAAAAATATGAATAACATGAGCTAAGAAATTAGAATGTTTTGATGCAACACGATGAGTGATGTGTATGCAAAATGCAAAGTGTTGAAAAGTAAGGGCTTTGGATAGCTTGCAACTAGCTATCCAAAGGTGTTCAATGAGGTTAAGGGCTCTGTGGAGGGTACTAGAGTTCCTACACCAATCTCATAAAACCATCTCTTTATGGATCTTGCTTTGTGCACAGGAGCACAGTCATCTTGGAACAGGAAAGAGACTTCTCCAAACTGGTGTCACAAGGCTAGAAGCATACAATAGTCTAAAATGTCTTTATATATGCTGTGTCATTAACATCACCTTTTACTGGAACTAAGAAGCCTAGCTCAACCCCTGAAGAATCCCACACCATTATCCCTTACCCACCAAACTTTACAGGAGCCACTATGCATTCTGGTAGGTAGAGTTCTTCGAAATCCACCAAACCCAGATTTGTCCATCAGACTTTCAGATTTCTCATCTTAGAGAACACATTGCCAGTGCTCCAGAGTCTAGTGGTGGTGGTGTGCTTTAGACCATTCCAGATGACGCTTGGCATTGCGTGGGGCTGCTCAGCCATGAAAACCCATTTTACAAAGCTCCCAATGTACACTGCTTGTGCTGAATTTGGAATATTTGGCAAGTGCTACTCTGTGAGTGTGCATGGTCTACCACTCCATGGCTGAGCTGTTACTCCTAGAAGATATACAACAATAGTACTTACAGTGGACCGGGACATATGGACCGGGACATCCCATGAATTGAGTTCTTACGAAACTGGCATCCTGTGACAATGTCCTGTTCAAAGCCACTGTGCTCTTCACTACAACTTATTCTAGTGTCAAGGTTTGCCATGTAACTACTTTAGTCGGAAGCTGAAATTTGCTACATTTGGTAGAGCCAGCGTTAATTAATGTCCTATAATGGCAGACAGGCTAGATAGGAGGCTTGTGGTTGATCCCCTTTGGTAATATTATAACAAAAATACTAATTACGTTTTATGGAGATATGCTTGCAAGGATAACTAGGATAATAATGGAGCTGAATGATGGCTAACATTTATTCTAATGCATGACTGTTCCTTCCATGACACCTAATTATTTCATGGCTAAGTTTTCAAAACAAAAAAGAACTTCCTTGCTTGATTTAAGCTGTTTAAAAGCTGCCCTTAGAATAATAACTAGGTTTCCTTTAATACTTGCTCCCGTTTAAAATTTAATTACAAAGAATAAACTCTTCTTACACTAGAAAATCATAATGCAGCAATTTATATTATTTAACTGTTAAGTGAAATTAAAACCTAAATAGAGAATTATATTGTGCTGACGTAAACCAGGGCTAATTGATTTTATGTTCAGTGTGCTCAAGGTTGATAAAAATTTGGAGCTTGAAAGCTTTAAATATCATAAAATTTATAGGCTCTTGAGGCAAAATGGAAATGGTAAAAGTTCACTTGTCAAGAGTACTTTGAAGCTCCATTATGCATAAAACATTGCAGGAAACATGACATAGGATTAGGAAACAGGAATACTGCAGGTTTCCTGCAAGTTTTCAATCCGACCCAGTAAAAGTCACTTTTAGTGTCATTGCAAGCCCTGGAATGCTTGCATACATAGAATAAAAAGTAAATGGCTTTTATTTGAGTTGGTGTTATCATATTGATATAATATATAGATGAGCAAGCCCCAGCTTGTACTCCTTTTTTCACTCAGCGTTTTGGCCCTTGTGTGGGTCCGTACAGGTGTTAATGAGGACTTTCGTTATGTTTTGGTTGAGTTGAACTATGTTCTATCTTGGCTTGTTATTTATAATACACAAAATAAAAAAAATACTAATTCAGAACAATGATAACAATGATAACAATGGATTGGCAGCAATTTGCAAGATATTACTTGTACTAACCCTCAGATCGATTTTTGATAGGGTAGATGGGGTGTTTTTAATATATAGTAGCAATGGTATGTTATATGGAAGAGGTTGAGTTTATTGACCTGTTACAGTGCCAGGGTGCCTTGGGCAGCCATCTGTGCAATAAATTTAACCCTGACATCCTGCTACACAGGAGGCATACAGTAATGTTGTATAGCAATGATGAAAAAAGTTAGCCATTATAGGCAATCTTAATATACCTGGGTGCCATTCCCTGCATAATAAACACTGGTTTTATTTATTGCAGACCTTATGAAGTTCTTCTTATGCTTCTATAGTCTTTTACCACATTCAAGGAGTCTGTCTGGGTGGTTAGGAGTCATTCTCCAGTGCAGCTGTAAAAACTTTGTATTGTACTTAAAGTGTACTAAGTGTTATTGTACTTAAAATAGGCTATGTTTTAAAAGCTTTTTGTTAAGTGATACTCACATTAAAGAGATTTTGATGGAGGTTTCTCTTTAAATTGTTTTAATACAATATTGAATGCTTTTTTTACTGAGGACTTCCCATTTAGTGGTAAACTCAGCAACCACACTATAGCATAAAAAGAGTGTAGTATACATGTGCAATCACCTGGCATTTACAGAACCTATGATGTCAAAAAACAGCTGGGAGGTAAGCAATTGAATTAAGATGCTATTCTGATTCACAAAACAAACATAGCTTTGGTGGAATAGCGTTTTGCTATTCTATTGGTACATTTCACTCCGTAGAGAACATATGTGCTATAACCACATTGAAATACTTAACAGAAGAAATACAAGACATTTAAATTTATAAATATCATATTTTTTCCAGCTTTTAAAGAAATCCTTCAGATGAAACATTTATTGTTGACATTCAAGAAAGGCATGTCCTCCCAACCTTTTGTACCTAGGATCTGGTATATGAGTGTGTTTTTATTACACTTTTTAAAGGTATTTTCTGTTAATGAAGCTTTTGGAATTGATATTGACTGCAAGTTTTGATGTCTACCGCATTTGCCTCAAGCAATCAGTGATTCTATACAATATTTATTGTATAGAATACCGGAATGTTTTTGTAAAATATATTTCATTTTTTACAAATACCTAATGACAATGTTGTTTATTAGAACATATGGAAAAATGATGAATAATAAACTTTTTATTTTTAAAGTCATTTTGGAAACATATACTATATTAAACATAAAAATACAATGCAAATATAATTTTACTTTATTTGCTTTATATTTCAAAATGATACTGAAATGTTATCGTAACCTAAGGTTTCATTCATTGCTATCCCCTGCCGAGCCCTGTTCTGGTTACAAGTAAAATTAGACATTTTTTATTACGCTTTATCGTGATGTTCTAACGGAAAGGGATTCTATAGTTTGTTTTGATCACCTCTTGTCACTTCTGCTTTTAAATTTATAGAATTTTGGTAAACAACATATAGAAAATAAAGGCATAAACAACTACAAAAAAATACTATGCTTTAGATGGTTACAAGAAAGGCACATCAATTCATTCTTATTAGCATAAAATATTAATGTATCTATAAAACTAAACTGTTATTAAACTGCTTTCATTTGTAGGGGGGACTTATATATTATATATTATCACCCGCAGTAGTTTTTATCAGCATGCCCCAAACATTTCAGGTGTCCAAAAGGGACACCTTTGTTATGCTGTGTTGTTAGAGGAAGAGCTCTGGGCAGGACCATCCACATAACTTCCCTTTCCAGCCGCTTTATGATCCAATTGAACAGAATGCCAGGGCATGATGTCATATCCCAGTGCGCTTCCTCAATACATCATAAGGTTGTCATGGGGAAGCTGTGACTGAGGTCTACAAAACAAGATACTTTAATAGAATACACAGCTGGCCAGAGGAGATCTTCTGATCTCTAAACGCCTTTTGAAATATGTGCCCACAAAAGAAAGACAGGAGGCAGCTTGATGGGAAAGTTTTTGAAAATCTAGACTGTCCTGTTTAAAACAGGATACTTGGGAGGTATGTAACATTAAAGTTAGGCTTTTGCCATATTACCAAATTTTTGAAAAACAGTTGGGACCACCATAGAGTCTAGATCTCAGTTTGAGTTATTAGATTAAATAAAATTTGCTCCGGGTAAAATATGGAGATTGTTCATTTCTGCAAGTTAAACTAAAAATGGGGCTAAAACTACTTTAAACACTTTCTTGCTGTTCACATAACCACTGATCAGTTACATATCATATGTCTCTTTTGTAACAATTTTATAGATCACTACATACATTAATCTTTTTTTTTAAGTATACTTATAATAATGACATATGCAAATGCATTGGCACAAAATTGGTCTATATTCATAATAGCTTAATTAAAATTAACAAAAAATGCACATTATTATATGGCTTCCCAGAAAACCTGCCAAATTATACAAATACCCTGCAATCAGCTTAGTGTAAGCCAAAATA
Source organism: Spea multiplicata (assembly GCA_009364415.1). Lineage (NCBI taxonomy): Eukaryota > Metazoa > Chordata > Amphibia > Anura > Pelobatidae > Spea > Spea multiplicata. The sequence goes on from VKOC01000005.1 coordinate 36,833,125, forward strand.
CATATTCATTGGTAGTGCAAAAAAATCGACTTTGTTTGTACACAGTTCTGCAATTGGTTCATTGCAATACTATTTTGCTTTTCTAATGTGTTAGACCTTTAGAATAATTTTAAACACAATCCTTAATGTAAAACACAGATTTGTCAAAAACAAGTAAAACAATAAATTCTGAGGTAAACTCTGTTGCTGTATTTGATGATAAGTGACAACTCTTCATGATTCTTAACTGCACTGCTCATAGTTGTTCACACTATTTCAAAAAGAAATTCCCACTACAAATTATTGAGGTGGAATTTGTTGAAACAGACTTGTATCAAGTTTCTATAATGCAGATTTCAACATTATAGATACAGAAAATAGACTGTGACTGAACATAAGAACTATTCAGGCCATCTAGTCAAGGCCAGGCTGGCCTACTAGGATCCCGGAAGCTTAGCCTTGAGGCCGACCAAGCCATAGCACCCATGAAGCTGCAGGAGCAAGTTTTTGATTTTGTCCCTTCAGCTGCTTTGGCGGCCGCGGTCACAGCACACATAAGCCAGTCAGTGCCGCACTGGATATGACATCATATGCTGCATTGGGCTGACTGGCAGACATCAACCCATGGTGAAATAGAGGCTGCTCTCACAGTGCGCGATCACCAGAGAGAAAGCTAAACTGGTGCAAGGACGTGAGCTAGTAGATGGCAAAAACAATTTGTTTGGGGCACTGACAATCTGTTTCGGGACAAATTTGGCACAGGCAGGCTGCTTGGGGGCAATAATGCTGTTAGGGGGAGCAAACAAGCTAGGGCAAAGGTGACACAAACAAGCTGTTTGGGGGCAAAGATGGCACAGACAAGCTGTTTTGGGATAAAGGTGGCAATCACAACTGTTAGGGGAAAAACTTGTCATTTTTGGGCATGTTACTTGTGAAGTCAGGGAAGGACAATTGACACACTGGAGCGGTGTGTTAAATTGTATTAATTCATAAAAATAACTGTTGAATATTGTATGACTATGACGGGGGCGTGCCAAGGGAAAGGTATTAAAATGATGGGGAAAAAAGTACAGAGATGATAAGAAGTTATGTTAAGGAATATGAAGATAAAGGGGTAATATGATTGTGGTGTAATATGGGATGATAATGGTAATGGATGGAAATTAATGTGGGGAGGAATATGATGATGGGGTATGAATATGGTGTTTGGGGGATAATGATTGTGGTTAGGTACTGGAATAAATTGGGATGTTGGGGTATGATTATACACTAATAAATACATACACACACATACATACAGCCATTCTAACACCATAAACATACATGCATAAACATATAATTACAGAAACATACACACTGATATTCTAACACCATACACTTACATATACATACACAGACCACTCTAACATCAAACACTTTTGAATACATACACACACAGCCCATCCAATACCATACACTTATACATACGCTAATTAGCCATAACATTATGACCGCAGAAAGGTAAAGTGAACAACACTGATTATCTTATCATGGCACCTGCCAGTGAGTGGGATATATGAGGCAGCAAGTAAAGATTTTATTCTCAAAGTTGATGTGTTAGAAACAGGATAAATGGGCAAGCGTAAGGAGTTGAGTGACTTTGACATTGGATGGCTAGATGACTTGGTCAGAGCATTCTCCAAAACTGCAGCTCTTGTGGGGTGTTCCCAGTCTGCAGTGGTCAATACCTATCAAAAATGATCCAATGAAGGAAAATCAGTGAACCGGCGACAGGGTCATGGACGACCAAGGCTCATTGATGCAATTGATTTGGTCAAATTCTACTGTAGCTCAAATTGCTGAAACATTTAAATCTGGTTCTGATAAAAAGTTGTCAGAACACACAGTACAATGGCCTCATATTATACATTTGTATTATTTGAGCCTGAGACTAGCTTAGCGCACCGACATTTTTTCTTTTCCCTGTTTGCACATATTTGAGGTTGTTTGGCTCCTCATCAGTCTGGTTGCAGCTTGCTGTCCAGGGGTTAATAGGGAGGAGGTTTAATTGCACCTCCCCCAACACATTAATCTGGTTTTGGTTGCAGTATAAACTGCTTTGTGTGCCCACTATGTAGGAGGTGAGAGTAGGTTCTCACCCTATTGAGAGTGTGCCTTGACGTGGCGGGTGAGCTTAATTATGCTTTGGCCAATTCATATAACCAAAACCTCTCATTTATATTATGTTTATATATTTGTTGCCAACTTTATTAGGGTGAGAAGCGCAGACAGTTTTTTGTTTTTTAGAACACACAGTACACCAGTTTGTTGAGTATGGGGCTGCGTAGCCGCTGAGCAGTCAGGGTGCCCATACTGACCCTTGTCCACTGCCGAAAGCGCTTACAATGGGCACGTGAACATAAGAACTGGACCACGGAACAATGGAAGAAGATGGCCTGGTCTGATGAATCATGTTTTATTTTACATCACCATGTGTTCTTACATGGAGAACACAAGGCACTAGGATGCATTATGAGAAGAAGGCAAGCCGGGGAAGGCAGTGTGATGCTTTGGTCAATGTTCTGCTTGGAAATCTTGGGTCCTGCCATTCATGTGGATGTTACTTTAACAGGTGCCACCTACATAAGCATTATTACATACCATGTACAACCTTTCGTGAACACGGTATTACATTGTATTGATGTAATTGGCCTCTTTTTCCAAATTCCCCAGTCCTTAATCCAATCTGTGGGATGTGATGGAGAAACAAGTCAGCCTCACAATTTACAGTACTTAAAGGATCTGCTGCTAACATGTTGGTGTCAGGTACCACAGCACCTCTTCAGAGGTCTAGTGGAGTCCTTGCCTTGACAGGACAGAGCAGTTTTGGCGGCAAACTGGGCACCTAGACAATATTAGGCAGGTGGTCAGAATGTTATGGAATACACATAGACACTCTAGACACCATACAATTAAAACATACATGCACACTATCTAAAACCATACACTTTCATAAACTCACTGCCACTCTCTCTGATAATGTATGCAGCTCACCCATGTCCCCCTCCCTCAGCCTCCATCTTATATTTTTAGCTGTCATTTTTTAAGAGACTACAAGTCTATTTGCAATGCTTATTATATACTGTGAAAGTACTTTCTCTGTTTTCAATAACATTGTTTTTGGTCATTTATTTAAATACAATTGAAAACAGATAATTTGATACTTGATTTTTTTCACATTATACAAACTATACCAGTGCTTTCTCAGTTGGTCCCACACTAAAGCCTGCTATGGCGGTACATGTGATACGTCAAAAGATGATGCAGTGCATCTACTGTGCTGCCAGGGGTAGAAAGGATAAAAATTAATAATGGAGGCACAGCTGTGCAAAACTAGGATCAGGGATAAGGGGTTATTGGAAAAAAAACATATTCAATATTAGCAAAACAATGTATTATTAACCGCCTAAGGACAATGGGCGGTCCCTAATTCCATTGAAAACAATGCATTTTGAGCCCGTACATGTACAGGGTTTGTCATTAAGGGGTTAAAAAGAGATTTAAAAATGTCATCGTTAAGGGTATACCAAACATTGTCCTGATGCTTATCAAATGAAACTAAAAATGAAATGAAAAATTCTTACTGTCTGCAGTAATGAATGGCTTGCAATTTTTTGGTAACATTGAATAATGAATTTAAAAATGAATCTGATATCTTTTTATTGATTTTCTGTGTTCGTTTTTTTATACTGTGCTTCCCACTTGCCTGAAATACTTTATGAAACTCCTTTTTTGTAAGTACAGATCATACATATATAAATGGTTTATATGGCAAATAGTTTGAATCATCAGTATTAACATTAAAGCTAGATTACATAACTTGAATTTCAGGTTGTGAATTTTTCATATAGTACATTGCTTGGAATTATTTCTAATTTCAAAAAAGAAATATATAAACAGAAAAGGAATCTTTCTTTACGTGTTACCTGCGTTGATTGTTTCTATTTTTATTGTTGTGCGTATGAATAATTTTGTCATTAATTTTGTCTAGTCCTGCGTGTTTGCAATATTCATTAATATTGTGTCACAATATATTTTTAACATACTTTTTTTCTATGTGCCTTACTTAATTACCATTTGTGCCTATGTCCATTGGAATGCAATTGTATACAATTACTGTATCCTTGGGATTGCTGCATTAAAATCTTTATGTGGTCATTAGACCTTGAAGATGTTGCAACCATCTGTCATTAAAATAATATTTTTTGTTTCTTATTCCCCGTTGGAATATATTACCCTATAATGTGTTACTATAAGATTTTAAAATAAATGGTTCAACCTGTCCTCTGGGTCATTTAAAAGCAATTGAGGGACTAGTATCTGCTCCATGATGGGATGCTAATACAGACATATACACACAATAACACAGTTCATGTCTACCAAATGAACTTTGGACCAACCCTTCAATAAAAAATACTAATGCTCAAGGTCAGAAGAGAATATTGTACAGATGTTGTACTGAAAATGTTACCTTTTCATATTGTAAAGCGATAGAGAGGAGTGTTAGAGTATTTAATCATAAGATTTAAAACTACATAGCCATAAATGATGGAATAAACATTAATATTTAAGAGCTTCTTGTTACAAGGAGAAATCCCATAGCCTTTTGGAGCAACAAGGGATTTCCCCCCCCTACAAAAATCCAAACTCGCCTTCTCTCGGATCAGAAGCAGGAAGGATAGGTTGAACTTTACGGACTTAGATAATTTTTCAATCTAAATTACTATTGCTTTACTTTAGATCTTTAAATTGCAGATTTTTACAATAAATGGTCATGGAAGTGCAGAGGGAGCCCCCTGGAAATTTAAAGTTGCCCACTGGAGCAGCAACAGGGGAGGGGAAACATAGACTGTTTAGAGTAGGTTAACTAGACATAGAGAGCAGAAAAAATACCTGGTAGTCAGGGAAGTGCAGCAAAAAAGCTTTTATTTAATTCTGCACATCCATTGCTTTCTGGGAAGAGGCACAGTGTGCATGTTGCAGACACAAGGTAGTTTATTTCAAACATGTATTGTAGCTAGGATTCATTAATACTCTAGCTGTTGAGACTATATTTCTCATGACTCTCAGGCAGTCTGGTAAGTTGAACATCATGGTAGAGTGAGTACTCAACAACTGGAGTGTCAAATGCCAGCTTTTCTATCATTGTGGGTTGGTTTAGCAACTACTTATGATTCTCAGCAATCCACTTGGTTGGCTGAATGTCATGAAATATGTAATAACAGCACTTTGAGTGCAAAATTTTAGCACAACTGCTCCAAACTTTCTTATTCTGGTTCTAAGTCTTTATGTCCCCTTTTTACATGTCACTACCCCTATTTTTTGAAATGCCTCATAATGTTTGCTGTGCATCATAGCACTACTTTACAAAACATTAACTTTTCTTGACTGCAACTCACACGATGTTGAGCAGCAACATTGCTAGTTGATTATTAAGGGAACACTAAGTATTGTTAACTGCATTAACAATAATATTCAGCCTGCAATATTGCTAACTGAACTTAATGGGAATTGTGTCTAGCCTTTGTCATGAAAACTAAAGTTTTCATGATGCACAGGTACATGCTGGTTTGTTAGTTACTGCTACCATGTTCATCTAATTTTTTTCTATTAATGGGTAACTAACATCTCCTTCCCACCGGGAAACTCCTCTCCTGAGCCAACAAAGGAAGGCAATGGGAGAGGTAAGGTGGTATTAGGGTGGGAGTTGGGAAAGATGGGGAGGATATTTTTCCCACCCTGGAAAGAATCTAGCTGATGCCCATATAGGTAGCAAGGATTACTATTACTAGCCAAAGAAATAAAATAATCACATATGAGCACACTTATGCACACACACTGTTGTTGCCACCCACCTGTAACTGCAATGTAAAAAAGTCAACATAATCCATCAATAATTTGATTTTCATGATGTGTGAATTTGTCCATCATAGTATTTTGACTTGTAAGTTATATACGTTATAGTAATAAATGCACTTATGGAGATAGCACACATTTTTCTAATATCAGCCACATTTACTACTGTATAGCAGAATTTGACAAAAAAAATATCTAAAAATTCCTCTTAGCATTCTAGACGCTGAACACTGAAGCTGATACCTGTGAAGAAACTGGAACAGAATAAAACAATAAATCACTGTGTATTTTTTCAGATTCTGTTTTCAATGCCCAAATAATCCCTCACTATTTTTTACAGGTGACTTTTACAGATTTGCTCAAAATCCTCTCCTTTGTTCCAGATCTATATTTCGTGAACATATAAACTCTGTTTCTTCCACAGGGATCTTGACTTAACAAGAGATAATCCACACGGCAGACTGCTTGTCAGTGAATTTGTTTATCCCATGTTGGGGGTCAGGAAACAAATGGTTCTTTGTGAAACAAAGCCACAATCTTGTTTAAGTGAAATAATAATGTATAAAAGGCTATAGGCATTGGAAAAGAGGTATGAGGGTGGGCTGATGGGGCTGAAACCCTAAATTCTGAGACAGACATAGGTAAAAGCGCTGACACGTCATTTCAAATCTAGCTTGAGGAAACGGATACATGAAGTAAAGCCTTGGAGTTCTAATTTTCAGCTTTGGCAATGCCAGATCAAACACATTTTAGAAACAATCGACAAGAGCCGTAGTGGGGTAAAACCTTTGTCTTTCTTTGCAACCCATCTAGAGATTCTTGTGTTCTATGTATCATTTAAGAATATAGTATAACTATATACATATAAGAAACCAAGCAGGGGGCTCAATCCGATTATGCAGTCTAAAACATTATTTGTTTCTAAAATCATCCCAGAAAAAAAAGACACACAAAAACAGGACCATGGAAAGGGTTGATCTCTGCAGCTCCGAAGTAGGGACAG
>VKOC01000005.1:36884001-36895004 GCA_009364415.1 Spea multiplicata
AGAGTTTAATACGGTGAAGGAGTTTAAGAATGAATAGGATAGGCATTGAGCTATCCTAGGTATAAGATAAGGTAAGGGATTAAGGGAAATATTCAGAAATTAGGCAGACTAGATGGACCAAAGTAGCTTTATCTGCCAACACATTTTAACAGCATTTTCTGTTGCATTAGAACAGTAGCTATATATTTTGCGAATGTCATCTCCTCTAATGATACAATAACCCCTTACTACATTTTGCACTCGGCAAGGAATATAAAAACAATAAGCCTCATTTTTAAAGAACCATTCTGGGAGTATAGTTCCAAGTGGAGCGCAATCATCATTTACGTTAGTGGAACGTTTCTACTGATTGCTTTGATACTTTGTCACAAAACAGATTTGTACATATAATTGCTCTTTATACTGAATACCTATTATAAAGGACTGAGTCTGTTGACAAAGATCTCCTTGTATTGCTAAATAATAGTGGATTCTTAAAATTTCACCCCACCAGTTTACGCATTAATTATATAGGGTCCTCACGCAAGAGAAGTTAGCTGAGGTTTTGCCTTTATAATATACTGCCATGTTTTAGATAAAATGTGCCGTGTTTGTTGTAAAGAAGTTAAATAAAAATGTTTTTGTTCAAAACTACTAAAAGTATATGTATGGTCTTGCGCTAAAATAAACACAGCAATAACCTCAAAAAGTGTCGTATTTAGTGGTACATCTAGAACCACAGAGGGGACTCTCGATGTCCCATGCTTTGCAGGCATCCTCCATGCACTGTATGAAGAACATGTAATGCATCAAAGGCGTAGTAGGAGTATTCATATCTCTATTGTGGAAGTTTAGCAAGTTAGGTATTTAAAATATACCTATCATTTAGAAGGATAAGTCCATGGCTGCTTGGATCTTTTACTTAGCAATTGTTAAGTTAACACCATAACATTTCCAAACGAGTTAACTAACATACAGTATATCGTGGTATGCTACCATTATCGTTCTTCTCTTCTAAAGAGTTATAGAGAATGCATTGTTCCATGCGTACTGGACAAAAACAGGACATTTTTTGTCTTTAATATAAATGGAGCAATCAATGTATCCAATAATTACCTCTGTTTTTCCAAGTACTTGAGCCTAATCACCATTAAAGCCTGACCAAAGATATATGTAATTTACTAGCAGAAACGCTGAATGATTTCCTCTGTTAATAAGCCTTAACAGAAATGCATGATTAGAAAAACCTACCGAATAGCTGTCACAAAGAAAGAGACTCATTGTTGGTTGTAAAGACGGAAGACTGCTGGTTATTTTTCTGTTTGGCTAAGGAACCTTTATTATCTTGGCTCTAATTTATTCTCTAATTGAGATACTGATACAACAGGTAACAGACTTTGTGTAACAATGCCATTCCTCTTTCTGTTGTCGACTTAACAGGCTTGTCTTTAAAGCACCCTGCAATTTGACAGACAAAGCTCAATTGTGCCAAAGATCACAGGGCAAGCTTGTAACAGGGAATGCAAGGGCAGGGAGATAAGGTCCAAGAAAACAACCCTGTTAGATGTATTTGCCCTTAACAAATGTTTGACCTCCATTTACCAAAAGAGTGCCATGAAAGATGGAGAAGAGTCAAAGATCAAACGTCTAAAGTGATTACTTTCCTTTAACTATGTGCTCTCAAGGATTCTGTATGAACCACCACAAACAAACATTGTGCAGCAAAAAGAGAAATATATACAGAATTAAAGGTTATCTGTTCATCTAATACTCTAATATAGGAATAATACCAATGATACATAGTGATCTAAACTGCTTCCATGGGTGATTTTCTGCTGTGTTATTAAGGAGCACAAACGTAGAATTGTAACTGGGGCACTGTTTGGCTTCTGGTAATGTTGATTAAAAATGCTATTCAAGACACACTTGCAATGTCTCAAGGCTTAACATCCATCAGTGGTTGTCAAAATGTTTTAAAATTGTCTACTGTCCATAGCAATCGATGGAATGTTTGTTGGTAGGACCAACAGTACTTGGCTTAACTTTTTCTTAACTTTTCTTTGGCTGTGTATATGTTAAATCTTAGTTGCTTTTCTATTTAATGTTTGCTTTTCAATTATTAATAGATGTTATAAGAAGTACCAGCATTAAACCGATTAAGATTTATACTAAAAGACCACTCCTTTCAATGCACTAAGTTCATTGTGATCTCAGAAATTAAGTATAATGGATTACAATGTAGGAGTTCTGTTAGTAGAGAGTATTAGAAACAGAGATGTCCCCCCCAACCCAAGTCTAATAAGTGTCAATTTTCAAATGAAAAAAAAAGCATATTTCACAAAGATAAGGTTGATCACGACACAACTGCTAAAGATAAAGATAAAGATAAAATGCATGTGAGTGGAGTGAAGGGTGACATTGCACAGCAATAGGTCGATTGGGCTGCAAAGTGAAAGTTTTGTAGTCTAGTAACGCAGCTCCCGACTGCAGTAGAGAACAAAGACAACTCAGCACTTTCACCAGGTGAAGGAAGTGGTTTACAGTGACATGTCCAAAAGATTTGTGTTATTCTCAAATACCAAACTGTCACAGCGAAGAATCCAGAAACCTTAGGGATCTCTGTCCCACGTTTTGTATTTGTAAACTACCTTCTTTACATGCAGCAAATAATAGTGATCTGGGTTGCTTTCCAAGCTTAAAAACAACTATTTGGTATTTGAAGACACATGTAAAGAGGACAAGCAGTAGTTGTAGTTTACATTGCCAACTTGCAATGTGTGATCCAGTATGTGCCTAGAGCTGAACCCAACTTACGGGAGCCCCCACCTTAAGACAACAGAAACTTTACATGAGCAATAATAGGGGAATCGAGTTTCATTTAGGCACAATGTACAGATTATTGCATGATTTATTAAATGGAAGGAACAGAACTACAGGAATTGCAGACGTATACAGAAGATAAAGAAACACATGGTAGATGTGCACCAGCCATATCTGTTTTGTTCCCCAGTCTTAACTCCGCGTTATAGATTATTTATTTATGTAGTGTCATCTTATTCTTCAGAGCTGTACAATGGGTAAACATGACATAACAAACATGTCAATGGGTAAACATCACATAAGGAGGAAGAGGTCACTGCTCAAATTTACCATCTCGAAGGAGGTGGCAGTATATTACACAACAGGTAAGAGTGCAAATGTGGTGGTGGACCAGCAACACAACTGTATCCCGGTGTAAAGATTGCTTAAATAAATATTTCTAGACATGTATTGAGTAAGAAGATATAGTGGGAGATGGGAGGAGTAAGACCAGTTAATGCCAGTTGATGGACTTCCCTAAAGAAGTAGGTCTTGAGGGATTTTATTAAAGTATTGGAGACAATTGATAAGTCAATGTAGGTCATGTTATAGGACAACCTTTGAGAAGTTTTGTATAGGAGCACGAGGAGCGGAGCGTGCAGGAGATCGTTAGATGAGCCAGAATGCCTTTCACACTTCACACTAGTTCATTTAAGATGTGTGTTACAAATACACATATTGGCACTCTTATACATCATGAATTGACTAAAAAATGGATTGTTAAACCATACAACATTCATGAAAAAATTATATATTTTGCTGAATTAAATATATTATTGAAGTCACCCAGGGAGATGCTGATACTATGGGAAACCTAATCTGGTTTCAATTAAACTTAGTTCTGCATGTAAATATTAATGATCTGGCTCAAATGATTACCTGACCCCAGCTTGTAACGCACAGCAGTCTACAATGACTTCCCACCACTAAGACAAGATTCGCTTTGACCCTGTCAGAGAAAACATGCAGGTCAGGAATGTAATGCGGATTATGTGCAGACTATGTCTAAAGGAATTCCAAGCTCTGTTCGTGTTTCGTTTACAATTTTAAAAAGAAGTGTGTAAAAAAGCCTAATACTTAACTCAAAGGTGCAGAATATTTACACAGAAACACTAGATTATGAGCTTTAAGGGGTAGGTCGAGCATTTCCCTTTATACCCATGCTTTAAAATGTATGCTGTTTTGCCAACTGTTTTAAACCTCCCAAGTGGCCTTTTGGCCCCACACCCTTCTTTCAGATTTCTCTCCACATGGATATTGGCAGCTAACTTTTGGGTCCACCTAAACCCTCTTGTTACTGGTTTTACTTACACAGGTTAACTAAAGTAGTAGTATATCCATAGTACAGGTATGTGTTTTATATGCAAGCGGTGTTTCCATGAAACACATCTAGAGGACTCTTTCCAGATGTGGGTCATACCAAGTAGATTGATGGCTTTCTACCTAATGTCATCTTTTTCTATTGTGTTTCTTTCTCATGCACATATTTGCCGCCAATGAAAAATATATCTTTATTTTATCAGTTGCAGAATTAGGAGTTGACTGTCCCTGTAAATCATTTTTATAGACACAGTAACAAAAATTAGAATTTTACTTTATCGCAAAAGCCTATTCTGAGTTAACTCAGTGTTATGTGCTACATTAGTGTAATCCAATGCCCCCTCTGAAACAACACACATTAAAAACTTTGACAGGGGGACATAAAAAAATCTCAATTTTTATGGCAGATCACATAAGCACTTTTTTATGATCTAGTATTTTTAAATGCTAGGTGTTACATGTTTCGTAACATATTTTCAGTTTTCTGCCTGAAGTATCTGAAAGGCTTCTAGATTTCCACCAAGAGCCACCATTAAACAATATTCTGCATTAACTGAGAAACCATTTAGCTTGGCAAAAAAGTTTAAATCAGTCCTCGATTAAGGAGAAAATGATCAAACTGAAGCTTATTGAGCTTAATGAACCAACCTCTAAATGTGATGTTCTGGCCCATAATCTAAACGGACCTAGAGAGTTCTTCAGGCAACACCTAATTATGGTGCTTTCATGACTATCTAATTATGGATTACATAGGGCCAACTCAGCCTTAAACCCTAGAGAAACATGCCAATCATGGCCCTTCATGATGAATAACAAAAGGAGGTAGTTGAAACCACAACTTCCCCTTTAGTGAATAAAGCCCATTGTGGAGTATAGAATACTATGCTGTTTTGTTATAGGTTTCTATGAATACCAATGTAATGTACTGCCATGATCTGGAAGTCTGAACAAACACAAACTCTTCTGTGTTTAAATCCCAACAATATGGAAAGACACAAACATGTTTAACAAACCCTAAAGTATAGTTGCAACAAAATATAAGTAGTTGTCATGCCTTAGTACACTCTCGGATTTAACGGATAAATGTATCATGAATTTTAGCTATTGTGGCAATTATTGTAATAATGGAAGCTATTAATAGATGGCGATCAAATTGATATGATAGATTCTTAGAGAGTGACTTATGTTTATAAAAAGGATTTGCAAGAGAGAAAACTCTGTTAAGGGGAGACGTTTAAGATAAACATTGCTATAAATAGGGAAGTGTCTTTAAAAAAAATGAACTGTTATACATTATCCATATTATTTGTGTCATCAACGCTAATAGGAAGCAACTTATCCTATGGGATTTTGGCTTGGATATGCATAAGCCAGAGATCACAAAAATTTCTATGCAACAACAGACAGGATGCTATATATTAACTACACAATACTTCCTCCTTTAATTTTTGGTTGTTAAATAACTGCTCTGTTAGACCTATTTTACAGAATCAAATCAATCGTGAACAGATAGAAAGTAATACACGTTTTATGATACAAAGGGGTCTTGTTGAAAAGTTATATTTCCAGCCTCTGAGTGTCACAGCTCGAGATTTCCCCCATTTCCCGAGAGTTCCCCCATTTTCTTGGAACTGTGTTCCTCAACAAGTGCTGAAATTATATATTCAAATTAGCAATTTCTTGCCAAATCAATATAAATATAAAAAACTGTGCCTCGGATACAAGGGCAGTCTATAGTTTATAGTCTTTTTGTCACAATCAATAAAAAATAAAAGTTTAAAGTAAAATATCTTCTAGTTCTATTAATTTTGCTCACCTCTTAAGGCTCGACTCGGTTTAGAGTCAGACCACAATACTTGACCAAATTCATTCATCTATTTGCTGTGAGTTTTGAGCAAACTTGCAAAACAAATAATGTGTTAGTAATGTACCGTATCGAGGAATAATATATAATAATAAAGGTGCTGAATACTGGAAACGTGTAGCTGACCTACAATTATTATTTAGACTGTATGAAATAACTGTGACAGCTTCGCAGGCTTGTCCAGATTTATGCTTGGTTTGTCAAGTTATATTATAACATAGAAATTAGCAGAAATTGCTTTTTATGTACGCGTCTGCTTTACATGTTGCCAAAAAAATGACTGTCTCCAGTCTGTCTCCATCCTGTCTGCGAACAGGTTGATGGCTTTGGTAAATAAGCAGACATCATTCCAGATAAAAGTCATGGTTGGTTGCCTTTGATTGAGCAGCACATTTAATAGGATCAAGAAGGGCCCAGATAGCTTTGCAGCTATTTAGCCTTTGCCAGGGAATAATTAGTGGCTCTTTGGCCATGCTAATTTACACCCTTAAGTCTATAGTGCATTCTCTTTGCAACCTTTGGAAACTTCACGCATTCATTTATTGTCTATAAAGATGAGTCTTGCTGACAAAGGCATCCCCTTACAAACTATCTGTAGCTCATACTTCTTCTAGTATGTTCACCATGTGTGGGTTTACAGTCCATGTGTTGGGTTTTTCATTGGGTTTTATGAACACAAACATCTTGTAGCAGTAAAATACATCTCAAAATAGCTCTAAAATGTCACTCAGTGGCAATGCTCTGGATTTAGTGGAAAACGCTTAAATATTTTAATGGATTTTATAAAGTATTGTCATTAATTAAACTGTTTAATGATATAATGATCATATCATAATGAACTTTTTCCAGTGATCATTTGACCACATGTGAAGACTTTGATTTTGTTGTAATGTTTTTATCCATAAGTGAGGGAACTGGGTTGTGAAAATATACAAGGAATGGTGGTGATGCAATAAATCTCCTGCTATTTTGTCGCGGAAATGTAACAAAGAGGCAGATATGATTGCCTGAAGTCAAACTAGGAGCTGGTACCAGGCCAGCTTGGTCTACCACTGTTCTTACTTAATCAATAAGCTAGTCCTTCATCTTAATTCCACTTGACCTCTGGTTACGAGTGTAACCGGAGGAGATTCTAAGATGCCGTACAAATCAGCACATAAAATGTAGGCTAAAAGCAAATTGGCAAAACAAAATGGAACCAGATGTACCAATTACCAAGCATGATTTAGAAGGCATTGCTTTTTAAATGCTTAAAGGTGCTTGTTATGTAATTGGTGGTCATGCGAGAAAGTGTAAAGTGTCCATATGGTATTAAACCCTACGGGATTTACGGAGTGGTGACGAGATAGGAACTCCCATATTATGCTGCGGATTAGGGAATGCCAACACCTAACAGGCTCAGAAAGCACCCTAAAACAAGACTGGAATCCCAATGGATTCCTGGACATCATCAAATAGCTGCATGTTAGCTGGCACTGTGTAGTCTTACTTTGCAGCGAAATCTAAGTAACAAATGTTTTCCCTTGAGAAGAAGGCTATCCAACGTCGAACAACTTATTTAAACATACACATTGTTTTGTTTCTATGTTTGGCATTTTTTCAAGAAAATTAGTCATATATTAGTTGATTCTAATATATGTAGCTCAGAAACTCCAAACCACAAGAACCCCTAATTAAGCATGTTTCCGGGGTCACAGTACATTACTGCAAATGTATTAACAGTCACAGGGGAATCTGTATTAATGGATCAAAAACAGATTTATCCTCTGTGGGCTTCAGTCCGGTGGAGAAGAAAACCGTCCATTTAACTTAATGCCAACAGTAACGTGATTTGATTTATAAAAGAAAAACTTTCACTATATGCTGTCAAGTCCAGTTAGGGTTTTCTGCAGAGTGATTTACACATCAGTGCAATCTTTCTGTAGTCAGGTGTTCCTACATTGAACCTTTCCATACCCCAATGTACTCGACTCTAATGCGACAGTCGTAAAAACGATTTATCACTGTTCTGCTAGGACTGTGCATACTATATTTTTTGTCGCATGGCTGTGATTTCCCAAGAGCCACAAGGGGTTTGTGCTTGAACGAAAAGAACATTGCCATGTGGGGGTAACCCCATGCATGGAGTGCAGGATAAACATCATACCCGACAGAGCCTTTGTTACAGTGTCACATCCACTAAACTTCCCTGTCAAGTCACACTGGTCCTCTGGCGTATTCGCTACACACCAGAACCCTGAGGAATTCGTATCTCCCAAATGTCCACCCCATGCTGGGGGACCCAGAAAACACATTGCCCTGATTGATATGAGCACAGCATTTGTTTTGTGTTTCTAAATTACTAGCTACACATACTGTGCCTTGATACCCTTTCACATATTTTCTGGGATTAAGCTCTCAGCGAGGTTAGGCTACCATCAAAACTCCAAACTTCCACAACACGCTACTTCTAGTTTTGTCGTACCCTTTAAATGTATGTACAGTAAGAAGCGCTGTGTAAATTGTTGCCACTATATAAAGAATAATAAATAATAATAAGCCAAAATGCATCTATTGCTTCATCTGAGGGCAACATAGACAGCAGGACACCAATTGAGCAGAAGCAGTTTAGAACATCATACCAAATGAGCAATAATAATAATAATAATATTATATAATCTAACACACAATGACAGAAGACAATGTTGAATCCAATGCCTGATATACTTAACTGGGGTGTCTATTATAGAAAAGTTAGGTAGTTTTATAGACTGTCTTGTAATGTCCTGCAAGCAGTACTTTATAGAGGGTAAAGGATTTACTTTTGCTTTAACAGGCTGTATTCACTAGAGGGAGAGTTGACAGGAGAGTTGTAGCTTCAGCTCCTTGACTTCTCTATTCATTATGAAGGACCTCTTGCCAGGTAGAGCTTGACTGGCCCTGTATAATGTGTAGCCAGCCCTTCTAGACAAAGAATCCTGCCAGCGTTGCCTGTTTATATTGAATAGAGAAGTGAGGGAGTCCAATCCACAAACACTACTGCTAACTCTCCCTTTACGGAATAACCCCCAATGTAGTGTGTCTAAGACAGTGTGCACCCATAAACCTCTCTGGGCTCCAAGACTTATATCTGTGGTCAGTACCACCTCACCAGTCACCATTTGGACATTCAGTTTGAGCCACAGAATGTTCTTCCAGCAATTTAAGACTCGTTATAAAGTTTTCCTTATGATGGAATAGGACCATAGCTGACCTAGCCACACGCACTATACAGAAGGTAATACAGAAGTCCACGCACAACCTGTATCGCAGTCCCAATATCCTTGCACATCTACGATCTTCTGAGCACCTACCTTGAGAAGCCACTGTGTGTTATTCTCCATGATGTTCTCCAGAACCTGCAGTCTCTGTACTGAGTCATCATAGTCCAAGGGGGCATCCCTCTGCACCGAATTGGACACGTAGGTGCTGGCAGGGGCAGATCGGCAGCTTTCCACCTCTGGCAGCAGGAAGGTGTAGCTGCAAGCTCCGTGCTGGACCTGGTACTGCTTCTTTCCTGGACCCTCCACGGCTTTCCTAAAAGTGGCCAGACTAACATCACAGGACCTCAGGACCATGAGCAGCGTGACAGCGGCAGACAGCCACATCATGATTTAGTTCTCCGGGGCTGGATCAATGGAAACTCTGCACAACTATAACACGCGCGGTGCTCACCTAGCTAACCGAGCACGAGCTGTCTCTTTAATGTTATATTGGCTGCTTCTTGGGTGAGAGATCTGAAGCCTGGAACACTTATCCTTCATCGGGGACAGATGACATGTGTTGTAAGGAGACCAGACCTCCCCTTCGCTGCTATAGGCGCAGCTTCCAGAAACCACGCCCACCGCTGTCCAACACACGCCGGTCAAGCATTTGTCCTATACATCCCGCACACACCGTATAGCTGCCTGCAGGGGCTTCACTGCTTACTGGCTGCACTGACACGGGGGGCGACCATGTACCCGGCGCTTGCAGTCTATAGTAACATCGAGACAAGGATACAAGAAACATCATAGGTGCTTGTGTGTATATAATCTATATAGTACTTAAGCCCCTATAAACTTTGTGTTGGGGGTTGCACAGCACTGTATTCATAAACAGCAATCACAGATGTGCTGCAGTATGACCCATGTCTTGTACTGTTATATGAATGTGTAATCATTTTAACAACGTGCACCTTAAAGTGACCCTATCAGAATGTAAATGTATATTAAAAAAAGTTTTATTAACAATATTAATCTTTAATATATTATTTTACTATTAATAACAATAATAAATCACAAACTAAAACCTGTTGTGCAAATATTTAATTTCTGCCATTTGATGTAAATTGCTGTGGCAATTAGATTTTTTTTTCATAATTTCCTTTACGTGACATTCATGAATCATTAAAAAGGTCGCATAACAGTTTACGATATACCTGAAAATGATGGTGCCGATCTGCCGTTTTGTCCAGAAGCCCACCTTAGTCCTAACCTAGCCCTGGTGAGGAGCTCAGCTAACACTACAGTTCTTGGACCACAGCCAGAACTGAGCTGTTCCTCTGCTAACTTCTTACCTAAATTCCACAGATCTGTATTCTAAAAATGTAATAATTGTAGATATTTAATAGCTTCTGGATCTGTGATTTCATTATGCATCATGCATTTTTACTATTGACACAAGCTCCTAGTTATAGAATACAGTGTAGAATTAGCAGAGGCGTATCAGATGGCAAGCACTAAATGATTTCAGGGCCTTGAATGTTTTCTCCCCTGGAGTCACTACAAATTCAGGAGGGCATTTTATCTCTGGATAAGTAAAAATGAAATAGTTCCTACTGTAAATGAAGTACCAGGAAACAGATAACAAAACACGCACACCAGGACAGCCTCTGCCACACCGACACCCAAATACACACACCAGGACAGGTTCTGCCACACTGACACCCAAATACACACACCAGGACAGGCTCTGTCACACC
>VKOC01000005.1:36895104-36920106 GCA_009364415.1 Spea multiplicata
ATATACTTACAGCTAGATGAGTGTCACAGCCATGTGGTTCTGGCCTGGAGAAGGAAGGGGGCGGGGCCAGTTGTCACAGTGATTACAGGGAGGGGGAGTAAGTAGGAGCTGCTGCTGTGAGACGGTGAGTCAGTGAAACGGATTATATAATGAGGGGGATTTTTCAGAGCCTTTGCTCTGAAAAACCCCTCATTTTATAATCGATAATAATCGATTCAACTAATCGATAATGAAATTCGTTGGCAACGAATTTCATTATCGATTATTATCCATTTTATCGATTAGTTGTTGCAGCCCTAATTGTCACCTAAGTTACAATAATGAATAAGCACAATCTGTGTTTTTAATGATAACACATACATTATTGTATTGTTCTTGTCCATATTGAATACATGATTCAAACATTCACAGTCTAGTTTGGTAATCGTATGTGAACCCCCTACGCTAATCTTTTCAACAAAAGCTAATTGGAGTCAGGAGTTGGCAAACCTGATCCCAATAAATGAAACAGGATTGAAGGTGAGTTTTAAAGATATTTTGACGTAAAAAAAAAACACTCAAACATTTTGAGTTTGCTATTCACGCTATTACATCTGCTGATGTGAACCATGCATCAGCTATAATCAAGAATCATCAGTGCACAAGTTGAAATATATCCATTACATTTATAGCATGTTCTAAAATGTATTTAATCCCATTACTTTTATGGCTGACAAGGAATACAGGATAAAATATGTGCACCTCTAGTATTTACATGACATTTCTTATCTGTTTTGATCAGCTGTGGAGATAAGGATTGTGAACTAAGCTAGAAGCATTCATTTTAATGTCAGCACTGCAAAATGGCATACAAAACCAAAAATCACATTAAACTATGCAATGTTGCATTTTAAATGTAAATATGGCTACGTATTTTGTAATATTTTAAGATAATTTTCTTGTAATATATAAGGGAACTCATAGCTGATGTTCTAGTAAGTTCCAGTATATTTTTAGGCAATAAAATGACTCAAAATATAGGCTCAATCCCTAGAATTTGTTTGTCTAAGCACCTAGTTAGATCAGTTAAAAAAGTAAAAAAAAATAAAAAAAAAAAAAAGAAAAGTTCCTTGAGTCATTCTCTAAAATACTACTTTTTTTTCCGGACATGCAGATTACTGTACGCACCGTAAATCCATAGCTGTATATATATATCTGGTTATATTAAAATTATGTATTATATATAGCTGTATTAATGTGCTCCTAGTGTTTTTAACATTTTTCATTGTTTTTTTATTTTTATATAAAAAAAACCAGAGTGATTATTATCATTATGCAGAGAAACATTGTTTTTTTGAACATTAATTTTGTTATTTCTATTTTTTTTTCTGTTTACCCACGCAATACAAAACAAACATTGTATTTAATATAAAATTTTAATAAAAGGACAATGCTTGCAAACATAACAGGCCATTTAGCTCACAGCATGAACTTAGTACTGTGCTGGGCAGGTTCATGAGAAAAATGCATTCGGTATCCGGTTCCACAACATAGAAAATAAATGACTTTAAGAAACTGCAATGAATAATTCTGCTTTGGACTTGTGGCATCTGTCGTGTTGTGACCCCACGGGTACCCACGTGGCATAAGTTATATTTGTTCTACAAAGAAGGAAGAGCACTGTGGATTTCTTTCTTTCTGGTTACCTTAGTTAAACGATTTTCTCTTTGCAAGTGATTAGAAAGGAGGGGGGGTCTCAAAACCATTTCCATATTTTATGTTTACAATAGTCAGCACCAAGGATCTGGAATTACATCTTAAATTAAGTTAAGATGTTTAATCTCACCACACATAACTGTTCCCATACATAAACATACTTGCATAAAGTATGCTTTAGCATCAAAATGACCAGTGCCAAATTCCAGTAGAAATGGCTTCTAAAATGTATTGCTGGCACCTATGGCAGTAAACCCTGTCCCACATAGAGTCTCCTAAATATGTTTGTCTAGCTCCAAATTGATAATATAAAATTCACTCTCATCAGATGTGCAAGACATGTGCTCTAGGTATTACAGGAGTTGCCTGTTTTGTCTAACATCTGCATCATTTTTGTTCCTGATCCACTATTTTATGTATAATATATAGTTTCATACGCATAACAAAAGGGAAAGTGATTTCAAGCCCTGTTGCCAGACTATTTGCTGCTTTTATGAACACAAAAAATGATTTGCTTAACTCATTATCACTTACGTAATGCTTTTTCTAAAAACAGTACACGTTAAGATATTACCTATTTTATTGCATTAAGATTTTTTTAACCCTAAACAGAATCATACTTTATAATCATACCTCTTTAAATTGTCACGTAATTACAAATTATGGATTTATTTTAAGAACTTATACCATATTTAAGGCTCACAAAACTATCTACATTTTATAATATCCAGTGGCCTACCATATAACAATATATTCAGGTACTAGGCAGGGATGACCACTGTTGTCATCTTAAATCTCCTTTAACACTTTCCATTCTCAGCTGAGCTTGTCTCATAACTTATGGTATGCGTTTCTCCCTTTGGGATTCTCTTGGTGTTCTCCCCAAGCGTAAGAGTGAATCCAGATGTGGACCTCCTTGCTCACTTTGCCTAGAGGGATATCAACCACATCCCGCTGATGGCTAAAGTGGTCGCATCCCTTGATAGTCTAATATGCTGATTTTTGCTCTAATGATAGGAAGCTAAAACGAGACTCTCCCAAGTGAGAATTCATAAACTAGGTTTTTGTTTTAAGTACTGTTTCTGAGCTATATCTTTTGTATGTAAATGTGTTTTTTCCTTTTTTCCAAGTATGCAATGGTAACAAAAAAAGTTTTCATCATCTCTATTAAATGCTACTTAAAAGAACTTACATGCAAAAATGCAAATGCATTTTTTCCATCAATTAACCTATTTCACTCTTTATCACAATATTCATGTATTTAAAATTCGTGATTACCTAATTCAAACTGCATGCCATTGTTTTGCATTTATAGGTAACATAAACTAGAACTGCCTGCTGAAGTGTAACCTTAGGTCAATTTTAATATATATAATTTGTCCAAACATTCCTTTAAAGAGAAAATTAATTACACATGTTAGACTTTGCATGGGTTTTAAACAACTGACTTTGGATGTATCCTTCTCACATAACAACAATAAGCCATCTCCTAGGCACACTTAGCCACAAATATATGCTCATACACAATTCCACATGTGTTCCCTTTTGCCCTTTCCAGAGTTATCCCATACCCTGAATCTTAAACTCTAACCATTTTATTAATTCAGATTACTTTTAACAAATAATTCATGCTATACAGAATATATAGGTACCTTCTGATATGTAAAATTATTGTATTACTAGTATAAGACCAAAGAATACATTTTCAAAAATATTTTCCTGCTTTTTTTTTTTAATCTATTTTTGCATGTTTTAAGGCAGCTGCATCTTAGCCATTTGTATGTGTTGTAGTTCTGTTATCCTGGCCCAATCTTCTAGAGAAACACCCTTATCATACTCCTTATGGTAAAAAATGGAGTGTCTTAATCACCCAGACACTGATACTCTAATAAGAGTTTATGGAATATAGAACTTCATTAGCATTGCCATAAAGAATCAGCTCCGTGTGGTGTTTGAACAGGAAGTATCATGCAAAAATCACATGACTGAAAACAATGGCTGCCTCCAGATCTGCAGGAAGTATATTGAAACAGGATGATATAAACCAGGTTTTCTCAATGCTAACCTGCATTACTGTATAAAACGCTACATTTTTGTAAGGAATACTGTTTCCCTTGGGACTTTAATCATGCATACTAAACTGTAAATGCCAACAGCAAAGGACCTGTATATTAAATATGTCAGACAAAAACTGCATTTCTAAAATTGATATTAATAATGGTAATTTCAAACAGTTTAGTTATTTCTTGTAGGCATATTTTATAAACATTTTGCTGTCTGCCTTAACTGTACATTAGAAAGAATATTAGATAATGAGTAAAGGAAAATGTTTTAGGACTGGAGAAATAAAAACTCTCACCCTGGTTTGCTGGAGTCCCAGAGCCTTAGAAATGGCTTTGCAACCCTTTCCAGACTGAAAGATGTAAATGACTGTTTTTCATCTGTTTTTAAACAGATGACATAATGTGCTGACTTTTGAAGCCTTTAGCCTACTTCACTTTGTAAGACAGGTCCTATTTAGTTGATGTATAGATTCAACAGGGCTGACAGTAATCATGCCTAGGTATGTGTAGTGAAATGTAACCTTATTATCAATTACATTTGGACAATTGGTTGATGTAGTAACTAAGGGGGGGGGGATTACTTTTTCACATAGGGCTGGATAAGGTTGGTTAGCTTTTTTACTTCTATACATGAAATCATCAATTAAAAACTGCATTTCGTTTTTACTCAGGTTATCCTTCTCTAATATTAAAATAAGTTTGATGATCCCAAACATTTAAGTGTGACAAAAAATAGAAGATATCAGTAAGGTAACACATACTTCTCACTATGGTAGATCACAATTAATTTGGTTTTGGTACACCAAACTTTGATAGCTGTGTTAGCCCGGTGGAGTATTGCTGTTTTTAGTAAGATGAATGATACATCCACCTCCATCATAACAATAACATGTATAAAATCAGTTAAGCTGTCTTTTTATCTGTAAGGGGCAGTAATAATCATGTTATGTATAACTCATATCACCTGATCATACACAGGTTATTAAGTTATTGGTAGATTCTGAGAGACTGTGACTTGACTTAGGTGTCAAGTAATGTTCCTATACAATATCAACTGATGCAAATGGAATCCAGCAGATATGTAGCCAAAACATGCTTGACCTTCCCTTAGGGTGAGTCCGGCAGCAACCACAACTGACTCCACTAGCAGCTGCCCTATAAGCAATAATTGCAATATTTTCCTGGTTTTAGGACACTAGTGTAGATAAATACTTTTGTATTGTAAAACACAATTGTATATAATAGTTATATGCATATTAATTCTTTGAGGTCTCCTTTTGTTTTTGTAACCTGCAGCACAGCAGATCTTGTTTTGAAAAAGGGGGACTAACGCTTAGAAAATACTATTAACTGGAGCATAACGCTGTATAAAACAATTGACGAGTCCAAGGTGCTGTGAATCAGTGATGCGTTGATATGTTATCCATGTACTTGGATGTATTTTGACATTTTATATCCTAAGGATATTAACCTTGGGTCTTGTTGCCTGAAAATGGAAACTATTTCCCCTTATCTCCTCCAGCAAGCAGCCTAAACATCCCTTGACTCTGCACCCCCAAGCAAAGGGTTTCAGACTCGAAGTGGTATCGCTCTTGTTGGTACATGTTTTGTCAGCCACAGAGGATGTTTTTCTTGTGTTGGTTAACAAGCAATCATAGAAACCAGAGGAATCTGCAAATAATGTCTCCTGCAAAACCTGAGTTGTTAAAAATATTCGCTAATTTAATTATTCTCATATTTAAAATACAAAAACATGGCACAAAACATTGTTAACCTAATTTATCTTTGTGTAGCCTGCTTGAGCAGTCTATTCACACAAAATTGTATATTTGCTTTAAAGGTTGCCATTAAAGCAAGTTATAAGACCTAAAAAGGAGACAAGAATTAGATTAAAAACAAAAGAATGAAGCTATGTAGAAGAGGATAAAAGGACAAGAAGCCTGCTTCAATTAATGTTTCTGCTTAGTATTTAGGGATGAAAATGAAGGAAAGGCACCTCAGGGGAAAAAAAGACTTGAAACAGTTGATACATAGTAGTATACTAGCAAAACTATTAACGTATTTATTTAACCAATTGTTAAACAGGTCTAGTATCAGAATAGTGGAAATTAGCAAATGTTGCGCCTATTCGCAAGAATAATTATCGATAAACTGCGATCTCTGGGTTTAGATCCCAATGTTGTTGAATGGATTAAGGAGTGGCTGAGTGACAGACAACAGAGGGTTGTAATGAATGGCGTATGTTCAGAACAAGGTCTTGTTACCAGTGGGATACCTCAGGGATCTGTACTTGGACCCATTCTCTTTAATATTTTTATTAGTGATATTGCAGAACGTCTTGATGGTAAGGGATGTCTTTTTGCTGATGACACAAATATTTGTAACAGGGTTGATGTTCCCAAAAGTATAAGCCAAATGGGAAATTATTTAGAAAAATGGTCAGAGCTGTGGCACCTCTCATTTAATCTGGATAAGTGCAAGATAATACACCTAGGGGCAGGAAATGCCAAGAAAACCCAAGTGCAGTTAATGCTAGCAGAATGCTTGGTTGTATAACGAGAGGTATTAGCAGTAGAAAGAGGGAAGAGCTCATGCCGTTGTACAGATCACTGGTGAGACCTCACTTGGAGTATTGTGTACAGTACTGGAGATCGTATCTCCAGACGGATATAGATATGTTGGAGAAAGTTCAGAGAAGGGCTACTAAAACTTCCCAGGAAAGGTTAAATGATCTTGACATATTTAGCCTGGAAGAAAGAGGTGACAGGAGGGATATGATAGAAACATTTAAATAAATAAAGGCAATCAACATGGTAAGGGAGAAGAGTATCCACAACAAGAGGACATAGGGTCAAAGATTACTTTACTGAAAGGGTGGAGGATGCATAGGGCAGCCTTCCAGTTGCAGAGTTTAATACGGTGAAGGAGTTTAAGAATGAATAGGATAGGCATTGAGCTATCCTAGGTATAAGATAAGGTAAGGGATTAAGGGAAATATTCAGAAATTAGGCAGACTAGATGGACCAAAGTAGCTTTATCTGCCAACACATTTTAACAGCATTTTCTGTTGCATTAGAACAGTAGCTATATATTTTGCGAATGTCATCTCCTCTAATGATACAATAACCCCTTACTACATTTTGCACTTGGCAAGGAATATAAAAACAATAAGCCTCATTTTTAAAGAACCATTCTGGGAGTATAGTTCCAAGTGGAGCGCAATCATCATTTACGTTAGTGGAACGTTTCTACTGATTGCTACACATTTGATACTTTGCCACAAAACAGATTTTTACATATAATTGCTCTTTATACTGAATACCTATTATAAAGGACTGAGTCTGTTGACAAAGATCTCCTTGTATTGCTAAATAATAGTGGATTCTTAAAATTTCACCCCACCAGTTTACGCATGAATTATATAGGGTCCTCACGCAAGAGAAGTTAGCTGAGGTTTTGCCTTTATAATATACTGCCATGTTTTAGATAAAATGTGCCGTGTTTGTTGTAAAGAAGTTAAATAAAAATGTTTTTGTTCAAAACTACTAAAAGTATATGTATGGTCTTGCGCTAAAATAAACACAGCAATAACCTCAAAAAGTGTCGTATTTAGTGGTACATCTAGAACCACAGAGGGGACTCTCGATGTCCCATGCTTTGCAGGCATCCTCCATGCACTGTATGAAGAACATGTAATGCATCAAAGGCGTAGTAGGAGTATTCATATCTCTATTGTGGAAGTTTAGCAAGTTAGGTATTTAAAATATACCTATCATTTAGAAGGATAAGTCCATGGCTGCTTGGATCTTTTACTTAGCAATTGTTAAGTTAACACCATAACATTTCCAAACGAGTTAACTAACATACAGTATATCGTGGTATGCTACCATTATCGTTCTTCTCTTCTAAAGAGTTATAGAGAATGCATTGTTCCATGCGTACTGGACAAAAACAGGACATTTTTTGTCTTTAATATAAATGGAGCAATCAATGTATCCAATAATTACCTCTGTTTTTCCAAGTACTTGAGCCTAATCACCATTAAAGCCTGACCAAAGATATATGTAATTTACTAGCAGAAACGCTGAATGATTTCCTCTGTTAATAAGCCTTAACAGAAATGCATGATTAGAAAAACCTACCGAATAGCTGTCACAAAGAAAGAGACTCATTGTTGGTTGTAAAGACGGAAGACTGCTGGTTATTTTTCTGTTTGGCTAAGGAACCTTTATTATCTTGGCTCTAATTTATTCTCTAATTGAGATACTGATACAACAGGTAACAGACTTTGTGTAACAATGCCATTCCTCTTTCTGTTGTCGACTTAACAGGCTTGTCTTTAAAGCACCCTGCAATTTGACAGACAAAGCTCAATTGTGCCAAAGATCACAGGGCAAGCTTGTAACAGGGAATGCAAGGGCAGGGAGATAAGGTCCAAGAAAACAACCCTGTTAGATGTATTTGCCCTTAACAAATGTTTGACCTCCATTTACCAAAAGAGTGCCATGAAAGATGGAGAAGAGTCAAAGATCAAACGTCTAAAGTGATTACTTTCCTTTAACTATGTGCTCTCAAGGATTCTGTATGAACCACCACAAACAAACATTGTGCAGCAAAAAGAGAAATATATACAGAATTAAAGGTTATCCGTTCATCTAATACTCTAATATAACTGCTTCCATGGGTGATTTTCTGCTGTGTTATTAAGGAGCACAAACGTAGAATTGTAACTGGGGCACTGTTTGGCTTCTGGTAATGTTGATTAAAAATGCTATTCAAGACACACTTGCAATGTCTCAAGGCTTAACATCCATCAGTGGTTGTCAAAATGTTTTAAAATTGTCTACTGTCCATAGCAATCGATGGAATGTTTGTTGGTAGGACCAACAGTACTTGGCTTAACTTTTTCTTAACTTTTCTTTGGCTGTGTATATGTTAAATCTTAGTTGCTTTTCTATTTAATGTTTGCTTTTCAATTATTAATAGATGTTATAAGAAGTACCAGCATTAAACCGATTAAGATTTATACTAAAAGACCACTCCTTTCAATGCACTAAGTTCATTGTGATCTCAGAAATTAAGTATAATGGATTACAATGTAGGAGTTCTGTTAGTAGAGAGTATTAGAAACAGAGATGTCCCCCCCAACCCAAGTCTAATAAGTGTCAATTTTCAAATGAAAAAAAAAGCATATTTCACAAAGATAAGGTTGATCACGACACAACTGCTAAAGATAAAGATAAAGATAAAATGCATGTGAGTGGAGTGAAGGGTGACATTGCACAGCAATAGGTCGATTGGGCTGCAAAGTGAAAGTTTTGTAGTCTAGTAACGCAGCTCCCGACTGCAGTAGAGAACAAAGACAACTCAGCACTTTCACCAGGTGAAGGAAGTGGTTTACAGTGACATGTCCAAAAGATTTGTGTTATTCTCAAATACCAAACTGTCACAGCGAAGAATCCAGAAACCTTAGGGATCTCTGTCCCACGTTTTGTATTTGTAAACTACCTTCTTTACATGCAGCAAATAATAGTGATCTGGGTTGCTTTCCAAGCTTAAAAACAACTATTTGGTATTTGAAGACACATGTAAAGAGGACAAGCAGTAGTTGTAGTTTACATTGCCAACTTGCAATGTGTGATCCAGTATGTGCCTAGAGCTGAACCCAACTTACGGGAGCCCCCACCTTAAGACAACAGAAACTTTACATGAGCAATAATAGGGGAATCGAGTTTCATTTAGGCACAATGTACAGATTATTGCATGATTTATTAAATGGAAGGAACAGAACTACAGGAATGGCAGACGTATACAGAAGATAAAGAAACACATGGTAGATATGCACCAGCCATATCTGTTTTGTTCCCCAGTCTTAACTCCGTGTTATAAATTATTTATTTATGTAGTGTCATCTTATTCTTCAGAGCTGTAAAATAGTGATAGGTGGGAGCAAGGGAGTTAATGCCAGTTGATGGACTTCCCTAAAGAAGTAGGTCTTGAGGGATTTTATTGAAGTATTGGAGACAATTGATAAGCCAATGTAGGTCATGTTATAGGACAACCTTTGAGAAGTTTTGTATAGGAGCACGAGGAGTGGAGCGTGCAGGAGATCGTTAGATGAGCCAGAACTGCCTTTCACACTTGTCACGTTTGTTTATTAGGCCTATATGTAGTGGTATCATGCCTGTGTAGAACACCAGTAGTTCATTTAAGATGTGTGTTACAAATGCACATATTGGCACTCTTATACATCAGGAATTGACTAAAAATGGATTGTTAAACCATACAACATTCATGAAAAAATTATATATTTTGCTAAATTAAATATATTATTGAAGTCACCCAGGGAGATGCTGATACTATGGCAAATCTAATCTGGTTTCAATTAAACTTAGTTCTGCATGTAAATATTAATGATCTGGCTCAAATGATTACCTGACCCCAGCTTGTAACGCGCAGCAGTCTACAATGACTTCCCACCACTAAGACAAGATTCGCTTTGACCCTGTCAGAGAAAACATGCAGGTCAGGAATGTAATGCGGATTATGTGCAGACTATGTCTAAAGGAATTCCAAGCTCTGTTCGTGTTTCGTTTACAATTTTAAAAAGAAGTGTGTAAAAAAGCCTAATACTTAACTCAAAGGTGCAGAATATTTACACAGAAACACTAGATTATGAGCTTTAAGGGGTAGGTCGAGCATTTCCCTTTATACCCATGCTTTAAAATGTATGCTGTTTTGCCAACTGTTTTAAACCTCCCAAGTGGCCTTTTGGCCCCACACCCTTCTTTCAGATTTCTCTCCACATGGATATTGGCAGCTAACTTTTGGGTCCACCTAAACCCTCTTGTTACTGGTTTTACTTACACAGGTTAACTAAAGTAGTAGTATATCCATAGTACAGGTATGTGTTTTATATGCAAGCGGTGTTTCCATGAAACACATCTAGAGGACTCTTTCCAGATGTGGGTCATACCAAGTAGATCGATGGCTTTCTACCTAATGTCATCTTTCTCTATTGTGTTTCTTTCTCATGCACATATTTGCCGCCAATGAAAAATATATCTTTATTTTATCAGTTGCAGAATTAGGAGTTGACTGTCCCTGTAAATCATTTTTATAGACACAGTAACAAAAATTAGAATTTTACTTTATCGCAAAAGCCTATTCTGAGTTAACTCAGTGTTATGTGCTACATTAGTGTAATCCAATGCCCCCTCTGAAACAACACACATTAAAAACTTTGACAGGGGGACATAAAAAAATCTCAATTTTTATGGCAGATCACATAAGCACTTTTTTATGATCTAGTATTTTTAAATGCTAGGTGTTACATGTTTCGTAACATATTTTCAGTTTTCTGCCTGAAGTATCTGAAAGGCTTCTAGATTTCCACCAAGAGCCACCATTAAACAATATTCTGCATTAACTGAGAAACCATTTAGCTTGGCAAAAAAGTTTAAATCAGTCCTCGATTAAGGAGAAAATGATCAAACTGAAGCTTATTGAGCTTAATGAACCAACCTCTAAATGTGATGTTCTGGCCCATAATCTAAACGGACCTAGAGAGTTCTTCAGGCAACACCTAATTATGGTGCTTTCATGACTATCTAATTATGGATTACATAGGGCCAACTCAGCCTTAAACCCTAGAGAAACATGCCAATCATGGCCCTTCATGATGAATAACAAAAGGAGGTAGTTGAAACCACAACTTCCCCTTTAGTGAATAAAGCCCATTGTGGAGTATAGAATACTATGCTGTTTTGTTATAGGTTTCTATGAATACCAATGTAATGTACTGCCATGATCTGGAAGTCTGAACAAACACAAACTCTTCTGTGTTTAAATCCCAACAATATGGAAAGACACAAACATGTTTAACAAACCCTAAAGTATAGTTGCAACAAAATATAAGTAGTTGTCATGCCTTAGTACACTCTCGGATTTAACGGATAAATGTATCATGAATTTTAGCTATTGTGGCAATTATTGTAATAATGGAAGCTATTAATAGATGGCGATCAAATTGATATGATAGATTCTTAGAGAGTGACTTATGTTTATAAAAAGGATTTGCAAGAGAGAAAACTCTGTTAAGGGGAGACGTTTAAGATAAACATTGCTATAAATAGGGAAGTGTCTTTAAAAAAAATGAACTGTTATACATTATCCATATTATTTGTGTCATCAACGCTAATAGGAAGCAACTTATCCTATGGGATTTTGGCTTGGATATGCATAAGCCAGAGATCACAAAAATTTCTATGCAACAACAGACAGGATGCTATATATTAACTACACAATACTTCCTCCTTTAATTTTTGGTTGTTAAATAACTGCTCTGTTAGACCTATTTTACAGAATCAAATCAATCGTGAACAGATAGAAAGTAATACACGTTTTATGATACAAAGGGGTCTTGTTGAAAAGTTATATTTCCAGCCTCTGAGTGTCACAGCTCAAGATTTCCCCCATTTCCCGAGAGTTCCCCCATTTTCTTGGAACTGTGTTCCTCAACAAGTGCTGAAATTATATATTCAAATTAGCAATTTCTTGCCAAATCAATATAAATATAAAAAACTGTGCCTCGGATACAAGGGCAGTCTATAGTTTATAGTCTTTTTGTCACAATCAATAAAAAATAAAAGTTTAAAGTAAAATATCTTCTAGTTCTATTAATTTTGCTCACCTCTTAAGGCTCGACTCGGTTTAGAGTCAGACCACAATACTTGACCAAATTCATTCATCTATTTGCTGTGAGTTTTGAGCAAACTTGCAAAACAAATAATGTGTTAGTAATGTACGGTATCGAGGAATAATATATAATAATAAAGGTGCTGAATACTAGAAACGTGTAGCTGACCTACAATTATTATTTAGACTGTATGAAATAACTGTGACAGCTTCGCAGGCTTGCCCAGATTTATGCTTGGTTTGTCAAGTTATATTATAACATAGAAATTAGCAGAAATTGCTTTTTATGTACGCGTCTCCAGTCTGTCTCCATCCTGTCTGCGAACAGGTTGATGGCTTGGGTAAATAAGCAGACATCATTACAGATAAAAGTCATGGTTGGTTGCCTTTGGTTGAGCAGCACATTTAATAGGATCAAGAAGGGCCCAGATAGCTTTGCAGCTATTTAGCCTTTGCCAGGGAATAATTAGTGGCTCTTTGGCCATGCTAATTTACACCCTTAAATCTATAGTGCAATCTCTTTGCAACCTTTGGAAACTTCACGCATTAATTTATTGTCTATAAAGATGAAGGCATCCCCTTACAAACTATCTGTAGCTCATACTTCTTCTAGTATGTTCACCATGTGTGGGTTTACAGTCCATGTGTTGGGTTTTATGAACACAAACATCTTGTAGCAGTAAAATTCATCTCAAAATAGCTCTAAAATGTCACTCAGTGGCAATGCTCTGGATTTAGTGGAAAACGCTTAAATATTTTAATGGATTTTATAAAGTATTGTCATTAATTAAACTGTTTAATGATATAATGATCATATCATAATGAACTTTTTCCAGTGATCATTTGACCACATGTGAAGACTTTGATTTTGTTGTAATGTTTTTATCCATAAGTGAGGGAACTGGGTTGTGAAAATATACAAGGAATGGTGGTGATGCAATAAATCTCCTGCTATTTTGTCGCGGAAATGTAACAAAGAGGCAGATATGATTGCCTGAAGTCAAACTAGGAGCTGGTACCAGGCCAGCTTGGTCTACCACTGTTCTTACTTAATCAATAAGCTAGTCCTTCATCTTAATTCCACTTGACCTCTGGTTACGAGTGTAACCGGAGGAGATTCTAAGATGCCGTACAAATCAGCACATAAAATGTAGGCTAAAAGCAAATTGGCAAAACAAAATGGAACCAGATGTACCAATTACCAAGCATGATTTAGAAGGCATTGCTTTTTAAATGCTTAAAGGTGCTTGTTATGTAATTGGTGGTCATGCGAGAAAGTGTAAAGTGTCCATATGGTATTAAACCCTACGGGATTTACGGAGTGGTGACGAGATAGGAACTCCCATATTATGCTGCGGATTAGGGAATGCCAACACCTAACAGGCTCAGAAAGCACCCTAAAACAAGACTGGAATCCCAATGGATTCCTGGACATCATGAAATAGCTGCATGTTAGCTGGCACTGTGTAGTCTTACTTTGCAGCGAAATCTAAGTAACAAATGTTTTCCCTTGAGAAGAAGGCTATCCAACGTCGAACAACTTATTTAAACATACACATTGTTTTGTTTCTATGTTTGGCATTTTTTCAAGAAAATTAGTCATATATTAGTTGATTCTAATATATGTAGCTCAGAAACTCCAAACCACAAGAACCCCTAATTAAGCATGTTTCCGGGGTCACAGTACATTACTGCAAATGTATTAACAGTCACAGGGGAATCTGTATTAATGGATCAAAAACAGATTTATCCTCTGTGGGCTTCAGTCCGGTGGAGAAGAAAACCGTCCATTTAACTTAATGCCAACAGTAACGTGATTTGATTTATAAAAGAAAAACTTTCACTATATGCTGTCAAGTCCAGTTAGGGTTTTCTGCAGAGTGATTTACACATCAGTGCAATCTTTCTGTAGTCAGGTGTTCCTACATTGAACCTTTCCATACCCCAATGTACTCGACTCTAATGCGACAGTCGTAAAAACGATTTATCACTGTTCTGCTAGGACTGTGCATACTATATTTTTTGTCGCATGGCTGTGATTTCCCAAGAGCCACAAGGGGTTTGTGCTTGAACGAAAAGAACATTGCCATGTGGGGGTAACCCCATGCATGGAGTGCAGGATAAACATCATACCCGACAGAGCCTTTGTTACAGTGTCACATCCACTAAACTTCCCTGTCAAGTCACACTGGTCCTCTGGCGTATTCGCTACACACCAGAACCCTGAGGAATTCGTATCTCCCAAATGTCCACCCCATGCTGGGGGACCCAGAAAACACATTGCCCTGATTGATATGAGCACAGCATTTGTTTTGTGTTTCTAAATTACTAGCTACACATACTGTGCCTTGATACCCTTTCACATATTTTCTGGGATTAAGCTCTCAGCGAGGTTAGGCTACCATCAAAACTCCAAACTTCCACAACACGCTACTTCTAGTTTTGTCGTACCCTTTAAATGTATGTACAGTAAGAAGCGCTGTGTAAATTGTTGCCACTATATAAAGAATAATAAATAATAATAAGCCAAAATGCATCTATTGCTTCATCTGAGGGCAACATAGACAGCAGGACACCAATTGAGCAGAAGCAGTTTAGAACATCATACCAAATGAGCAATAATAATAATAATAATATTATATAATCTAACACACAATGACAGAAGACAATGTTGAATCCAATGCCTGATATACTTAACTGGGGTGTCTATTATAGAAAAGTTAGGTAGTTTTATAGACTGTCTTGTAATGTCCTGCAAGCAGTACTTTATAGAGGGTAAAGGATTTACTTTTGCTTTAACAGGCTGTATTCACTAGAGGGAGAGTTGACAGGAGAGTTGTAGCTTCAGCTCCTTGACTTCTCTATTCATTATGAAGGACCTCTTGCCAGGTAGAGCTTGACTGGCCCTGTATAATGTGTAGCCAGCCCTTCTAGACAAAGAATCCTGCCAGCGTTGCCTGTTTATATTGAATAGAGAAGTGAGGGAGTCCAATCCACAAACACTACTGCTAACTCTCCCTTTACTGAATAACCCCCAATGTAGTGTGTCTAAGACAGTGTGCACTCATAAACGTCTCTGGGCTCCAAGACTTATATCTGTGGTCAGTCCCACCTCACCAGTCACCATTTGGACATTCAGTTTGAGCCACAGAATGTTCTTCCAGCAATTTAAGACTCGTTAGAAAGTTTTCCTTATGATGGAATAGGACCATAGCTGACCTAGCCACACGCACTATACAGAAGGTAATACAGAAGCCCACGCACAACCTGTCTCGCAGTCCCAATATCCTTGCACATCTACGATCTTCTGAGCACCTACCTTGAGAAGCCACTGTGTGTTATTCTCCATGATGTTCTCCAGAACCTGCAGTCTCTGTACTGAGTCATCATAGTCCAAGGGGGCATCCCTCTGCACCGAATTGGACACGTAGGTGCTGGCAGGGGCAGATCGGCAGCTTTCCACCTCTGGCAGCAGGAAGGTGTAGCTGCAAGCTCCGTGCTGGACCTGGTACTGCTTCTTTCCTGGACCCTCCACGGCTTTCCTAAAAGTGGCCAGACTAACATCACAGGACCTCAGGACCATGAGCAGCGTGACAGCGGCAGACAGCCACATCGTGATTTAGTTCTCCGGGGCTGGATCAATGGAAACTCTGCACAACTATAACACGCGCGGTGCTCACCTAGCTAACCGAGCACGAGCTGTCTCTTTAATGTTATATTGGCTGCTTCTTGGGTGAGAGATCTGAAGCCTGGAACACTTATCCTTCATCGGGGACAGATGACATGTGTTGTAAGGAGACCAGACCTCCCCTTCGCTGCTATAGGCGCAGCTTCCAGAAACCACGCCCACCGCTGTCCAACACACGCCGGTCAAGCATTTGTCCTATACATCCCGCACACACCGTATAGCTGCCTGCAGGGGCTTCACTGCTTACTGGCTGCACTGACACGGGGGGCGACCATGTACCCGGCGCTTGCAGTCTATAGTAACATCGAGACAAGGATACAAGAAACATCATAGGTGCTTGTGTGTATATAATCTATATAGTACTTAAGCCCCTATAAACTTTGTGTTGGGGGTTGCACAGCACTGTATTCATAAACAGCAATCACAGATGTGCTGCAGTATGACCCATGTCTTGTACTGTTATATGAATGTGTAATCATTTTAACAACGTGCACCTTAAAGTGACCCTATCAGAATGTAAATGTATATTAAAAAAAGTTTTATTAACAATATTAATCTTTAATATATATATTATTTTACTATTAATAACAATAATAAATCACAAACTAAAACCTGTTGTGCAAATATTTAATTTCTGCCATTTGATGTAAATTGCTGTGGCAATTAGATTTTTTTTTCATAATTTCCTTTACGTGACATTCATGAATCATTAAAAAGGTCGCATAACAGTTTACGATATACCTGAAAATGATGGTGCCGATCTGCCGTTTTGTCCAGAAGCCCACCTTAGTCCTAACCTAGCCCTGGTGAGGAGCTCAGCTAACACTACAGTTCTTGGACCACAGCCAGAACTGAGCTGTTCCTCTGCTAACTTCTTACCTATATTCCACAGAGCTGTATTCTAAAAATGTAATAATTGTAGATATTTAATAGCTTCTGGATCTGTGATTTCATTATGCATCATGCATTTTTACTATTGACACAAGCTCCTAGTTATAGAATACAGTGTAGAATTAGCAGAGGCGTATCAGATGGCAAGCACTAAATGATTTCAGGGCCTTGAATGTTTTCTCCCCTGGAGTCACTACAAATTCAGGAGGGCATTTTATCTCTGGATAAGTAAAAATGAAATAGTTCCTACTGTAAATGAAGTACCAGGAAACAGATAACAAAACACGCACACCAGGACAGCCTCTGCCACACCGACACCCAAATACACACACCAGGACAGGTTCTGCCACACTGACACCCAAATACACACACCAGGACAGGCTCTGTCACACCAACACCCCACACACACACCAGGACAGCTCTGACACACTTGACACCCACACACACACCAGCACAGGCTCTGCCACACCGACACCCAAATACACACACCAGGACAGGCTCTGTCACACCAATACCTATACACGCACACACACACACACACACACCAGGACAGCGTCTGCCACACCAACACACACACCAGGACAGGGTCTGCCACACCAGCATCCATACACACACACCAGGACAGGCTCTGCTAGACTGATAGCCAGAAACACACAAACAGTAGGACACAATCTACGACAGAGACATCTACACCATGGTGGATTTTCCACACTGCATTGTCGTTGATACCCCCTTAGTGTTTTTGCCTCTTGTGTATTGATGCCTCAACCAGCACCTTTTTAGTATAGATTAATGTGGAGCCCCCAGACCCTTGTATGATCGCCTCCAGCCACCACTATTTGTATTAATGCCTCCAGCAAGCCCCTCCCTTTATTATTGATTTATGTGATGGCCCCATCACATATATGCATTAGACATGCATTTTTAACTGTCCCCAAACAGCCCAGCCTGTGCCATCTTTGTCCTATAAACACCCTGCCTGTTCCATCT
The DNA here is from genome assembly GCA_009364415.1 of Spea multiplicata. Lineage (NCBI taxonomy): Eukaryota > Metazoa > Chordata > Amphibia > Anura > Pelobatidae > Spea > Spea multiplicata. The sequence goes on from VKOC01000005.1 coordinate 36,913,129, forward strand.
TGGTCCCCATGGCTCCAACACCCTGCTTGTGCCATTTTTGCTTTTCCACAAATACACCTGATACACACAAACACTTTTACAGTCACTCACTAATTCACACTTTCATTCACATAATCATTTATTCTCTCACACATTCACACAAATCATTTACACATTAATTAATACATTCTGACAAATTCGTTAATTCTCTCATCTGGACAATTCATCCACACAATTAATTATCTCCCTCATTCAGACAATTCATCCATACATTAATTCATTAAGTCTCTCCCTCATTCAGACAATTCATCCACACATTAATTCATACTCACTCATTCACACTCTTTAATTTTTTCAATATTCTTACTACCCTCTTTTCACTATCTCCTCGTTACACATTTTCTGCCCACCCCTGTCTATCTACCCCCTCTCCTCCCTTATCACTTTTCTACCCCTCTACTTCCCCTTACTCACTTTCTAACCCCTCTCCCCTCCTCACCACTACCCTCTCTCCTTACCCACCATCTACCCTCTCCCCCTACCCACTATCTACCCTCTCCCCTACCCACTATAGAGCGTTTCTACTCACGCTGCGCGGGACATGTGGTCACCCTTCGGCAGGGGGGCAACGGGAGGGGAAGGAATAACCCACGCCCACGGCAAAGAGGAGGGCGCAGATGTTTGTGATCGTCCGTAGCACACCATTAAATTTTCTACCACAGACCCCAGTTAATGTCCACCATGAGCAATTTTGGTGCCTACCCCTGGCTGTAACCCTGCAGAGGTGGTATATGGGCTGAGCCAGACCGAAGCCCAGATTGAGGTGACTGTACATGACATAGGTCTGATCACATGCGACAGTGTTGGGTTAAGAGGAAGTACTTCTGCAGATTCCTGCTTGAGTGTCCATTGGCTTTCCCAGCGCTAGTTATCTTATATGGTACATAGATGTTTGCATATATAGATGTAGGCAGATGACATTTGGAAGCATTAACCTTCTCCTGTCCTACTGTCCTGTTCACAGTACCCGTGATGTTGAAGACAGGCCATTTACTTGAGCAGTCAGTTGTCTTAAGACTGTTCATACAAACAAGGAAGCCCAACAACATTTGGTCTCCTGAGGCAGGGGTTCTCAAGTAGGTGGGACTGAGCTGTGAATGTTAAGTATACTTTGATGAAACATGTTGAAATTGTCTTATATATTTGCTATTTTATGGAAGTACATGGATATTTTACCTTTTATTAAGGGTTACTAAAAGGATTCAAGGGGTGTATGTGTATATGTTCTGCTGGCCAATAGAGCTAAGTGTGCATTAACAGCGCATGTCCAGCCAGTGGTCGCCCTTACATCATTTAGTACCCACTAGCCTTAAAGTGCCAGGCCTCCTAGACATCCCTGTATATGTGTGTGATACATACACATATTTACTATGTAGATATAATGTAGCTTTGATAGCAGTATTTGTCCAGTAGGGTAGATGTAATTATAGTATAAATATTCTATCTTATGGATCAGCTTTCAAGCGCATCAACCTTCCTTTATCAACCTCTATTTCAAAATAATTTAATTTTGATTTCTCGAATATTTAAATACTAGCATAATCTAATTGAGTTGCACTTTGCTATTACGGTATATATATATTCCAATAAAACAATGCCTAGTTATCCTGTCTGGTGTGACTTATATTTAATTCCATATTTTCATTCTAATGTGTGTAATTGTTACATCTGTTAAGGATCTAAATTTGTACTAGCATATTCATATCAGGTTTCTTCCAGGCCCATGTATTTTATGGATATTATACTAGAAATATCTATATCTAAGCTTTCTAGGATTATTTGTGACCCTGCCACTGTGGGATTTTCTGGTATAAGCGTTATCGCTGTCTTAACAGCTCTTAATGACTTTTCACATCCCTGCCTTGTTCAAACAAGGTATTCTGTTCTGTCAATGTGCTATTTTGGGGATCCTTATCACATGAAGGCAGCTAGAAGTTGAGTTTTCAAGTTTCCAACACTATCTGTAGAAGGAAACTCCAGACAACCTCTCGTACGGTGTAGCCCTGGGAAAACTGGTAATATAATGTTCGTGAGCCTGTCTTTGAATGGCTTGTGGTATCCGAAACGTTTGTAGTAACTTCATTATTTAAGCTTATGTTCAAAAGTAATAAATGTAACCATTACTTACCATTATTGTTAGAAATAACCACATTTATTTATCTTGGTGCAGTGCAGATTAGGTTTGTGTGAAATATTTGCTGGGTTCCTAAGCCTTCCCCTTAGTGGTATCCCTAGAGTCCCAGGGAGCACCCTGAACAATGAATGCATATGAAAGTATTTTGTAACTACTCTCAAAATACTCTCAGAAGCCTGTAAAAAGATGTGCATACCCTAAGGAGAAGCTGAAGAACTCCCCACCGTAGTTTGACATTTTACACTACTGACTTGCTTGGAGTGGCAAAAAAGCTCCCATATTGAAATTGATAGGAACATGTATATGGGAGCTTCATGGACCCCTGTCTACCAGGAATGCTAAGCGAGGCAGCTCTGGAGCTGACTAGCATTAAGTATATCACGTGTTTGACAGAAACCACCTCTTGCATGATAAAGAGCTGGGATGTGGAAATAAGCAAATGCTACAGTGATGGTAACATTGTCCCTTTAACCCATAACTGCACATTACCCTGTCTAGCAGATTACCACGCACACAGATGGATGCCTGTTGGGTTCAGTCCAACCTAGCCCCTAAGAAGAACACAAAATTATGACTATACTGTACTATTAGGACCATGTGTGCCTGTACTGATACCTAGCAGGAGTGACAGCATGTCATGTGATGGTAATATGAAAAAGCAACATTACTTGATTTCATGAAATACACGAGAAAAAAGAAGTGGCACATACAATCCAAACCAAACCTTGCCTGAAATGTATACAATGACAAAAAAAATGCAACAAGGGCACATGTAATGATACAAGCTTGTGTGGTGTACCATGTGTTCTTATTTGCATGTCTCCACCGACAATCCTTTAAGTGCTTTGGAAATGTTGCACATTTTGTATTCAGGGCAGATATAATGTCTGTAGATATACCCATATTGACATAATTTGACATGTTAATTTCCCACAATTCCTCAAGGAAAGCTGCACTGGAATCCCAAGTAGGAAGTTGTATGTTACATTAGCTTAAGCATCTGGGATATTATTATTATTATTCCTAAATAAATTTGACAATTACAGGGTTGTGTGTTGCATTGTAGAACCTAGTGTTTTGTAGTTTGTATTAGACAGAAACCAGACAACCAATTTACTCCCTAGGGAACAGAGTTGGGGATTAAGAAAGGGCTGGGAAATATATAGCCTTTACTGAGAAGCAGATATATGTGTTTGCACCTCCCTACTCTTGAGAGGCCATGAAAGCCAAACTGGCACATATGAACCCATGTTAACACTATATTTAAGTCATATACAGTCGTGTGAAAAGGTACACCCTCTCCGAATTCTATGAACATAATAACAATCATATGTTCCTTAGCGGGTATACAAATTAGGTAAATATAACCTCAGATGAACAACAACGCATGACATATTACACTGTGTCATGATTTATTCAACAAAAATAAAGCCAAAGTGGAGAAGCCATGTGTGAAAAACTATGTACATCTTCAATAGCTTGTAGAACAACCTTTAGCAGTAATTGTTTTCTGTATGACTTTATCAGTCTCTCACGTCGTTGTGGAGAAAATTTGGCCCACGAGTTTCTTCAGTTCATTGAGGTTTGTGGGCAGTTGTTTATGCACAGCTCTCTTAAGGTCCCACCACAGCATTTCAATGGGCATGAAGTCTGAACTTTGACTGGGCCATTGCAACACCTTGATTCTCTTCTTTTTCAGCCATTCTGTTGTAGATTTGCTGGTGTGTTCTGGATCATTGTCCTGTTGCATGACCCAATTTCAGCCATGCTTTAGCTGTGTGACAAATAGCCTCACCTAAAATGTAACAAATTGAATCAAATGACTACAGGAAAGATTAACTGTATTCTTAAAAAAGAATGAACAGTAAAGCATTGCAGGGCAGCATTTCTCCACTAAATATTGATCCTGTATGGATTTGGATGATGTCCCCAATGCTTTATTATTCACTTTTACAGTGTAAAATTCAGCTAGCTAGGTGGACCTTTAAGATAATTCTATTAGGTTTATACAGGTCTTTTAACAATAAGAAAAGGTTTCTTGGTTCATTTGTCTGTCACAACTGACCTGGATATTTTCAAAGTTCCTGCTATCTAAAGTTCTTCATGTTCCAGTTCACGGCGCTAAACAGGTCCATCCTAACTGATTAATTTAAGTATCTGCCAAACCTCAGGAATTTGCCAAGATGCAAAGTTGTAAAATGCTGCAACTAGGTGTAATAACTGAATATTGCAGAACCGACTGCAATGAATTTTGCTTTGTGACCAGATGCATAATTTTTAGGTATTCAGCAAAAGTGTGCACCCTGTACATCTTCCTACGTGTCAATACATTACATTTAATTTATCAGCACCAGCTGATTCTGTAGAGCTATTACAGTAGGGGAGGGTAAACATCAACTATGATGTCAAAATTGCCAATACCATTAACACATGTTAAGACATACTAGCATAGAAGGAGAAAAGGGCCCTGCTCTTGCAAGCTTTCACTCGGTTTGGAGATTGAGATAGAATAAGACAGAAGCATAAGGGACTTCATGTATGATAATGATTTGAGTGCAGAGAGGGCAAAGTAGAGATCTTGAAGGCGAGGAGAACAGATGTTTTCTTTCAGGATGCAGGTTGTAGATTTTAGAGGATAGATTTTGCTCTTTTATAATAAAGAGGTAGGATTTGATATTGTATTAAAGACAAAATGTGTTCTTTGTCTACTACATATAATAAACTAACAAACTCTAAGTAGTGTCAAAGTAGTAATAAAGTCTTCCTCCTTTTGTTGTAAGTCTCATTAACATGGACTCATTTGCAGTAGAGTGACAATAAGTCATGGATAGGTACAAAGAGCGATACCTACTTGCTTAATGATTTTCCCAGTAAAGTCCACTTTCTAAAAGCTCTTCTGAGAAACACATTTCTGGGCTACTTATTACATGGTGAAAACTGTTATGCTGAGGTTTTTGCAGCTTGTAATAGAGACAGAAACCAGACAACACAAATTACCCAAGAGGAGATAAAACAGCAAATGGGGAAAATACCATATGGCATTTATTATACGATAGATATCATCATGCATCTGATTATTTGTATTTTCAGACTTAAGGGCATATATGCACACTGTAAAATATAAATATGCACTAATTGGAGACAATATATTTTACGTAAAAGGATATTGTCTCAGTTAAAACACTAATCTGCATAGTCCTGATAAAGAAGCCTGTCTACAAGTCACGGCAGGCAGCTCTGTGGCATGACAGATGTTGGTATCCCTGCTTTTGGCTGTCATACATTAAGTTATTTTTTAAAAGGACAGTGGGGGAAATAGGTGTGGTGCCAACTAATGTGATGAATATCCATTCTCCCTCTATAATTATATGGCTCCCTAGAACTTTTGTGTACAGAAAAAGTATTAGAGAGACTTGGGATTAACAAAAGGAATATTTCAGCAGATATGAAATTGATTGGATAATATTGCCTTTACCGCAGACTGCCACCTACCTCAGCTTTTATATGCCGAATATTCAAACTATTACATTTTTACAAAAAGCACAATCTAAAGGTAAATACAAGTTAATATAAGAATATATTACATAATGCACATTTATTTTTTTAAATAAGTGATACATTTTTCAATAAATGTATTTGATTTACATCAAGCGCCAAGACGCCTGAGTAGCCCACTAGCTGAACCTCCTTTCAAGATAAGCCTAATCTCTGATCTATTCATTTCTATGTATTCATTTATCATTTTTGTGTGTATTTTTTTTTTAAATAAACCAGACTGTGATCATACATGACAGCTTAGGTCTTTAACAAAGTAAGCATTTTCTACATACCAGCATGCTTTTAAATCATGCGGTTGTTGCAGGCAAAAGATTATATACATCCAAACACAGTTGATAAGGATGTTTACTAAGACAGATATACTGTTCCAAACGTACAGAGAACTGCTTGTGTCTCCAGCCTTTGAATATATATATATATTATTTTTTTTTTCACACGCGCATAGTACAGGTTTTTTTTTGTTTAAAAACATGTAAAGCAAGAATGCTTTAAAAATCACTTATAGGTCATTTTTATAATTTAACAAAATGATAAAACTGAGTGAACAGAAGAAAATCTAAATCAAATCAATATTTGGTGTGACCACCCTTTGCCTTCAAAAACCATTATTTCTTCTAGGTACACTTGCACACAATTTTTTGTGCAAGTGAAGGTTGTTCCTAGTATCTTAAACTAACCACAGTTCTTCTGGTAATTTGGTAATTTAGGCAGTCTCAGTTGCTTCTTTCTAGGCCTGTGGGGCTGTCTCCTGGGTAAAGCCTGATGCAGCAACCATTAGAAATACATCACCGATAGCTATGATGTACTATGTATCAGGGCCGGCCTTTGGGGTGTGCGACCTGTGCGACCGCACAGGGCGCCACACTCCAGGGGGCCCGCCGCGGGGTCCGCCGCCGCGCCCCAACTTGCGGCACCCCTCCAGAGACGGACAGTAATGTCCGCCGCTGGAGGTGCAGGCTCCCAAGGGAGCGGTAACGGAGGTCTTTAACATACCTCCGGTACCGCTCCCTTGTGATCCGCACGGCAACAGCTGCTGTGCTGTTGTCAGATCCCGGCGCACAGCACTGAAGCCGCGCCCACCGCTGTCCGTGCCCTCTGACCCGGAAGAAGACAGAAGAACTGAAGAAGAGGAAAAGAAGCTGAAAGAAGAAAGGAAAGGTAGGAAAGCATTAAGTGAGAGTGGATGTGTGTGGATGAGTATATATGTGTGGATTGGTGGATGTGTGTGGATGAGTATATATGTGTGG
>VKOC01000005.1:36927471-36938097 GCA_009364415.1 Spea multiplicata
TTTTGTCATCCAAAAATATAATTTCAACCTCAATAATAACTTTTTAATGTCCTTTTTGTAATAATGACTTTCCATCTAAAACAGATTTGCCGATTGCAGCGCCACCTATCAGCTAGAGAACATCAGCAGGATTTGCTCTCCAGCCTTCCTACTTTGTTCATATCCCCAAACAGTCAGCCACCATGCGATCAACTCTCTGAAATGGTCCAGCTATGTGGAGGTAAAGTGTCCAAGACACTGCGCCATGCCAAGATCTGTATTGGAGACTTTGAAGGGAAGAAACCCCCTGACATGCAGAATGTGTCCGAAAAATTTCTACTCGGTAAGTTGTGAACAAATTCTGATCTAATATACTTAGTGTGCATTTTCTTCTAAACATGCATGGCTTGTGGTTATTAAAGAGATATTAAATGCTTCACCATTATTTTTATTATCTGAAGCCAGACTTCAACAAGAACCAATGCTAGAGCACTTAGCTTTGTAAGTAGGAAGTCATCCTTTGCGGGTAGAGTAAAGAGGACTCCTTGTGCATCCACGGTGGTCCTTGTCTCACTATCTATGCTGACAGATTGGTATCTTATATGATGAACCTTAAGAAAAATGGGTGAAATTAAGGAATAATTCTTAACAAAGAAGCGGAAGTGACATTTAAAACAAAAATCAAATATATACTCTTCTTTAACCACAGATGTGAATAATCTAAAAAATTAAATGTTGCTATCTGTAGGTAAACAGACTGCTCTACTGTGGAGATCTCCCTAGATAGATAGTATTGTACTATGTTATATCATACTGTAGTATGTTGACTTAGTGATGGGAGTAAACCTGGTTGGCGACTTGTACAATATTCCGAAAGTTTGGTGCCTGCACATTTAAGTAGGGGGTAATGCCTCTCACGGTATTAGCAAAGAGGTTGGTATGTGGAGAAGAAAGCCAAATACTGTGGCTAAAAATATATTTATTAAGAAAGCTTCCCTTAATCCTAAGAAAAAAGAATGGGAAATCACCAGAATCTGTCAGTGAATAAAAAACTGATGGACTGTCGAGGTCAAAGTACAATGAGAAAGAGAGGAGTGATGATTTTAAAGAATGAGAGGCATTTGTGGATGACCAGCTTCAAAAGCAGTAGGGTAATCAGAAACTACATTTGGTTAACAGCAGGTTTGGGTTCTAGGATAAAGAAAGACACAAAGCTTAGTTGCAAAGCTTAGGGTCATCACACAATCTTCTATGCAAAACATTTGGGGGTACTTATGAAGAACTGTTCTGAAAGAAAAGTTTTAAAAGGGGTCTTGATCACCAATGAAATGTGACTATTGGCACCCATTCAGCCCTGCCAAAAAACTAAGAGGGTAAGGGACACAAACATTCAGATTCTATGCATTAACCAACTCCTGACTTAAGCTCGCCGGTAACTCTCATATCACATGAATGCCAAAAATAACTACTAGTCATGCATCATACATGTTCCACAATGTCTAAGCTAAGTCCACTTTGATTTTAATAACGACTTAATTCAAAAGCTCAACCTGTAGGTAAAGTGTTTTGTCTTGTGATCACAGTAACTTCATTATTATGAGAGAGAGGCATAATTCTACACCCAAAAAACATAGAGGCCAAATAATTCAAAATCAGAATGGTATTTTACTAGGTGTAGATAAACCACCTTTAAATTATAAAACATAGTTTGCATAGGAAGTTAAAAGCAAAATAAAATATAGCTGTCGGAGTTTTGGATTAAACATAAAAAGGTTTGGGTTTAACAGATGACAGAATAAATAGGAAAGGGAAAAAAGAGCCAATAAATGCCAATAAAATTGTGTTGTCTTAAAATGTTCTCAGATATAAAATATTGATCCCAGGGTGCTTTTAATTTCTACAACTCTAACACTAATGTAAAACAGTGGAAATAAAATGCATAAACTGCCTTTATATTCCCTTTACTATTACAAAGAACTGTATATATTTGCATTGTCTATTATGTATTGCCAAAAAACCCTCTAGCTTTACTTTATAAGTTTATAATCTTGCATTAATATATCATGATGAAATATTACATACTCGTTTAAATTCGAACTAGTTTTGTTTTGTTCATACACCAACATGAGTGTTCTTTTCTTCTACCACTATTCTAAGTGCAAAAAATTATAAAACTATCCTAATATTTATTGCTTTAGCCCACAAATATTCTCATATTTTAGTTCGACATCATTTTATTTTTAATGATGTGTTTTTATTCAGATACATGTATTTAGATACATCTCTCTGCATAGTGCATTTAGCAATGCTTGGATATGTTTGGCTAGGTCATTAGAAGGGTACAAAATTATGCATTGATATCTCAACACATGGATGCCCTGAGTATGTGTCTTTTATAATGCATACAGTATACCCCTGTGGTACAGCCATACCTATGAATTTCACCTGGAGACTCTAGGAATTCCTTGGCCTCCCAAAACAAATGTTATGGTCAGAGCTCTGAGACCAAGCCCTGGATATTCCCAGGACGTGGTACTCGGGACCAAATGCTAGATTGCATTGAGAATGTTGGTCATTAAGCAGACAATTTATTTTCTCAATACATTTATTGTTTCCTTTAGATTCTGTCACCCAACACAAGCTGCAGTCTCTAGAAAACTACCTATTGAATCGGTGAACTTTGCTTTGTGCCCCCTCACCCTGGATACTGGGTCAGAAAAGTGTGCTTCAGCATTGAAAATACATGACCTGAAAAATGGAAGAAAGTGCTGCCAAATGTACAGATGATGTCTGACTTAAGCCTGTAGGATTTTAACTGTTTATTTTGCATTGTACATTCTCTTTTTAACTGAATTCAGATTTCTTAAATACCTCTTAAATAATAAATAATGCTCACGAAATATTTGTCATATTTATGTATGATTTTGTATGTGTGTTACATAGATGTCAAGAAACTGCCAGTACATACTACATGCAGCAGCAACTTTTACCTTTTCTAAAATATTGCTTTCAAAAGTACGGCGCCTATTATAACTCGCACAACTTATCAGGATTTTGGTTGTTTCACTGTAACAAGGCCCACATTTAAGGCAGTACTCCTCTGTACTTAATAAAATATTTGTGTTTTTTTTTGTTGTGGGGCGTCATCCAGATACTCTCTGTTCTCAGGAAAACTGCATCCTATACCCCACAAAAGTACTGGAACAATGCCATACCAACTTGTCACGGACGGATGGTCATACCTGCGGCTTGGATCCAATCAAATATCTTCTCCAAGTGCTGGACGTGGTCATAACCTTACATTTATATCACATTACATTTATATCAACCTAACAGTGTGAACGTGCACAATAGGATTTGCTAAATACAGCCATTTTAGCTTTTTTTTCTTCAAGCAAAATGGATGTAGCTGTATTAGCTCAAGAGAAAATGGAGTCTTTAGCCGAAGTTGATATCTTTTATTGGACTAACGTAGAAAAACATGTAATGTTATATGAGCTGATGTTTGATTGGGACCCATTATCTATGACCATACTATTAATATTCTTGTGCTCTATAGGCATCACCTCCACAGTTATCCACAAATTTCAATGTAATAAGGTAAAGAGCGGGGTGGGGTGTCAGATATGTTATACCTTAATGAGGCCAAGAACATACATTGACATTTGTAGGAAAGTTGCAGCTTCACTATTCATTATTAAGAGCTAACATTTAGTAAGTGTCAGCTTAAAGAAGAATGGCTGAGTTGCCCCTGAATTAGTCATTATCAAATCAGTGAGCTTTATTGAAAAGTGCCTCATTACATGGCCCTGTAACTTAGCCCTTCTTCCAGTATTAGCCCTTCATAATGCACCTGGAACCAGGTAGAAGCTTTGAGAAGGTGAAACGCGTTGTGTCACCATTGAGCTGCATTCCTGGACTTTTTTTTATAGGCACAAGTCAGTTTAATTTGCGATATTACACTATGTATATGTTTATTTTTCACGATCAACTCTTATTTGGATGCTGAGTGTGTTATTCTATGAAGAGCTAGAATATTTCTATGTATGAATAAGACTATACAAGAAGGGAAATAGTGTTGATTTATTGATTTTGAGGAGCCTATTTTTGTTATACATATGCGAGTGCAATATCAAATAGCATAAATCACTTTAATCTTACAATACAACACTATGAAATTTTTTTTATGTCCAACTCCTATTTGGATGCAGAGTATATCATCACTTTTGAGCTACAATATTTCCATAAATACAGAGTGCACTAAGCAACACTAGCTATTATACTGCTACAGTATTACACCATATTGTATTTTGCTTTTTATGTTTATAAACATTGGGCATTCACCTTCTTTTCTATGAGCAATAAAAAGGTTGTTATATTTTTTTTGCTTTATAAGGGTTACACTAAGCACATGAATCATATCCATTGTTTAATCACATTATAATAGTAGGGGCATATAAGATATCATCATATCTGCAAAGCTGAATTTATCTTGCAAAAAAAACAAAAAAAGACAAAGGTCTCTACTGTAAAAGATATATTAAGGAGGTTCACAACCCTTATTTATCTTCCACAAACTTCAGGAAATGTTCTAAATCTAACTGGTGCGTATAATATATCACACATCTTTAAGTCTTACATTTTATGAGCCAGAAAATCCTGAGGCAAGAAACCATTTTTGCTTTAATATAGTGTGAAAAGGACAGTATGAAATAGTGGGAGATCTTAAACATTGCGTTGCAAGTTACCTATGTATCTAGATGAATAAACTTATTTTCCTGTAAGTTTAATTTAACCCTACAGGGCAACCCAGTATTGTATTTTTTTAAGAACTGTTTTTAAGGCATAGAAATGTAAATAGTTCCAAAGCTAGGCTTTTTTGTTTGTTTTTCATATAATTCATTTAATTGCTGTATTGTAGGCTGCCAAGAAGCCTGATGGAGCCAACCACTGGCAGAAAAGCGCTCCCATTTGAAACCAGTGGGAGCTGTATCCACACATGCACATAAGAGTCTTAACAGATCCCCTTTTGCAGCATTCGCCAAACCAGTGCTAGAGCTGACAGGAAGTAAGCGTTTCCGAGCATGGGGACGCGTTTGGGTGGACACATCTCCTACACGCAAAAAATCTGGGGTGTGAGGAAAGAGGCAGATGCATATGGAGGGGATTATGCAGAATCTACCCATGCATTAGCAAGGCGGATATCATACAGCTGTCATATGGGGGAATGGCTAGCACTTTCTGGCCTGGTAGACGGGTAAAGCCAATTGGCCCCATTGGCCCCTTAACCCCTCCCTTGGTAACTCTCATACACACTGGCACACATATTTACACACACAGGCACGCTATCACATTTACACAAATGCTTACACATAAGCGGGAAACACACCAACCATACTAGTCACTAACACAAGTTTACACACTCATGCTAACACATACTCCCTCTCACACACATACACATTCATGATGACACACACACAATTATACATACTCTTACTCTAACATACATACATATACTCCCCCTCCCTTACTTTCTCATTCACCCCCTTACCTCACCCACAGCTTTCACAATGTGCCAGCAGCCTCGCTTGTAGCGTGTGATCATGTAACACGGCATTATGTAACCCTCGCTGTGTTCCTGCCTCCCCGAAATTGTTCACAAGGGCCACCTCTGATATGATGGCTGGACAAAATTAGCATTACAATTTTTTTGTAATAACGCACTCACTGCTTCTGCATGATGCACTGTTAATATGAGGAGTTTTTCGAGTCACCTTTCCAATTAAACTAAATATTATGTAGGACCAGTTCAGCAAGCTTACAGAAGTCAGTGAGTTTAGTGCAACGCTCCTATAAACACCCTGTTTGGTGAATAAATCCCAACTCCTCTTTTTTTCTTTGTCTACCTTTTATCTGTGAGTGTCGTTGTCCTCATTGCCCTGTTTTGGAAACTCTATAGCAGCATGCTGTTTGAGCATAAGTGCTACTTAAAAAGCCACAGGTGTGAAATTTTTAGAGTAAATATCAGACAATAAGAAATTGATTTGCTCTAATGTTTGGACCTAAGAGCCAGATAAAAGCTCTGATTTGACTGCAAACAACAACAGAACATGCCAGTCTGGAACTCAGATGTTGATGCTTTTGCTAGATTCCCAAACACTGGCCCAAAATCAGATCAGTATCAGTGCACGAGTAATATTTCAGTAGTAATGTCCCAGATTGATGCTACTCCAGATGTGTTCCTGGCTGGTACAACATCTGGACACAATGATTAAAAGCATTCTATCCACTACATGGGTATGACATGGCATTCTTCCCAAATGTCTATCTCCAGAAGGGCCATTCCTTCATTGGAACCTAAATTCATCTGTCGTCCTGCTCAAGCAGGGCTAGACAAGGATGAAGGAATGTGAGCAAGAACCAAGCCAACCCAAACACCTCTATACTCATGGACACTTACAAAAACCTATATTTCAGGTAGGTCAAGTTCAACAAGCTGAGCCAAGGTTAAACGCTGCATGTGCTACCCCACCAACCAGTCTCCCATGTTTGGAAATAACTGTGTTATACAGCTCTAAATCACAATGATGTATGTATATAAGCTGAATGCTTCTGCTTTGTGTAAATAAAATATATATTCTTCTAATTGGTTTACTCTGTAACATAATTTGCTGTCAACAGGTGACAAACTCACAAAGAACAACTTGTTAAAGACTTATCCCCCAGCCTTGGCTTCTCACTACAGCCCCTGAAACAAAAGTGTTGTTATCTGACCAACTGAAATGTATGACATCGCATATAACTCCTCTAAACATAGCTTATCCCAATTACAGCAAACCCCGCTCATACAGTTTTTAAAAGGGATTTCTTCTGTGACATGGCAAAAAGAAGTACTAAAATTGAAATCTTCTGCATAGTTAAATTATCTGACCTAGCTTAAGCAGCTTGCCTGTGGGGTTGCTGGCTTCATTGTGAACTGATTTATGATGGAACAGGCTCGGCATGACATCTTATTTAAATAAATCTTACCAGTGTTTTTTTATATAGCAGTAAGAAACGGACCAAAAATAAACAGAAAGGTTGTAACATGGTAAGCTAAACAAAATCATTTATACAAATGATTCTGTTATCACTGACCAGAGCAGCATGTTTGCAAGTTAGAACATTTTGTCATGGAACATAAGTTTACAGCCAGACTGTAGAAGGTGCATTGTGGGTAAACGAGATGTTTTATGCCAATATTCTTAACCACTGCATCTAGTTCTATCACACGTACACATATAGTGTGCGTATATACAGTATGTTTAGTGCTATCAATAAAATACACACACTGACTCTAACACAAGACTTTCTACTCAGTGGCATAGCAAAAAATACCACTATATAATATACACCATATGGACAAAACTAACAGCGCTATGGAATCCGCTGCCGCTATATAATTAAGGCAAACACAGAAAGTTCCTAGGTACTGGTTTTTTTAATAATCTATTTGTGCTTTTTGGCGTTTCATATATTTGACATTTTCTATGGTGGCATGAAACATTACATAAAAGGTAAGTTTAATGTAAATTCATCACCCAAGGATATCATAAAATGTTTTCAGAGTGAATCTACTCATAAAAGCAGTTGAAAACCCTGATATATCCAGGCTTCATGAGCTTAAACAAATCTGGATAATCCTTCTTACATGAGTGTGCATTTAACCCTAACAGCAATTGTCTGATTTTCTGATGAAGATTTTTAATTTGGATTTGAAAAGGGGCAAGGAGCAAGTTCATCAGTGCTTCTATAAAAAAAAAAAAAGGAATTTTAAATAGTAAAAGCAAAAATGGCATAAATATTTAAAATCTGTTTAATAGTTATGAAAACATTGCATGTTCGAACAAAGAACAAAAAGAGAAGACAGTTTTCTTTTCTATATTTTTTGGGTGAATTTTGAACATAAATATATTTTGTACATTATACATCAGTATATTAGAGACACTTTTGACATATGTTTTATTTTAGACACGTGTAGCCGCCAACTGCATTTTCCCCACGCTAAATTACAGTTAATGCAATAGGGTTTCTTATCCAATCATATATTTCATCCCAAAATTTTACACATAACTGCAATTACGTTAACATCAAAAGCGTCAAGTAAATATATATATATATATTATATATTATATATATAAAATTTTACTCAATGGACATCTTCTAGCGCTGAGACCACTAGAGGGCCTTAGTACTGGCAGCTTCTAGGTATCCATTGAAACATCATTGATAAGCTGCACACATGCGTTCTGTTTGCCATTGCATGTAGTAGTGGCACTGGCCACTCCGTGCTTAGGAAAACAGAGAACTAAGCTAGTAAACCAAAAACCTGAAAGCTTATGTGGCTTTACATCTTTTTGTTCATTGGCCCAAACTTTATGTGCTTTACATTTCAGCCAAAGCCTCCACTAGGGAGCGAAGCAGCATGTAAAAAATATGCAGGCTGTTTCACAAAACACTTCTGGGACAGCAACTAAACTGTTAACAGAAAGTTATAACCATACTAAATATTAATATTTTTTCAACCGATAATCATATTTACTAGACTCAGGGGTATATTCGCTAAAGGGAGAGTTGTGGTTTTATCTCCCTCACTTCACTATTCATTATGAAGGGCCTTAGCAAGTTAGTGTAGCAATATGCTGACCTTGGATAATGCATAACTCAATGTGCACCTCCACTCCATAAACAGGGCCATCCAAAGTCACCCTACAGAAGAAGCTTACTGAGGCTGGTCCTTCATAACGTATAGTAAAGTCAAGGAGCTGAAACACATCTCTCCATTTAGTGAATAAAGGTATACAAACTTTAATTGCTGTAAATATTTAGTTACTTTTCTGTTTATTGTGCTGTAGATGCCTGTCATTGTCACCATAACCTAATTCCAACTGCGTAGTTACATATGACCTATAGAATATAACCATTTGACAAACATAACACTATTCACCAAAATCATCCATATGGTTTTCACTTATGCAAAAGACATATTGCCCTTTGAGACTAATGGCAAGCGAGTATATTTATCTGCTGCCATGTTCTCTCCTCTGTCTCTCTGTTTGTTTTATTATGGTGTAGCACAATGATAAACCCTGTACTCGGCTATTAATAATATCGGCGTGACATGCTTGAGGTAAAGATTTCACTTAGTGTTCTTGCAGAATTTACAGATATCATTCAACGCAGGTCTTAAAAAGGAGAGTTTTATCATTTCTCCATAACTCACTCACCCGTCTAAGTGACACCGGCTTATTTTGCTCTGCTACTGTTTCTAACAGCTGAGTGACAGATTGCTAATATACTGATGGTGTAACGTCTACATGGCAGGCATGCAGTACTTTATACCTAGAAAATAAACACTACATCCTTACTACTCTAAGTGTATGTGCTGAAGTTGTATTCTTTTGGAGAAGCTGAAGTGTATACATAATGGCTTTTACCCTCAATACTTTCCTTCGCAATAGCTATTGGGCTCTATCTACTAAACAATTCGTTTGTGTGAAAGAGCTTCTCCTTTGAGATACATAGGCAATGTAAAACTGTCTCCTTTCTAATTTAACTACACATTATAAGGGGAGAAGCTAGGGTTTGCCCTTTATATTGTGTAGAGATATCAGGGAGTTGACATCTACCTGGTATTTACAAAATGTTTTCCGTTTTACACCAGTGGTGGAAATTATATTATTTATTTACTATTTTAATAACCGATGAAATCCATTTTTTTCAAGCAACCACCTACCTCTGGGAGTTTACTACCCTCCAGTCATATAATCACCCCTTTCCTCTTATACATCAATATCAATGATGCAGCCCCACATAGTCCTAATTTTTTTAACAGTGGTACAGGTCTGTAACAAATCCCCTTAATTTAAGAAAATTGGTGATAAATAGCGTCAACCCTCACCGATATAAATGCAAGTTAATAAAGTTTACATTAAATTTACATTATTGAAGTCTGCAGACATAGCCCCATGGTATCCCTAATAGTTACAAAATTAATTTTAAGAAAACGAGATGAAGAGAAAATTCCTCCACGAGGGTAATTTCATGTACACATAGCACGAAGGTCAAGCCAGTTACAATACATTTTAAATGGTGTCCTTCTGCACCCTGTTACATATCTCTAAAAGCCTGCCTACTGCACTCACAGTAGTGTACTAGTAAACATTACCCATTTTACTTTTGTTGATGTGCTATCATAATAAACATAATAGACATAATAGAAATGTTCTGGAGAAAGGTGTTTAAAGGATTTTGTTACATTGTGAATCGAGAGTATACAAAACAACCTACACACTGATGTAGCAGAACTGTAAAAAAAATGTGTAGCATCTCATGAATCAAGATTTTTTTTATTATTATTTGCTTAGGATTAAATACCCATTATCCATTGATTCATAGATTTGCTTGAAAACTCTTCATAATGGTCACTTTATGCTCAGCAACATATTCTGGCCTTGGGGACCCCACGGCTCTCCCGTCAGCCTGCCTTATGTCCATTGCTCTGTCCCACCCATCACTCCTCCTTAAGATCCTACCATATGCACACCTTATCAGAACACGCAAACTTGCTTTAACACCTACTCAACTTACCAAGGTACACTTACATAC
>VKOC01000005.1:36955733-36969619 GCA_009364415.1 Spea multiplicata
CCCCATGTGCCCCCCCTAAATATGAAAGCTGGAGACGCCACTGCAAAGGGTCGAAGGTGCAAATGGTGCTGTTACCAGCCTGTGCAAGCGAGCAAAAAATGTGTCCCTTTTGAAAACCAATGACTAAGTGATCAAAAGGACTTGCATGGTAGGAAGTCACACCATGTAGAACACCACCTGCACTTCAGGTGTTAGTTTACTTTTTATTCTATTTTTTTAGTTTGTATTTTGCAGAAGGAAAAAGAAGGCAGTATATCACAGTAGAGCATGACATAGAATAAGATAGTTGTGTTCTACTGCATAGAAAGGGTTTTATGTTTGGGTACCCAACCGTAAAAGGAAGAGGCAACTCCGGATGGCATGCTGGCCACGTGGAAGTTGCAGAGGTGGTCTGTCTGGACAGATCAGAGGATCGTCTGCCAGCCCATGATCCCCAGTGTATCAGAGGGGAATTATAAAATGTTGCTAATTCAACTCCAGTCTTTATAGAAATATTAGGGATGCACTGAAATGAAAATTCATGTTTCACTTGGCCAAAACCAAAACTGACCCCAACTTTTATTAAAAATAAGTAACACCAAAACTGACAAAAAAATACAACAATAATATATATTAATATATATTATATATATATATATATAACAGCAATCACACTCCTATTATGCCCAGGCAGTGAGTACATGCTAGAAGCTGGGTATGATAGGAGTGTGATTACTGGCTCTCTATGCCATGCCAACCCCCTACACTTACACATGCATGTTATCACACACACACTCATTCACAGATACTCATTCATTTACTTAGTCATGCATACTCGCTCATACACCCTCACCCACGCCCTTACCTTAACTGCAGATCTCTCACTCGTAGACTTCTGCAGGCGCCCTGCTGCTCTGTATGAGCAAATTCTTTTGCCCCGCCCCCAGGGGAAGAAGGAATGGAGCAGAGTCACGTGACGTGCATTCACGTGACTCTGCTGGGTTCCTGCTTTTCCTGGCCGGTACATGAGACGGTGCTTGAGCAACGCTCAGGTAAGCAGCTTGGCCCCTGCGGACGATTATTTTCAGTTTTTTATGTTGACATTTTGGCGATAATGCCCTTTTCGGCCAATATATCGGTGCATCCCTAAGAAATTCTGTATTGGCCCGAATATAGGCCACACTCCCCCCCCCCCCCACACTTTCGGGGTTTAGCGCAGGGATGCGCGGTTCGTATCGCCTGACGCCCAGGACATGTATGTTTTTTTTTTCATTTAGCCCTGCTCCGGGTAAGCAGCATGGTTAGGATCTAGATCCCCCGCAGCGCTGCAGGGAGCCTGGATCGCCGGCACTTCTGCTGGGGCCCGGCTAGACACCAGGGATTCATGGGGTGCTTTGGTAAGTTGGGGGTGGCACTTCTAGGAAGCAGAGTGGTATAGGGGGCATAAAGCATATCTTGGGGGTCAGAGTGGCATATCTATAAGTAAGGTGCATTATGAATTGGGGGCTAAAAAATAGCTATTCGTTTTCTGTTTGTATATGACACATGCTGACAAACTGATAAGATACCAAAAATGTTAAAATACATGTATTCCTGTTCATTAGATAAAATACGGTTTTACCAATCCACTAGTGTGTGTAGTTTTTTTAAAAATATATTTTTTCTTTAAAACAGCACCAAACTTTAAGGGTGCAGCCTATAATAGAGTGCGGCCTATATTCGAGCCAATATGGTTTGTTTTCCAGATCAAAAAGCTGCACATTTTCTGATCCTAAAAAGGTGTGTAGCTGATAGATCCACTATCACGAATTCTAGGTTTCTGTTTCTTAACATATTTAACCACCTTTTTTGTCAAGGGAATAATTAAACGCACGTCCAAGATTTTTGGCAAACCCTTTAGAAATACTTGTGCGTCCGAAAATTTGTCTAGCACTTGCTGGATACAATTTAGGGTCAACAAAATGTGAGGGCTTTAGTTTTATTCTGACATACAAGCCAAGGTCTAACCAAACAACAAAAAAAATGACACGTTTTCCTGTGCTTAACATGTCAGTTAAAATTTATAACCATTAATGTTTTTTAAACAAACCAAGAAAAACTATGCACTAGAGAGGGGGGGAAATCCTGTTAATCAACACATCAAAGATTCATTTTTATAATAAAAGGGAAATAGTGCCAAATATAAAGCCCTTCATTGCTGAATACTTCCCAAGGCCACCGTATTACTAACCTCTCCATTAGATCCCACCAATTCTGATATACTGAGAACCTAGTATGATTAGGGGAAGAAACTGGAACAACTGGGATTTATCAGCCGTTGTCAAGAAACACATAAAGCTACAAGTCAACAAAGCAAGAAACTATTACACGAAGTATAAAAAGTAAAATAATCCAAAGAATTTCATTATGAACCTTACTGGAAGTCATGGGAAAGAGGTTTTTGGCATAACATTCTTCAAATATAAAGTTATCGCAATTTTCTTGAGAAAAAAAAGTTGGAATTTCATGTCACATTAATAAAATGTTAATTGAATTTATAGCTTCATGTTTCAATTACTCACACATGATGATGATAATTTTAAAAAGAAAATGCATTTGCTGTTAGCCACATCACCTAAATTTAATTTGTTATATATATATATATATATCTTGTGCAAGGTTCATAATTAAGGATTGAAAAAAATGGTCACCTAGAGGTCACACCACTTTAAGATTAATTGGAAGACCTTCTCCATGAGGGCCAATTTAGTGTCCAGGGTTTGCAGATTAAATATCATCAGGGAGTCCTTTATGTCAGTTGAATTAATGTGCCCATTGCTATACATGTATTTTACCTCCTTTATGTAAATTTCCTAAATCAGAAAGATGTCAGTGCTCTCCAGCTCAAGGATTCTGCCTATTAACATGGGTTCCAAAATCCACAATAAATATCATACCGTGTCAAGATTTCTGTAGAGAGCTCAGAAGTGACACCAGTAAGACTGATATGTCCCACGCTCGGTATAACCACCTTGAAAGGGGACATAGCTAATCTTGCTGAAAGAGCTAAATCTATCTTTGAAGACATGCCGTCTAGAATGGAAATAGCATGTCTTCCTCTCTTATAAAAAGGTATGTAGCAGAACTAGGAAGACTCGCATACATAAAATATATGAGTAAAGGGACATCTCAGGATCAAAGATCCATACTGGCCCCATAGAAGAAACATGAAAGAGGAATCAAAACATCCTCTGGGTTTCTTGACAGGGCACACTCTCGCATAGAGTCCACATGTGCTCTGTGAAACTCCAGAACGAAACATACATACACAATGGAGTCTGTTTACCTATGTTAATACAGGAAGACGCGTGCCCTTGCCCCCTCATCAAGGCTTTTGGGATTTTTGATTTTCATACATGTTCACTGTGAAGGAGCAGGGTAAACATCCTTATGTTTCACATATTTACAATCCACATTGCCTCCCAGATCTAGTGGAGATTGAGCTGCCAGGAACTACATACTCAACTTACCTTAACTTACCATGGGAGGGTCAAAGGGGACTCAACACAGCAGTACCCTAAAGCCAAAAACTGTTTTAACTAAACACTTTACATTTTTAATTAAAAGTAATCTGAATTTAGTTTATAGAGTAAACCCTGCAGGAATTATAAATATAAAAATAATTTAAAGATGCGCCTTTAATTCCTTATTTTTCACTTTGAGCACATCTTTGAAGATACACACTGCACCCAAGTTGCATTGCTCAGTGGTGGTGCTGCCTGACAGTAAAGAGTAACACTCTTATTATATGCTACTATCAACAGCAACATCTGAGTAACACAGCTCCATCACAGCCTAACATGATGGTGGGCAACAATACATGTCGTTTAATCTCGGTGTATTATGACATCATGCCCAGCTGCCTCACACTGCAATCTTGTGTGCATATTGCATTACCATTGGCTTTGACAGTTGCATCAGCAACCACCTCTAACACATCTAGTAATATATTAACCAGCATGCTGATTTCTGACTTTTTTGGGTCATTTTCAATGTTTATACAAACCAGTACAAAAGATATTGGATGTAGGTTATCCTGACCTACATGCCTCTTGCACGTAGGTCCCACAAAAGTTATGTAAAAGTTATTAAAAACATGTATAGCATGTATATATATTATATAAAATACCTTTTAAAATGTGGAGAAATCCTGATGAGGATAAGAAGACACAAGTAAATATATCAGTGGGCTGCAGAAAATTATTAAAAACAAAATGCTTACCTGAGTTTCTGCTTTGACCTGAGATCGCAACTTCTCTCTCATTGCTTTTTCATTAAATTTGGCACTTCTTTTGACATAGATTCCACCATGCTGTGGGAGATATAAATGTATATACAAGAAACTCACTCAATAAAATCAGTGCACATGTATGGAATTGCCATTGCCATACATGTATATACACCTTCTGTAATCGTCTCCAGATTATGCATTTGTAGCCTCACTGTGCAAACACTTTGATCGGGAGTCCTTAATAGATGACCAATTTGCTAGTGAGATCCATAAACTATTCCAAATGCGATAAACATAGAATCTTACATGATAGGTACAGTTGCAAATAGGCGATAAAGAGGGATAAGAGTGATAAGTGATAGGAGTGTGTTAAGTGTCATAGAAACCACAACCCATCCAGTTCTGTCTTTCTGTATCATTACAATATTTAATTTAATCAGGCTCTGCCACACAGGCAGCCAAACACACAGACACCAGGACAGGCTCTGCCACACCTGCACTCAAACACACACCAGGACAGGCTCTGCCACACTGACACCCACATCCAAAATGCTTTCCACCCTGGTTTGCTGTTTGTTTTTCCCCCTTGTGTATTGATGCCCCAGCCAGCCCCCCTTTGATTTTAATGTATTTCCCCCCACACCCTTGTGTATTGCCCCATGTGGATTTGTGCCCCCAGCCAGCCCCCTTTGTACATTATGCCCCAACACCCTTGTTGTATGGATTTATGTGATGTCCCCAACCAGCCCCCCTTTGCATTGTAATGACCCATGTATATTGAACCCAGCCAACCCCCCCCCACCTTTGTGTATTGATTTATGTGGTGTCCCAACCCCTGTTGTGTACTTATACCCCCTAGCCACCCCTATTTTGTATTTAATTGTTGTACCAATGCACCCCCCTTTGAATATGGCTCCCCTTCCGCCTATTACCAACTATTTTTTTTAATACGTTTTTGCTGCCATCTTTCACTGCTGCTCTCCTCCAATGTGCTCTTCTACTTGTCACGAGGAACTGTTCACATTGATGATGTGACGTACCGCTCAAGGGGGCGGAGTCACACGGAACAGGACACAGGGCGGCACTGTGAAGCCACACTGATCGTTTAATGATTTTAAAGCGGCCAGCGTGTCTTACCGCTGCTTTAGGACTCACAGCTTTAGGTCACTGGACCCACATCGGCTGCAATGGCATCTCGGTGCCAGCCCACCACGGATGCTGCGGGCATTACGGACGACCCTGGCGTGGCCGAATCGGCCACTTAAATGGGCGGCCGATGTAGAATCAGGGCAGCCAGGGGGGGAATTGCCCCCCTGCCCCAGGTTATGTAACATGAAAGTCATAGTTTATTTTTACGTTGCTAACGATCAGACACGTGAACACGCTTAAATGTGAAAGAAAGGTTAGATTGCTCAAGGGTTCAAATCAAAATGGTAACACGTCAGTCCTAACGTGTCTGCTTCTGAGCTTAAAAGGCATGAACAAGATAATATCCAGCAATATGCACAGACAATATTTACGATGAGTTTGTCACCGGCTTTTTACGTACCTGTGAAAAATACCAGCCATACAGGGGGAGAAATTTCAAGCCATCCTTCAGAACGTATCGAACATGTCCCAGGGCATTTTGCTGTATAGCCATCATGTCGGCGATGATCCAATCGACTATTAGGAAAACACACATTGGTAGCGGATAGAATCATCCTTGGTAAAAAGCATGAATTAATAACCATTCAAACCATTATATCATAACATATATACGAGCGCTATGCATAAAAAAAAAAAAGACAACAGAGTAGATGGGAGAATCATATTACATATAACTTTAATATTTACTACACTGCTCAGCATATAGATAACATTTGTTTTACAACAAATAAAATGTCATACTAACCTGTGCACTGGTGATTGGACAGGTAGACGATATTCTCCTTCTTTGGCAAATCACCATACATTATTATCTACAAAACAAATAGAATTTGAATTAGAGACAAAAAAAAAATGAATGAGAAAAATGTGACGTTTTAATGTTTTGGGGCGATTCTGGCATAACATTTTTGGCCAATAAATTAGTTTGCTGCGTTATTATATTTAACAGACACCTTCTCAAATCGTCATTTACAGTACACCTCTTTGCAGTTGGCATTTAATTGAGCAGGTGTTGGTTTTAGGGATTCACTTGCAAATTCAGCATTATCTCCTGGGATTAATCACTGGAAGAATGATTTCAGATTTTGTTGGTTCTCCAAGAAAACCATATGCAGGGTAGATCCTGAGGTTCCAACACTCTTCTGGGTCAAGTGACACCAGAATTACCACCACTAGGTATAACCTGTTTATCTAGGAATTATTTAGCAGTACAGCAACACTTGTTCCCAACATACTCTCCAAATGGGTTCAGACATACGGATCAATAAAATGAGAGGGACTAGGGGGGGGGCGTATGGATATGGAGCTGGGATAAATACTTTTTCTTGGATAAAGTAACATGAACGTTCCCTTTACCCAGTATTATATTTTTATAAATAGCCAGCAAATTTGACCCCATAAGCCTCGAGTGCCGTATTGTAACATTTATAGGAGATCACTGTATAATGCGTTTAACTGACCAAAAAGCAAGACACCACAGCATTTACTTATTTTTATATAAACTTAAAACTAAGAAAATAAAAATGGAGTTGGGTTTGTTTGAATCAGGCTGTTGCGTATATATCATTTTTAAGGGAGCATTCTCATCTCCAAAAACCTGCAAGCATTAATGCGAGCTTCTTGCACATGCTCACTAACGCTCCATGCTACTTGGATGTCAGTTCCCCATTTCCACGCAAATTAATTTTTGAGGGGGTTCTGCAGAACTACACAAAACTTTAAAGAGATTACCTAATAAAGTACATATGATGGCTGGGGTGTCCCATAAAGTAGGTCTGATTTTCTCCCCAAATACTATATTTAACAGTTTTACAAACTAGTTAACGGAAGAAACACACATAAAACACATGAAAACACATAAAGCCCACCTAAAGTGCATGCCACTGGGAAAAGTATCTAAATGTCCTTTTCTCATGCTTTGTAAGATTATCTCCCCCTTTTGCAGTAGAATGGTTTAGGCAATCTTGGCCAATCATGCTCTTTCCCCAGCAGAAGCTCATTGGGGTTGTCGGTTCTTCATAACGTGTAGTAAAGACAAGGAGCTCTTCCGCAAACCCTCCCTTTAGTGAAGGGGAGACCCCATTTATTAGATGATGCACACTCCGTAACAGGCTTTAAAACTAAATATCACCAAAACACGGAATAGCAAACACAAATCACAAGGTGCAGGCAGTTTTAATAAATTAATTTACTTATGCTAAGAGCTGTGATGGAGACAGGTCCTTTCCAAACATGTTTACAGAACTGCAGCGGGATCAAAACAGAAAACAGAAATGCACATACGAAACTTTCTATCTGTCAAAGACCTTAGTCGTATGCTTGCTAAGCAAAGCAGCAGTTTATCATTGAGATAAATTTACACTAAACTAGTGATCATCACCATTTTCCCTGCAGACCAGCAATCACATGCTCTTTAATGCATATGATAGCCAAGTGTTCCTCTTAGATTATCATTTGCTCCCCTTGCTAACCCTTCCTACTTAGCTGAAAGAGCATTATGGGAGATGTAGTCCTGCAGCAGCTAGAGGGCCACAGGTTGGACACCCCTGTCCTAAAGGTAAGCGACTTATCTACAGGTAAAGAAAGCCCATTAAAGTATTAACAAAGTAGTTGCATTCTTTCCTGGTAAGGCAGCATGTCTGTAAACTGTGCCTTTAACAATGTTTCATAAATACAATATTCTTGTGATTCCATAATCTACATAAGCAAGCAATTAGCGCTCCTGATTAAAATAACCTATATGCACACATCAGAAATCTACTCAATGCGAATACCACCGGGGGCTGCCATCTTAAAGACAGTTTAGCGTCCCCGGCATCCCTTCTAAAAGAGAATGCATCGGTGGTCTGATGATCTTTGCCACTGATCAACAGCCAATCAGAGGAAGCGCTCCAATTTAAAAGGCATTAAATTTAAAGAGACAACACAGCTATCCCATGCATTAAAGCACATATGACAGCTGGAGTGACCTCTTTACTTCCAAGTATCCCGATGATTACTCCCGTACATTAAAGGAACATCTTTTTACCCGACCATTCCAAAGTGCCTGTGTGAGTCTCTTGGCATCATCCCTTCACAGCCGATGGCCTTTGAGCCCATTCGGCTGGCCAATAAACTACTGTGCCAAATGACATCAAACGTGTTGCAAGGGGACGAGAATATTGGTGATCGCTGGCGCCGGCACACGATGAACTCCAGTGCCGCTTCCTGGGAGGTTTTTGTCCCTGCGCTTAGTGCTGCACCCACTGCCAAAAATCAGAATACATTACAGCCATCACTACCATTGCTGTTGGCCAAAAGAATGAACTCTTGTATGTTAAACGCATCCCCTGACCGAATAAACACGCTCGATTGGCAAGGGCCCTCCTTTACTAATGTATTAAATCAAAATGTCTGTACTTACACGGCTGCACTTTGGGTACCTCTTGCTTTATTATACTGTAAAGCGCTAGATACATGTTCACACTAATAAATAGTAAATAAACAGTAAATAAAAAGAAACACAATGTTTCATGCACACAATGTTTCATGCACAGGCGTTTGCTTCGTCAAAGTGGTACGATTATCGATAGATCACGACGCCGGGCAAAAAGTTACACGCAGAGAAAAAAATGACCCTTTTTCCTTAAAGTCGGTCCCAGGAAACGTTGTGATTTATGAAAAAAGAAAATAATGGTAGTGTCCCCAATATAATATATATATATATATATATATATATTTACTCACAGAGTCCATTGCACACCATTCCAAGATTGTAAGCAGGGCTCTCTCCACCTAATGTATCGGTTTGAATATATGTATAAAGTGCTGCCTAAATTGTTGGCGCTATATAACATGATTATTCCTATGCAATATGTTTTAAGGTCTTCCATGCCTTAAAACACAAGGAGCATGGCTTGTAGCTCACACACAATGGCCGTGAAATGTGATCCAGCCAATCCTATCCTCTAAAGAGCTACTGACTTTGGCTGCCATTCTTGACGGTGACCTTGTAAGACCAGCATTTTAAATACTGGATTTCGCTTAATTTTTCACATAATAAAAAAAGAAAAATAAATGTAGTTATCTTTTGTCCACATACTGAAAATACAGGAATCCGGCCAAGTTCACTACACTAACTCCCAATATATCAGTAATTCTACTCTACGTAACATATTAAATGATACAAAGATAGCTTAAAGCGTCCAATTACTTTTCAAAGAAACCTTCACGGTAACGTCCGTCTCTTCCATATAACATACAAGCGCATTATTGTATGATGCAGAGTAGATGGAAGCCAAAGACACATGGGCCATGCCCACAGGATGCCTCCATCCAGCCCAAGGTCGATTGAGGGATGGAATCACAACGTGCTACACTACACCGTGGAACCATGTTTTACGCCTGCATTAACTCATTACTCTCCTCACTAGCAGTTAAATAGGAAATGTGGTTGCAGTGTAATAAAAGATCACTGACAGAATGAACCTCCAGCCAGGAAGTGGATGTAAAGTGCAGACCGGTAACCACGTGGAACAGTAACATTCACCCAATGTATACAGAATAATGCTATTTATACATCATTGAACCGACCCATTAACCCTTCTTCAATGGACTGCACCAATGTAAACTACCATTAACCCTTCTCCTTCCATGGACTGCGCCAATGTAAACTACCATTAACCCTTCTCCTTCCATGGACTGCGCCAATGTAAACTACCATTAACCCTTCTTCTTCCATGGACTGCGCCAACGTAAACTACTATTAACCCTTCTTCTTCCATGGACTGCGCCAATGAAAACTACTATTAACCATTCTTCTTCCATGGACTGCACCAATGTAAACTACTATTAACCATTCTTCTTCCATGGACTGCACCACTGTAAACTACTATTAACCCTTCTTCTTCCATGGACTGCACCACTGTAAACTATTAACCCTTCTTCCATGAACTGCACCAATTTGAACTACTATTAACCCTTCTTCTTCCATGGACTGCACCAATTTGAACTACTGTTAACCCCTCTTCTCACATGTACTGCACCAATATAAAGTTGTTAATTTAAACAATTTACCCAAAATATCACTAAATGACATCTCCAATGGTCTCTGACCAGTTATCACCTACACTGGCACTGTCCCTACCGCCTCCCACCCGTCAGAGGAAAGAGCCCTCACCTGCACCCCGGTGTAGTGCTGGAAGAAGAAGAGCACCAAACTCTGGTAGAGAGTGTAGAGCCGGTCGTCCCCACGTCGGTAAAGCCTCTCGGGCAATACGGTGCTCAGGGCCCTCCAACAGCCCCAGGCCAGCAGGTAAGTGGGGGCCGTCCCCAGCATGACAGCCGCTGGCAGCATGTAACGCAGGGAATAGGTGTGAAGCACGGCGGACAGAAGCATGGCTGCACCTCACACATGCACCCAGGCAGACGGGAGCTACCGATACTGCACCTACTGACAACCGGCAACACGTGAGAGGGCGGGGCCGGGGTGCCGGCTGACAGGGGGCGGCCCCGTAGCTGCACCCGGAAATACTTGGCTCTCTGTGGGGGGGAAAAAGATTCCTCAGATTGACATGCATGGGGATAACAGCCGGCTCGGCTAGCGACACCACGCCGCTTTCCCTGAACACGGCGGCAGGGGATTTAAAAAGAAAAAAAATGAATGTGACCAGTGTGCTAGGACGTCAGATCGAGCGTAAGAGGCGCAGCAGCCATCTTTGACACTGGCAAAATCCCTTACGTTGTCATAGTATAGTAGTTACAGTTGTAGTGATTCCTGTGCGTTTACGATAAGGCCAAATGGTACACAAGTCAGACAAAAAGGTGGGCGTGAACCTGCACTCTAGGATCAGCGTCCCTAGTGCTTTCAAGGTCAAAGGGACCACGAAAAATGTTACTAAACAAATAATATTATTCTTGGAAAATAAATACAATTATGATTTTTTTTATTGCTGCCCATTCCCATTATTCACACAGTGACTGCAAGATTTTCTTTTTTGTATACAGAATGGTATTATATCTCCCATCATTTCATTTGGCCAAAGAAGGTGACTCGTTTAGGGGGCGTGGTTACAGAAAGTTTTTGTGACTTAGTAAGATAAAAAACACATTTTAGAATGTTTCTATACATGCTAGTGAGACATTTAGGGCTGACACACAACACACCCAAAAAACATTCTGGGGGGGGGTATTTATATGTAAATTCTCAATATAAACTCACTATAATCTCTGCATTATCATTTATTTTTTTTATATAGCGCCATCATCTTCTGTAGCGCTGTACAATAGGTAGACAGGACATAACAAGTAGTATATAACATAACATTACTTCCAGAAACAACAGGAGGGCCCTGCTGCATTTGTGGAAATAGTTTCATTTAATAATTGTTATTAAGAAAATCTGTTTGTTTTTTTCCGAGAACAACTGGCGGCAAACTGAATTCTCTGGTTCCAAGCATTTCCCACTGAGCATTGACTGTAAGGATTTTTATAATTTCTGCATGTTGTTGACATGTTCTGGCCCATTGATAGGTATGACATACCGGCACTTTGGTCCGTAGAGGGGAGGTAAAGCATACACATCAGAACACATGTTTACACACACACACACACACACACATATACTGGCACTAACAGATACTTACAAACACATTTACACTAACGCACTCATGCCAACAAACATTCCCGCTAACAAGCACACACATACTGGCACTAACAGATACTTACAAACACATTTACACTAATGCACTCATGCCAACACACACATACACACTCATGCTAACACACATTCCGTCTAACAAACACACACTCTAACCCTCTCCTCACCCCTTCTACTTAAGAGTCTTTTCTCTTGCTGCTCGCACATTGTGTGCTGATCTATTTGAGAAGCGATGCTACATTTCTTATTCAACTTTATGACTTCACTATGCATTATTACAGCATAACCATATGTATTGTTGTCAGGGGAATGTCCCTTGATTGAGGGTTCAGTTCCTCTGAACAGTCCCCTGAAAACCTATTTAAGTCTAAATGTTATATTTCAAAAGCGATTTTTGTTTTTGTACCTTCATGATAACATTAATATTTCTGCATTATTTGTGTTCAGCTGTTATTTTCTCATTTACTGTACCTACGCAGGATAAAAGGGGCTTTTTTAGATACCAATATTTTGATCATGTCAATGAAAATTAAAAATAAAAAAACAGCTCTATTTGTCCTGAATTTACAAATACCCAATGTTTTATGTTTGTTTGTTTTTTTGTGTGCAAGTTATAGGGCAATAAGTACTAGTATCGTATTTCTATTTTATAAGAGCATAAAAAGCCCCCTTACATTCTACACAATTTATTCTTATTTTTGTACCTGCAGGGGGAGCTCAGAGGTCCCAGGAGAGCGATCACATGGCATTATTTTTTTTGGTGTTGCTGAATGCCTTGATTTCAAGGCATTTCAGCAACACTGGCTGAGTGACAGAAGCACTTGTTGATTGCTTCCTAAACTCTTTACAGGAGCACCCCTGCAGTTTTTTTTGGTGTTGCTGGATATCGAGGGATTGCATCAACAACGGATGAGCAAAGAAAGCAATCGTTGATCGCTTTCTAAGCTCATTATACCCCATGACATGCCAGGCACATCAGCTGCCGTTAACTGAGCCCTAATACCTGTAGTGCCTGGCACATCACTTTTCGATAAGGGGTTAAAGGTTTTAACAGTAGTGAATGGCACTTTGAAAAACTTCAGCAGCCTATTTTATTGACTGCTACTTTCAAAGTGACACTCCAGCCATCATATGCCCTTTAACGCAGATGATAGCCCAGAGGTCTCTTTACATTTTTGCAGAATCCCCCCAAATGCACTTTCCCCTTTGCCGACCCACCAGCCATTTTACACGCATGTGGCAGTATAATGAGACACGTGCATACATGGAAAATACTTCAATTTCAATAGGAGTGCTTTCTTCCCATTGATTGGCTGCTTCAAGCAGAATACTTTTAATATGCATTCATTTGTGAATGTGATAAAAATCATTTGTTGGTTATGTTTGTATCAGAACAATATATTTCTAATAACCCCATTATTACAAATGCACTGTTTTATTTCCACCAAATACAGTGCGTACTTCCTATTTATTTGCTTATTTGTTGGACTTACAAAAATGGAAATGCAGTGAATAGAATTCTGAAAGAATGTTACTATGTACATTTGAATGCCGTTAGCTAGAATATTAGTAACATTTTTAAATGAAGACACAGGCCTACTAATTTTTAATGTAAGGTCTGATGAAGGACTTGGTCTATCGAACAACATTTATCACACTCACACATACGCATGCACATTTCTGGCATTTCTGAGTTGACATTTATAATTGGAATATCTTGGTTTTTTAAAAAAAAAATATTTCGTTTCAAATATGGACTTTATTAACGTATATACTTTTGTGAAGTATTTATAGGTTGTAAATAACTAAATTTTGAGAATTTATGGAAAAAATGATGTATGTTTTTTTTTT
>VKOC01000005.1:36969719-36982706 GCA_009364415.1 Spea multiplicata
CAATTTTATGTACATTTACAGTACAGTATGAATGTGATACAAATAATTATAGTGGTTTACATTTGTTTCTGATACACATGTTCGTACAAGTGATGTAGATTGTATATTTTGTATTTTAACATAATTCAGTACTTGTACTTTCATGCCAACTGGGTTATATACATATCAATTTTGCAGTCCAAAGGCCTATACAAATACATGTCCCTAACACCCTTTTAAATGCCCCTTCTTTTCTTAAACTCAATGTTTCTTCAATAATGTTACTACAATAAAGTGTAATAAAAAAAAACTCTTTTTCCTAAGAAAAAAAACTATTTATTCTACCATAATACTCGCCTTCACAAAATCTACAGATGTCAACCTTTACTTTAAACAACCCTTCTCTAAAATATTGTTTACCTTCTTTATTATATTTGCATATTTAATCGTTTAAAACTTGTCCTCTGTCTCTTCTCCTTTCCGAGCTTTATGTATTGAAAGGCTTACAAGGCAACCTGGTGCATTGTGTCTTGTAAGGAAATGTAAGTTCAATGTCATTTATAACCTTTCAGGCATTATTGTTAACTTTGGGATTGGAGTGATAACATTCACACAACCTCACCTGGAGTCTGGTAGTCTATTAATATGACTGCTCCTGTCTATGTTTCTATGATTGATCAATCTATTTTGAAGGCAATTGGGCGCAGCTAGACCTGTTACTTTCATCGACCCATCACTAACCAATAGGGAATGCCCTTGACTCTTAACTAGCTATTGATGGCCATATTGTCTTCTTCCCTGACAGTTAAGGGGTTAAATCAGGAGCTATTTGTTTTCTAGTTGCGACTCAATTTTAAAGCACAGTTTTTATATATTACTGAGCTGATTTAAATAATACTTCATGCTTTGGTAACGGAAAAAAAAATCCAGCTGTCAGTATTTCCCTCCGCACTGCCATTCTTTTGTATTATTATTGTATTATTTTCCACTTACGGTGTTGGGGAGGGGAGTTGTGTAGGTGTCAACTCTGATTCACAGTCGATTAAAAATACTGAACTTTGTATAGAACATAAAATCCGTTTCCACAATTCACTCTGACATTTACTTCTCTGTCTAAACATCACAATTTTTCTTTTTGCAGAGGCGTAACTTGCAAAGGTGAGCACGTTGCCTAAGAGGCACAGTGAATTTGGTGAATAGTAATTAAAGTGAAATGCACCTTAAGTGTATGCGGTATACATTTGTAATACCTGGCTGCTTTGACAAAGAATTAATGAAACGTTTGTGTTTCTCTGTATATGAGAGTTTGCTTGTCTGTACTGAAAATTGCTTGCATTGGAGCATTAGCCACACAGCAAGGCAAATAGTTGCAAATAAGTAAATATGTCGGAACAAAAGAGTTCTTTTCAGCTCGAAGGGGAAACAAAAATTGTGTACACTGGTTCTTATGAGGACTTCCTTCTATACCTTTTAGCACGAAAGAAAAACAGGAAGTATTATGTGTAAAGGAAAAGTACTTCCCCTCTGGCTAAAATCATTACTGTATATTAAGGGCCATCTCTTATTTTAACTATGGTTAGGGGCAGCCAAGTAAGCAGATTTAGCAGTTGCTTAAAGTTGTTGTAAGGGGCACCAACAGAGAATGCAGGCGATATTAGACAGATTTTTCATGAAGTTATATCAAGATAATTTTATCTTTATTTTTACTAGAATTCTTTTTTTGCATCCTTTTTCATACAGATGGAGATCTTTTTGCTCAGGCCCCCTTTAAACTTAGAGCCACTCCTGGCTATAGTCATCATCTTCACTGTTCCAGTTTGGAATAATTATTCCATAAAAGGAAAAAGAGGCTACATGGTTTATGAATGTGTACAAAAAGAAATCGCCTTTACCTCTGTAAGGACAGGAAAATTGTAATGCATCCATATTTTTCAAATAAATATTTCATTGTAATTTCACGTTTCATTTAAAGTAGATCATACCGGTATAAGTGGTACACACATAACCCAGGACATACTTGAAAACAAGAGAAATCTTCCGTGTAAAAATCCTTTTTAAATAAATAATTGAAGCATATTTTATCACTGACAATTTCACCTTAAATTCATGTTACCATTAAAATCAGAACGACACAACTGCAACTGCCCGCGTATATGAAAAGTCCCTTGATGCAAGTACGAGAAGTTTTGGTTAGAGGTGTTTTGAATATTGAGGGTTTGGTCCCTTTGCCAGTAAGCAAATTCAGAGGAGAAAGAATATACCACTAGTGATGTTACAGCCAGTAGTATTCAGGAGCTTTTTTTTTTTTTTTTTTTTTTTTTTAATTATCTGCAGATGTTTTAACCCCCTCCCCCCCAACTTGGTGAAAGGTTTATTAATCTAACAACAAATAGGCCCAGACTGGGCATCTGGCACCCTAGGCAAATGCCCGGCGGGCCGTGGCTGATCTCTAGTCTGTAGAGTGTTCTGTTGTCACATTAAGTCTTAATTAGCATCTTAGAGTCGGTAGAATAAATGTAAAGTCACAAACAATAACAAACTGGTACAAAAGGAGGAGAGGGCCCTGCTCTTGTGACCTTACAATGTTGAATTATTATGTATACATTTTATATTTTTAGTGCAAACATCTACAGAGGAACAATAAATACAAAAAAATAAGAAATAATTTTATCATATTTCCAGAAGGAGTGAAAACTGATCGTTGATCACTTTCTAAGCTTGTTTAAGTCTCATGACGCGTCAGGCACGTCATAGGTCGTTAAGTGACCGTTTTGCATGACATGCCTGACCCGGCAATGGACGTTAAGGGGTTAAACAGCCTACTCAAATACATACATTGGCATCAATATAATGCAGGATCACATAGCCTTGTTCTACAAATGCTTCTAAACACACTACTAAAAGCAAAAGATGTCCCCTTTTAGCCATTTGAAATATTCACATCTATGGTCTCTTGGTATCAGAGATGATAACTGGGCCTCTCTGTGTGGCATTTGATCCTGCCTATTTCCAACCTGGTACTTCTCACTCTCTGTCCACTGGTTGACGTAATACAGTCTACCACTTGTTGCCTTCTTGCATATCCTCCAACATTTCAGATCTAGAAAATCAAGAAACCTGTGTTGGGGGATGTGGCTAGAAAGAGGCAGGGGAAGAGCTAAAAGTGTGTGGCCACTCTCCCACCTTACCTCAACAATCCATCTTCCACTGCAAGGTTCCATGTGGGAGTTGGATTGGAGGTTTATGCTTTAGCAATAGAGCTATGCTTTTACAGGTCCCTGGGCTGGACAGAGGATATCAGAGGAGCTATCCAACCTGCCTGCGATCCATCAACAGCTACATGGACAGTGGGACACTTGGCAGGTATGCTCTTGACTTAAATTCACCCCTTCCACTCTTACACATTCTAGAGAGGGAGAGTTTCTAATGCCCAGGCCCGCAAATTTACCTAGTATGCTCAAGGCAAAAATATTCCCAAATATTCCCTTCAATTACATTTTCCTCTGTTTTGACATCTGTATTCCTTTTACCTCCAAACAAAAGTGTGTCCCTAACATTTATGATGTTAGGTCCAGTGAGAACAGAGTATGTAAGTTGAGAAAGTAGTTGCCATGGAAACATTTTAACAATGGAACACAGAGGGACAAAATATGCTTGCTACGATGGCTAAATAATGTATTTTCTGGAACACAGGTCTTTACCTTTCTTTTTTATTGAAAAGAAAAAAAAACATTCCTAAATAGTTGCCTGTATTGTTGTTTCCCCCCAAAACAAACACAGCCAGTTATTTGTGGGGTTTGCTTCTAAAAGATTTATCCATTTTTTAATCATGTGCATCTTAAATTCCACCCAAAAATCAGTAATCAAGATGGAATATATAAACAAATATGATTTATACATCAATTTTGGATGAGACAGAAGACTAGCATACATTTTATAACTGATTAATGTTTTTATTCAATTTTAGGGGCATGCAATACACACAATCAGCAAGTGTAGGGCAGGCCTTCAAACCTGTAAGGCAGATCTCCCTATTGGGCAATCAGGCTCCCTGATGCGCTGTTGCTCAATGGGCACGTTGCAAGGGAAATCTGGTGCATTTACACTATGGAGCACCGTGCCTGGACAGCACAGCATCCATTGCATGTCTTATCCTATGTAATTACGCCATCCAATATAATGTCATCCTCAGCATTAAAAAAATGGAAATCACAAACGGGGTGGCCGAGGTACTAGCCTGGGTTAAGTTAAGGGCAGCGCCTGACTTCTTTTCTGCTTAGTGAGTCTGATCCTGTATTGCCCTATCTGGGTACCGTAACTGGCTTATCTGACTACTTGTTTAGTATAAAAAACCCAGCTGTGTCCAGCCATCCATTCTGCATTAACGCCTGGCATCCTGCATCACCCATCTGTGAGTCCAGCCAGAAGTTTCCTTGTACATTTATCTGGAGCGGACTGTGCTTTGCCAATTACACCAAACTTCACCTGCACCACACAGAGTTTCCTCACTATTAGGATCATCTGAGTCCCTCTCAGCTTAGCTTGGGTCCAACTAATTGCTAGGTTATTTGGGGTCTAAAGAACGAGTGCTTATTTGGTGACGTACACATAATCTCCA
Organism: Spea multiplicata; assembly: GCA_009364415.1. NCBI lineage: Eukaryota > Metazoa > Chordata > Amphibia > Anura > Pelobatidae > Spea > Spea multiplicata. Next base: position 36,974,317 of record VKOC01000005.1, read on the forward strand.
TAGCATTCTGCATCCAGCATTAGACGTAATTCTAAGGTGGAGCTGCATGAAATGACATAATATGCCCAGGTACATATCTGATCATAAGCAAAAAAAGTGGTTTTTAGAATTAAACTTTGTTTATGGAAATCTAGTGTCTTGATTTAATTCATATTTGTTTGGACATACATTAAACGTAGTGAAACCACTATCCCTTCTTCAACAAATATAAATCTTAATATAACATGTATTTGAAATCTATCACTACATCAATATCTACAACTAGGACTGCTTGTCACTGCCATTTCTTGAGTGCATCTTTTTGTTGGTACTTATTTTTTTCATTCATCTCTTTTTAGCTCAGAAGTGGCAGAAAACAGTGAGAAACTTAAGGCCAAAAAGCCATACCTCCAATGTGGAAACAAGCCCAATCGAATCAACTATTCACAAAAACACATGAACCTGGATGTGTTTAGAAATATGAACTGTTTTGCTTCAAAGAGTACTTTTTAAAAAAAAAAAGTATGTATAGGGTGTAAACCCAAGTTTCACTATATATGAAGATGGAGCCACTTCTTGTGGTAGAAAGGGATCAGTGGCGTCTCCAGCTTTCATATTTAGGGGGGGCACATGGGGGCCAGGGACCAGATAGCGGCGGGGCCATTATAAAATGGTAATATACACCTATAATATATATATAGTATATATTAATATACTTATATATATTATACACACAACACGTTAGACGTGCAATTTTTAACTAATAATAATGGCGCTTATTACCCCTGCTTCCGATAAATATATTAATATATAGCTCCTGGCTGCTGGATATATATTAATATTTGAACCCTGCTCGCTTGGTATGTATTATTCGTCCCCGGCTTCGATATATAGTTAATATTAGTTCCCCCTGCGAGCGAATAATATATTAATATTTTAGCCCGCTGCTGCCAATATATATAAATATTAAACCCCTGCCAATCTATAAAATATTAGACCCTGCTGCCAATATATAAATAAATATTAGCCCCTGCTGCCAATACATATATATATACATATATATAAACATTAGACCCTGTTGCCAATATATTTTATAGTGAAAAAATTGGACCCTACCCAAGCATTTCCTTGGGTCCTGCTCAGCGCTCCCTTGCATGCAATCACTCCCTCCGCTACCACACCGAAAAAAATATATTTGCCACACTGACTGCAGATCGGGAGAAGACAGTGAGAGTCAGTCCTGCACCGTGACAGTGAGAGGTCCTCTCCCCTGTAATCATCCCCAGAGTCCCTTTGTCCCCTCATTCACTAAACCATACCGCTCTTTTACTTACACCCTGTAGTTCAGGTATAGATCAAATAAACAACACATGGAAACAACACATGCAACTGAATTAGACAAAAAAAACCCTGTATTTGCATGTATACATAAATAATGTATGGAAACATAGCAGATACAGATCAACAGAATTATACACACTATTTGACATCCAAACAACTATAAATCATTTTTATCACATTATTAAAATCCCAGAAATCAAAAAAGTTAAAAGGCCCAAATAAATTAAGATTAGACATAATGGAATCAAACATTTGCTACTGCAAAAAATTTTAGGTGAAAAAGTCCAGTTTTATTCAGCGCAACAAAACAGTGATAGCATTATTCTTAACAATATTAATGCAACACAACCATCTTAGCACTGCGTCACCAAATGAACAAATGAACGCCTCATTACAGATAACACAATGCATGCAGCTGCATATAACTAAGCTGAGTACCACTTGGTCTGAGAAGGCCTGTGAAACCAAAGGGGAATAGCGTCCTGTATAATGAAATCAAGAACTGAGTTTCACAAACTCTGAACCAACATCTACGTTTCCTTTTAATAATATATTCAGACTGAAATAAGAGTAAATAACACAAAACCTTTACTTTTCCTCTCACTGATTTCTAGGCCTAGAAAGTTTTGTCCTCTGAAGTGACCACAAAATCTGGATAAATAAAAATTACAAAGTTCTATTTAACCCTCTACAGCAAGTAAAGTGCCAGGAAACAGATGACCAAACTCATATCAGGACAGGCTCTGCCACACTGACACCCAAATACACACCCCAGGGCAGGCTCTGCTGCCACATGGACCCCCACACCAGGATGGGATAACCTACTAATATTATTAAGTATATACTACTACTAGTATAAAAATGCTTTCCACATTGCTTTGTTGTTTGTGTGTATTGCCCCTTGTGTATTTGTGCCCCCCCAGCCACCCTCCTTTGGGCATTTTTGCTATACACCCTTGTGTATTGATTTATTTGATGCCCCCAGCCAGCCCCCCTCCCTTGTGTACTGATTTATTTGATGCCGCCATGGGTAGCTGCCCCCCTCCCTTGTGTATTGATGCACCAACCCCTTCTAATGGTTATTATAATGGCCCCCATACAAATGTGTATTAACCCCCCTGATGTGTAATTATGTCCCCAGCCTGCCAGCCACCATCTTTATGTATTTTATTTTCCCAAGGCAGCCCCCCCCCTTGTTAATGTGCCACCTCCAGTGAGATCTGGTGTACTTGCTCTAGTGCACTGCTCCTTGCTCTTAGAGCAGGGGCGTCCAACCTGCGGCCCTCCAGCTGCTGCAGGACTGCATCTCCCAGAATGCTCTTTCAGCTAAGGGGCTGGCCGAGGAGTATGGGAGATGCAGTCCTGCAGCAGCTGGAGGGCCGTAGGTTGGACACCCCTGTCTTAGAGCAAATAACACAAATATTAAATAATGGCATTTTTAACCCAAACATATTTAATGGGGGTTCTCCTTTTAATTTCAAATGACATTTGAAGACCCTCAACTATTTTTTTTAAATGAAATAATTACTTTTTTGAAGTCTTCGTTTTTCCGCCTTAACACCGCTGCTCTTGCTCTCCTACCGCGTGCTCCCTGTCACAGAGCATCTGTTCCGAAAGTGCCCGCCCCCTTGAGCGTCACAGTGCATCTTCAAAGGGGCGGGACGAAGAGCCTCAGCGATTGGCAAGCCATTAAATGGCCGGCTGCTTACAGTTTCAAAGCGGTTTTAAAACCGCTTTGAAACTGTCAGCCGCATCGGCTGCAATTTCAGCTCAATCTGCCGGCACACCGGGAAATGTCCCGGTCTCCCGGCGGTGGGCCGGGTCAAAGCGGCATCGCATTTCAATTGGGGGGGCACACTGGGGGGCACAGCATAATGTAGGGGGGGCCATGGCCCCCTCTGGCCCCCCCCGCCGACGCCACTTACCCTTTGTTACGTACTTTACATTTTTTAATTATTATTTATCCCTGTTTACATTTCTCTGGCCTAGGGCTAGTAGCTTTTTAATTACCAGCCAGGGGGTTTCTACTTACATTAGTAGAATGTTAGTTAAATGTGTGTTATCTGTAGCTAATTACAAAATCATAAAAGTTGCAAGGTGTTCACCTGGATCTTGTAAAATAAACAAAAGAAAAAAACTCATAATCCAGATGACACCTTCCATGTTAATACAAATAGAGACAAACCTAAATCTGTAGAGTAGGCTGATCTTCTGTTGACCTTTGCATTCACTAGGAAAGAGATCACTCAATGAACAAAGAAAGTGCTCCCACAAAGTGTGTCCATCAAAGTGTTTGCAGCACTCAGCAGAACGTGTTATTTTTGAAGCAAGCATATGTTTGATACCATCTGAGTAAATTCTCCCTCTACAGAATTATTCCACGAGAGCAAACAATCAGCTTATGCTATTTAAGACCAATAATTCAGACCCAAACTAAACAGAACACTTGGGCTTATGTTACTAAGCATTTGCAAAGCTTGTATCATATTCGTAAGCCTTGTATTTGAGAACTATTCCTTCATACTGTGCTGACAGATAAATCCCTAGATGAAAAGAACTGGAGAAAGGATCAGAGCTCGTATGTAGGAACTGGCATTCTCCTAGGATTACTTTGTGGATTCTTTCATTTAAACCAACAAAGCTGCCAGAAAGTGGTGTCAAGGTTTCTTGCAGTAGCACAGATTAGTTCAGACAGCTACTTGGAATCTGAGTTTTATTAATGCTACTATGTGCTTGAAACCTCACCTTTGTTAAGTTTTCTTTCACACATTGCTCAGTATATTTAACATCTACAGGCTACACAAGGGGAGGTTTCACCTTTTAACAGTTTAAGAGACTGTAATTTCTTATGTTTTATCTTCTAGAAAACAACTGACCAAACCTTACGTATATTAAAAGTAGCATTTGCGCAGTTGTCCTCTAAAGAGACTCAACAAAATAAAGAGTATGTTATGTTACAATAAACCCTTTCCTCTGTATGTCATCTCTCCTGGTGACATGCTTTAGAAAATAATCACAGTACGCTTAGGGTTTCTTTGCTAAACAATAACTTGATGTAGATGACTTGAAATGCTTCACTTGATTTCATTAAGCATCATGAAGGGCCAACACCAATAAGCTGCATATGCACATAGATACTTAATTCAAGACATATATCATGATCAGCTATGATGAATGCAGCAAGATCTTATACTAAAACGCTTTTGAACAATTATTGCCCTGAACAGATAACTCTGATGCTCTCCAATGATATTGGAGGCTTCAGTGGCCGAGTCTTCTCAGTGTTAAACAGGCATCAGCATGTGTGTTCTGTTTCTCCAGAAAGTCGTGTGGCTGTTTAACCACTATTAGCGGAAATGTACTTTTTTTTTTACGTTTTTAATGTCTTATTGTACATATGTGTTGTCACTGTTTAAACTACAAATCTAAAACCGTTGCCAATAAGTTTTATCTATTCCAAACTTTTTCTCTCCTGTCATAGATGTATCTTGTTATTTTCCCAGAAGGAACACGTTACAACCCAGGCATCCCAAAGGTCATTGCTGACAGTCAAGCATTTGCCATGAAAGAAGGTAATTTTAATTGGTGTGTATATAAGTAATACATGTATATACAATACAGATTTGCTGAAAGAGCTTGTCTCTGATAATAGAATTTTGACATAATTTTGACCAGTCCATACAAAATGTATGTTTACTATATTATTTGCAAGTAATCTGTCCACTCTTTGCTAACACTATCATTGGGAATCACTGGTATATCTATCCACAATTGAAACACTTTACATTCAGGCATGTGTCTGCACTATTTCAAAACATGGTGGAGCCATCGCACATCTTTGTACAACACTCGATCTAAAAGCAAACGATTAAAAACTTTCATTTAAAGTGTCATATATGTAATGTAAGTCTACGTGTGTCTGATATGGCTTAACGTACATTAGAAAGCATGTAAACTTATCCTCAGACAACCTTCTGATGACAGTAATGAATTAGTAGCTCAGTCATCACTTAAAACAAAAACATGTCTGCATCTGTTTAGTATTACTGATTTCATATCTAGGTGAAATAAGCGTTTGAGGTTTTTAAACACCATTCCCACGGCTGTAAACTGTCAGTTCTGTGTCTTAATCCCTTGACAGGTCATGGTTTTTGGCTTGACCGCGCTCACTGGTTAATGATGCAGCATTGATGATCATTTATATATGTTCATTGCATCTACTGTACAGCCCCATGATATTTATTGAAAGTCATTGTAAACACAGTGTAGTACAATCTACTTTGGAGAAGAAACAAAAAAAATGTGATAAGCCTTTGACATCAAAGGGGTGAGACTGTTTGAGTTCTCTTTTTTTCATATCACAAGATGACATGGACTTCACATTTGTCAAATGTAGGTGTTTCTTCCCTGCAGTGATGGGTCTATGAAAGATTTTAATTCATGGCCACTTACAATCTAGATCTGCCCATACATTTATTATAGTGAACCATTACTGTTAAAGAAATTCCATTGAAAATATCTACAGAAATTAGTGTTCTCTATGCAGATCTGCCTCTGGAGCAGGATTTTTTAATCTCCTGGTAGGGGTTGCACAGTTTAGCTCTGCCATCTTCCTACCCAGTTTTATATGTTTATGGGTAACCATGCCCTCTTGCCTGGCTACAACGCTTGACAGTTGAGGGTGATACTCCCAGACCTGCACCCATTGGTATGAAATACCCGTGAGGGACTTGTGGCCTTTTAGTTTCCTGTTGAATGACAACCCCCAAGAAATACTCAATTTTGGGGCAAAATAAATCAGTAATATGTCATTCTAGGTCTTCCAGTGTTGAAGCATGTGCTAACTCCACGTGTGAAAGCAACCCACGTTGCGATTGATACAATGCAAGATCACCTTGACGCAGTTTATGATATCACAGTGGCATACGAGGGAACGATTACCGAAGAAGGACAAAGGAAAGAGGCTCCATCTATGCCAGGTACTTACTTTTTCCTTTCTAGAGGGTGAATACACAGACTCTACCATTAACAACTTACAGTTTATTCAAAGCGTATTTCTTTGATAAGAAATTGAAAATATTGCAAGGTAGGCACATCACCAATGGCTTCGACCTGCTCTTTCCCTCGCTCCATCTTCTAAGGATGCCTTAACTGGTATGGTGGCACGGCACCTTAAAGGAGAAGTTTAATGTCCCACACAGCCCCACCAATGAAGAATGCATATTAACTTACCTTGTAAGTACTTTAACATCCATTCTGTTTCCTATTCCACCCCCCTAAAAAAAAAAGAAAACACTCCTGACAGTCATCCTGCTGAATCTGTGAAGCGGTTTCTGCGTGTGTAACCAGGGCTCTCATGAGACCCTCTGGAATTCTTGCATTCATGCGCTAGCCAGTGTCGAAGCTATCAGGAGGTGAGTATGCGAGGTGCGTTGTTCTGCAATGTAATTAACTGGAGCTGCTTGGAAGAAGTGTTGATGGATACAGGGGATTCTCATTTGTCCTTATATGTATTCACATGTCTGTTTTCATATGCATTAAGGGGCTTGGATGGTTGGGTTGGAGTTTGATGGGGAGATATAGGCACATCCTTAGAGGCTACTGTTCATTGTGGTCATTAAGACGAGTGTACTGTGAAAAGTAGGCTACGGAAAGTGAAAGATTCAGGTTAATAAACTGATGTAGACTCGGCTTTAAAAATGCTGCCATATACCTGGCGAGAATCTTTCAAACTAGGACAGCGTTGCTTGATCTATGATAAATCCTTGTTTTTTTACTTGAAACTGCTTTAATTTGGCTTTGCCTCAAGTAAGATGTATTGCTTTGCTTGTCGCTGCCCCGTCTACACACCGGGGACCGGTAAGTTGGGGGAGGGGAGACAGGAGGATCCAGGTCCCCTGCAGCGCTGCGGAGGATCTGGATCTTAATCTGATAGTCAGACCTATTTGAGGTCTGATTATAAAACGACCCAGATTATAAGCCGAGGGGTATTTTTCAGAGCATTTGCGGAGCAAATACGGTAAATATATTATGAGCATTAGCTGTGTTCCCTGCAGGAGATGCATTCGGCCAAATGCATCTCCTGCACATGTTGTGATCACCTCTGCGTACGGGACTCTATTTAGACCCCAGTATGCATGTGTAGAAGAGTCTTCCTATTGATAACAGAGGGAGCACTTTCCTGTCACTGATTGGTCGCTTAAACTGTCGAGCAGTGACAATTATTTCCGTTGATCTCATTGGCTAATTGAGCAGGAAAGTACTTTGGTTGTTGTGGAAGAAAGACTATTTTTGCACCATGATAGCCTCATCTGTGTCAGATAAGTGTTTTATTTTAAGCTTTGGAAGTAATTTCATATACATTCTATAACCGTAGAGGTGTCAGTAATATTTAAATAAGAGCGTCTAGACTCTAGACATTAATCAAGAAAATAAAACACAGTGCTTCAGGGATGTTGCAAGTGAATCCACACGTTTCAGAAGTACAATGACGGATAGGGTGGAAGCATGTTTTGGGTTTACACACCGCTTTATCATTGTGTACCTTCAGAGCTTTTACTATGAGTTGTGGCTACCAGTAGGCTTCCTGTGTGTCCTACTCCCAATAGACCTGCATATAAGAATGTAGCAGAAAATGAAAGTTAATGGGGCAAACATCACAGCACTCTGCTGTAAGATTTGTATATGATCCATAGTAAGGGTTTTAACTTAATACTTTGAAGCTAAAATGTATTTGAGTGACAAACTATGTTCAGCCCATTAGTTGTGGTTTTATGTAATTGTGTTTTGCTACAGAATGATGGTGTAATTTATCAAACTGTTAAAATGCTCTTCTGTTTTTTTTTTTCTTTTTTTATTCTGTACACGTAATGGACATTCAGTAAACTGAAATGTACGTACAATTAAGCGCTAATCTTTGATTAATGAGAGAACAGGATTTGCGTTGACCGTATCTTGATTTATTCAGATGCCAGGTGCAACGTGCATGCTTGAACCGTGCCGGCAGCCATCCATGCCATTAGCCTACAAGTGACGGAGCAATCTAGTACTTTCACTAGCAAAGGAAGTTA
>VKOC01000005.1:37023834-37093453 GCA_009364415.1 Spea multiplicata
AATGCATGTTACTATAACTACTCCACCACATCTCTTTCACATAGACCCAATGCATGTTACTATAACTACTCCACATCTCTTTCCAGTAAACCCTATGCAGGTTACTATAACTATATCACATTTCTATGCATGTAGGGACTTTAATTGATCCTGGGTTTTGTGTTATATTAGGCATACCTTTATGTCTATCCCATCCATGTTAGAATTCCCTCACTGTTTTAGCCTTTCCACTTCTTGTCAGAGGCTGTGCCATAAATCTACCACCCTCTCGGCAAAGTAAAAAGAAAAATCACTGCTCATGGCTAGATCAAAATAAATAAAGGCTCCAGGCACTCAAGGGTTTCAGCTCAGGCAGATTTATTGAAGGACAACAACAACAACGTTTCGACCTCACAATGAGGTCTTTATCGTTGTCCTTCAATAAATCTGCCTGAGCTGGAACCCTTGAGTGCCTGGAGCCTTTATTTATTTTGATTTACTGGGGAGCTAGCCCTTCCTGGCACAATTAAGCACCTGAGTTCCTTTGGTGTGTGTGTAGATTCCTCATTCTGGTGATTTGCTCATGGCTAGAAACATGGGCTTGCCTGGGACATCTTCTATACATGTTTCTATTATTATCTTTTATTTATATAGTGCCAACAATTTAGGCAGTGCTTAATACAATACATATATTCAAGTGGTATGACAAGACAATTGACAGACTAAGACAAATCGATACATTAGGTGGAGAGATCCCTACTCGCAAGCTTACAATCTTGTTTCTATCACTTTACCCCATCTCCAGGACATCCTATGCATGTTACTACAACTGCCTTCAAAGTCTGGCATGCTCTTACAGTTTCCCAGGAGATCAGATGTCACCTATTCACACCTGCGGCATTATCCTGCTGTTCTCACCGCTTGGAATTTGTCTAGCCTTCTGCTAATTCCTCTAATATAAAGGCACCCGAGGCTGTGTCAGCAGTTATTCAGTGTGCACTCATGTCTCACTACAAACAAATTTTAACTACTAGTATTAAATATTGATGTTTTCCCTTTGCACTAAATTATTTTTAAACAATAGCATAACTTAAAAAAAAGATTAAACACAGGAATCTATCCATCTATCGCTATTCTTAAGATAGCCCTTATTCCAGGGGTGTCCAACCTGCGACCCTCTAGCTGCTGCAGGACTACATCTCCCATAATGCTCTTTCAACCAAGGACCTGGCAGAGGAGTTTGGGAGATGTAGTCCTGCAGCAGCTGGAGGGACGCAGGTTGGACACCCCTGCCTTATTCTGACAGCAGACACCAAGACACCTTTTTCTGATGTGGGTAGAATAAGAACTCTAGCAGTTTCATCAGCATAGCAGGCTGTACTATGAGTTGTGTGTATCATTGGCTCTTCACCTATGTATCTTAAATTACCATACGGGAAAGTACGGAAAAGGATTTTGTCACTGTTTTCTTCAAGCTCGTTTTTCATGATCAGTGAATGGATTATCCACAAACTTCTACTTCTCTGGCAAAAAATGTAATGACATTTTAATATTATGGGTTGCTGTGCTTTCCTGCATTACAACTCTGTAAGAAATGACTTATTTTTCTTAAGGGGAATTAAAACAATATCCAAATTCACTCCACATGTCTGCATTAAAAGCATTACCAACTTACTCAATTATTATTTTTAATACATAATTATTACTACCTGATCACTTAGTGACACTTTTGGCCACCGATTATTGAACGGTCTCACTGATCAAAGTAAACTTTTCACTTAGAAGTGATCAGTTAGCAATACATTATTATGTATGTGCCCACTGATTAATGACTCTTTAGGTCACCAATTATTAATCAGTCTCACTGGTCAATAGCTAGTGACCTGATAAATGATCAGGTATTAATAATTATGTATTAAAATAATGAAATGGTTTTTTTTTAATAATAATGTTTTATAAAGTAATTTTTTGTTACCTTGGATGACCTCTCTTTCTTTCTCTAGGGCAGGGGTCATAATGTTCAGATCAGGAGTGATCTGATGAACAAAGGCATAGGAAAAGCACAAAAACTGCTCTGGTCCTGTAGTGCAAACATTGTAAAATACCCCCCCTTGGTGGAGGGGTTAAACACATAACTTATTGGGTCTTGCCCCTAATAATGCATACTAAATTTGGTTAGTTGTAATCTTGTAACTCAAGTGCAAACTTGCCATTTAGAGAATACATCAATCCATGTTTAGTCTACAATTTAGTTTTCTTTGAATAATATCAACATAACACATTGACAACTGGAGTGATCATAGCAACTGTTGTTAGAAACAGTGGGTCCACTGTGAAAAAAAAAAGTGTTCCAAGTGCCAAAGTGCCATGAGTGGAAGGGGGTATGTGTATGTGAGCATGGATGTCTGTGCATAAGTGTCTGTGAGCATGGATGTCTGTGCATAAGTGTATGTGAGCATGCATGTCTGTGCATAAGTGTATGTGAGCATGTCCATGTATTAGTTTATCTGTGCATGAATGTCTATTTAAAAGTGTATGTGAGCATGTTTCATTAAGTGTGTTCCTTAAAAATATTACTCCATCTGGGCCAAGTGTTGCTTCACAAACTGACTTTGTATGGTTTCCTCTAGAGTTAGTGAAGTGTTGGTTAATTGTATATACTGTATGCGTGAAATAAACGGTATAAATTCACTACGTGGCACATTTCTGTCTCAATATATAAAAAATAAAATAAATCTGTGATTATGAATTTGCTTAGTGGTGATATTAACAATAATTGATATTTTAAAAAAAATGCTGATTCAAAAGAACATCATAAACATACACAAAGGGTAGCACAGAAACTAAAAGGCATACACATTCCCGGGTTGCTGCCATTTAGTGTGACGGAATCCCCAATATTCTTGCCTTAGGTGTTTTTTTTTAATAGTATTAGCTGGGAATGTACTGAACTCTTGCTTTGTTTGGTGTCACAAGAACATCATACCAGTAATGAGCCTTACTTTGTTGTACAAATAATGCAAGGTCTTGGACTTTACAACTATAAGTATCAGGCACAAATTACTATACTAATACATGTATCAGACATTGCTGTGAATGGGACATTTTTGAGCAAACAAGGAAACTAAGCTTACAGGACATGTATAATTTGGAGGAGAGGAGAGGAGAGAAAGAGGATGTGTTAAAAACATTTATACATAACGGGGTTAAAGTATAAAATGAAGGTATATTTAACATTAGGAGAGGTTGGGACAGGAGATCTTAAACTAAAACTAGAGGGTCAAAGGAGGGTTAGGACTTTTTTTTAGATAAGTGGAACAGCTGTCCAGTAGAAGCACCAGTACAGGGAGGAATTTGTCAACATGCATTGGAAGCTATACTGAATCTAGGAGGACTAAATCAACTAAATAGTTTTTGTCTGCTGTCAAAATCTGTCATTTCTATCTTTGTATGAGTTCATAACGACCCCCAGACTGGTAGATTGGAATAATTGGTGGGCTCACGACATCTCATAACATAAAGGTTGTCAGAGGGGTGCCTAGTATTAAATTAATAGCTTTACTCCTTGGCCTTTTTTGGTCAGTTATTTTGTAAGATAAAACCTAGCTGTAGATGGGATTATCTCAAGTTTATTTTCATATTTCATGTGTGTAATGCATGTTTCACATAATGTTCTTGATAAGGAAAGTATGATTCCTGGCCATCTCACTGCATATATTTTATGCCATTATGTTTGCTGTGTGAGTGACATTAATGCTGTCATTCAATAATACAATCTTGTATTAATACATTTCTTATATGACTTATTATATGCAACATGAAAACCTCCTCAATATGTGCAATACTCCTGGAAAAGCATAGTTGATTAAAGTGTATAAAAGGTCCAATATCTAATGTCAGAGTAACTTTTTAACTCTGTGTAATATACCGGTAGTTAACGATTTCAAAGTCTTAAAAAAGTGATTACAAAGTGTCTATCAAACTCTCAATATTGTCTTAGCACCATCTAGTGGTATAATTCAGTAGTGCATTAAATCAAACAAATATTTCTTAGTTCCATCAAAGCCATTCCTCAGCAGATAAGCCAGTGTTTGTACAAAGGCCCCAGTGTTTGTACAAAGGCCCCAGTGTCCGTAGCAAGGTTTGAGGAAGCTGTAGGTGCCTATTGGACTTTTATGAAATCTGTGCCACAAAGCCCTGCTTTAATGACTTAAAGGGACAGTTTGCTGTCCCTAACACTCCGACTGTAGAAGAATGCATATTAAATGAATCTGTGAGTAACCCTAACCCTCTGTGGGTATGCATTCTTCCATAAAATAAAAAGAATAAAACACTTATCTGACACAGAAGAGGCAGCCATGCTGCAGCAACTGCCTTTCTCCACTGTCCGACTGTTCTTGCCACTGATTTGATCCTTGAAGACAATAGGGACTGACTTGTAAATAATTATTTCTGAGGACTTAAAGTTGGGCAGTCAATGTAAAAAAAAAAAACATGCAGGGTGCTGGGTTATAACAGCTGCCACTCTCCCAGCAAGGCTTTACACAAGACAAGGCCTTGCTCACAATTGATGTTCCAGATCGTCTCAAAGGTGTTCAATGACGTTATTTCCAGGGCTCTGCGCAGGACACTCTAGTTATCCACATCAAACTCATCATCACAGTACAAAACAATAACTTTTCTTAATGGTAGATTGGGCTGGGGGGGGTGGGGGCTTCACTAAGTCTGTAATACAGATACTAATTTTCATTTAACATAATATTCAGCTAGCCAAATCGCAAGTTAAACTTCATGAGAATCGTAGTTATAGACTGTAGGGTTTTGATGAACACTACACACCGACTGAAGCTCCCACGATACACAGTCACGATACACACTGACTGAACATCATAGGAATTGTAGACTGGGGTAGTCGTGGCTAATCCTCAGCACTCCAGCAATTATAAGATAAGTTCACATGTTGCACAGGTACATGCTGGTCTGTTGTTAAATAAATGTGTAACATTTGCCTCCCACTAGGAACCCCAGAGAACTTACTCAGAATTGGTGTCTCTGATTGGGATATGTGTTTTCTCCCTTTCCTCTGCCCTCTTGAAAATTAGGATGAATGGAGCAGACTTTATCCTCATTACAACAGATTTTCGACTGCATCCCTCGGCAGCACAACAGACAGCATGGAGACCGTATGCTCCCTCCTACTCAAAACCGGGCTGTCTCCTAGAGTAGTAAATATTATGTTAAAGATCAGAAAAATGAGAACTAGGAAAAAGTGCACCATCACCTGGACATTTTTTCAGCTTCGTGATCAACTAGAGCAGTGTCCCCTTTCTTCTGTTCCACACTCCACAGGCCCTGGACTAGCAGGTAAGAATTTAACATTGCACACGCTCCCAATTTTGCAATATGTGTCAAGCTGTGGTTAAGCTGGAAACTGAAACGTTCAAGGGTTTGAGTTAACCCATAAATCATAGGCTCTAAGCATCACACTTTTCAATGTATCTGCCATAAATCACATACATGTATTATAATCATTATTATTGTTTTATTGTAAAAATTATACAGAAATCACAAGTAGGAAGCTGATCACATCTGTTTCGACTATTTTTCCTTATCGTTAAAAAAATAAAACAGCCAAATATTTAAAATAATCTTGGTTCAGAAATAGGTTTTATACAAGTTCTGTACTTCCTACATGTGGCCACCAGGTGGTGGTGGTGCTGGTGCAAATAGGGAGTATAAAACGAAAGCAATATGTTAGATCCATATAAAATTACTCGTGTATTACTTCTGTATAAATACCTGGGGCAAGCCTAAGCTTACTGGCGCCCTGCTGCTGTAACCAACACATACACACATTCTTGCTCCAACAACATACACTATCATACACACACTTCTCCCAGGTGCATGAAAGCTAGGCTCAGTCTTGACACTCTAATACACGAACACCTACCCAACAAATACGGTACTAACACACACGTTAACACCATGCACTAGCACATGAACATCAAATACTACCACCATACCCTCTGACTCCTTTCCCCTTTTACTGCCTTTTTTTGATTTCCAAACACTCTAAAGGCTGAACTCTATCATCCCCTATCTTACCTTGCGGCAAAGATGTGATTACAGAGGGCGATATTGTTCTGGGAGTTAATCATTCACCTTAGTTTGGGTAGTGGGGTTTGGTAGTTTGGGAAATCAACTAATCTCATTTTCCTACACAGGGAGCTGTAAAATCAATGGAGGACTGCGCTGAAACACGTGGCTACGTCACAAGGTGGCTATTTGGGTAAGACCATGCCTCTATCACTGCCCACTTTTGGGGCTAATCCTACACCTGCTTGTCTCTTGCACCCAATCCCACACAAGTATGCCAATTTGAACACATGAAATGTTAGGGGAATGTGCCAATGCAATGATGCATTTATGACTGCAGCTGTCCTTGGCTTGACCTACAGCGTATCACCAAAATCATAGGTCCCTACTGCATTTACCATACAATGTCTTCTCTGGCTTATCTCACTAGTGAATGCATGTGCCCTCTATGTTCCCTATGGACAGTGAGGGAGAAATACTGTGGTGGTTGAAACTTACACAATCACAATGGATCACAGCTTGTACAATTACATGGGCGTTTCCCAATCTGCCCATTCAGACGTGACCCATCAAGAAAGCCAGATCACCCACTGGGGTGATCTCCCATCAAAACGGGACAAGGGTTGCTGCCTTCCTTGACCTGCAACCCTAGACATTCGAATGACAGAAATGGTAGGAACAGCCCTCAACTTCAACAGCTGGTCAGTGCCATCATTGCCCCACCTTCCAACATACACCATATGTAAACACGCATTTATACATTAGGTATACATACACACGTACATATACCCAACCTCCTGCGCCCACAGTTTTCTCTCGGGCCTCTGATTTATCGCAGGGTCATGGGACCCCTATACATTCCCGTCTTCCCGTGCTGGTTCAAAATAGTTTAGAAAGGGCCCTTCCGACCTGGACTTTAGACAGTGCTTTACAACACTATGAGGAATAACAGAAGAACCAATACAGAGGCCACTGCTCTCAAGGCAAACAGCTGGGTTGGGGGGGCCTTGTACTAAAAATGGCACTCACCATAATGCCCAGTCCATTTGCAGATACACTTATGTTGACTACTTAGTTCAAATATAAATATGCAGAGGTATTCATAAATCTTTATAAAGGGCTGTGTCAGCAAGGCAGGCTCTGGTAATTTTACACATATTTGACAGTTATACGTACGTTATATAAAATACAAAATACACATTAGTTTTCTATTGAAATTTTATTTCCTCCCTCAAAAACCAGTAGGTACCAGCTATACATTTTTAATGTACACATATTAAAACAGTGCTGTATGACATTAACCACACAATATTTGTTCCCAAGAACTTATGCCCAATGCATTTTTTATAGCAAACCTTGCATCAGTTATACCTACCCAGCTAAAGCAGATTATATAGTTAAATATGTAATTCTTCATAACAGGTTCAGTCCAAAGAGCGGCTGCAATTTCTCAAATACTACACATTGCAACAGAGTATTTCAAACACAGGAACAGTATTGCATCAAATCTATTAATGCAGATGACAATCTACACACAATCGATATGCAGGGCTTTCTAAACATGTAGCACAAATTAAATTGATTTATAGAACGTATTAGCCTCCACAGCAGCACAGATAACTGGTTTACACTTCTACATTAGTAGAACGTCTGGAATTTTGAAGATTTGATGGGCTAAGCCTAAAATAGGCAGACATGCAGAGGGCTAAAACATTATTGTGGGAATAAAACAATGCGATAACAGATGGAATGCAGGTCTAACCTCCCTTGGGCAATACCAGTGCACTAAAAGGCAAATATGCTTACTTCAGCACAGACATCTTTCTGCTGACTGCTACATTTTGGGCTTGTGAAGAAGTGACAGACACATGCTATGCCAAGGAGCTGGCCAAGATATTTTTTTGTACACTCTTAAAATCAAGTATATAGGTTTGTCGAGGCAATTGGTTTTTGCAATGCCTGTCTAATACATTCATTAGTAAATAAGCAAATGAACAAAGGGTTAAAAATCTTAAATATAAATCCTGGTACCATACTGAGAAGGGCATTTATACAATTATTTCCTGGGGTATACATAAAAAGGTTGATTTCACAGTAACTTGATACAATGTTATTAGATTACAAGGTTAGTCATAAAAATAGTTTACTATTTACATATACAATGTATAAGGTTCAAGAATAGTAATGGGTTAATTTCAGAAGTCACCACTGCGTGAAGACATACGGTCTTTTATCATAGCGCAGCGTCTGTTTGGTCATTACACCAAAACAATGCAGTACGGTTTCTAAATCACAAGTGTCTACTACACAGAGCACATCACGAAGACACTATCTTAGAGCCGCTCGTCTTCACCTTACTGACGGTAAACCCAAGCAGCTCTGGGCAGCTTGCCATGCCATTTGAAATTTGGTTGCATTTTACCAAAAGATCATAATTAATTTTGTCGGTAATAACACTATCTTGCTTGTAGTCTGGATGGTTGGAGACAAACTCTCTCATCCATCTTGCCACAGTCATCAGCTCCCCTGTAGAATAAATAAGAAATAGAGGTAAGGCTAGACAACATTTTTTATTTGTTCATCTACTGTTTATATTCATTCTATATATTAAAAACACCAATACAACACACTGAAAATAAAAGATACACCCAGTCACCAACATGCAAAGGTCAGACTCCAAAAAATCTATTATGTGTGAGCTATGATGGTCTACTAAGTTTATAAAGGGGGGAGAAAACGTGGTATTTGTTATTCTGAATAATTTTTTGTAAGACTTATACCTGAAGCTCTTTTCTTAATAAGCTTAAGATAGTTTAAGATGGTACAGCGGGTATCCACATCCACTTCCATGTTTTCAAGGTACGAGTTAAGGATAGGAAGTAATCCAGGAAATACACCCTCCTGTAAAAAAGAAACATATATATATATATATAAATACATAACACCTCACAGACTCTGGTACAAGAGTAACAGTTTTACACACAGCTCACCTTTCCGTTAATGATTGTATCAATGCTCATCAGAGTATATTCTTCAGGGTCTGTTTCCGTGCCATTGTATGCTGTACAACAGCTGTCAACAACTGGATTGCCAACTGCCAAGCAAAAACGATTTTTCAACATTAAACATTGCAGTTTCTTTTAATGCATCAATACAAATGACAACTATCGCAAAACAAACACTTCATGGTGTTACTTTAAGCAGAAGTTCCATGAAGAAAAACAAATATATATCTACTTCTCCTTGAGAAAGAAATACGGTGCTGCATTGATAAAATCCTGGTTTTATCTCATTTTGTTTCAATAAACTCCTTTATATCTGCCTGGCTGGGTGTTTAACAGGTCAGGTACAGTGTTTCTGAAAATGTTTTCAATTTGATTAAAATTGGACATAATAAAAAAGCGGTAGGAGTTAACTTTAAGACACCTGTAACTCATAACTAAAGTCACCAAAAATTGTGAATACCTTTACAAATATCCTTCTTGAAGTAGAACATTCCCTGTCGCACGGCATCTCTTTTCTGTGCCACCTTCATATTTTCATCGACCTGTAGAAATATGCCAAGTTTACCTTAATATACATTAGCAGTTTTTTTCCTCCAGTTATGCACCAAGCGAGATGGAGAAGAGGATTTTAAAGGAAAAAATGTTTCCTCCTTGAGCATAAAAATGACAGTACCATTAATGGAAAAAATGCTTTTATTTAATTTTGTTATAAGCAGCTTCCTTTCACTGCAGAACTGGAAGCTGCCAATGTCATGTGATATTTTGTGTGAATTGCCATGAGCCGATTTTGCAATGAGCCAGCAAGGTGAGTAATCAGATCTCAGCATGGTCTTGACAGACCATTCCGGGGTCACCACTCTTCTTCCATGCAATTCTGGCAGGTGTTGGCATTGGCATCTACCAGAGAGGAATGTCCGATCGCATGATTGGGCATTCAAAAGGTAACAGTGTACCAGGGCACGTACTGTTACACTAGATCTGTTGGCACAAAGCCAGCGATCCCAGCTCTTTTCAACACTGAGGAGTTTTCAGTCTGATCTCCCTGCTGCTGCACTGGACATACCAACACGTTCTAAGGGTCATCCTGACACCTTTTTCATGGACACATTTGTATGCTCATAGGGAGGTCAATGGGCTAAATAAAAAGAAATATTTTCCAAAACAAAAAACCCGAAACAAGCCATTAATAAAAAATAATAAATCAGGAGGAGCTCTCATTGCATTTTACCTTTGACAAAGGGATAAGGAAATCCAACTTGTAGGAAAGAATTACTCTGGTCAGGAGTACAACAAACACAACATAAGCAGAGTTTTCAAAGTCTGTTAATTGGACCTACAAAATAAGTGAAAAGTTTATGAAGTGTAATATCAGGTTTCGTGCAATTAAAGTATTAACAAACTAAAGTAGAATAGATATATCACATGCAAGATACCCATTTGTCTAGTCCTGTTTAGATTTCATATACCATATTTGCTCGATTATAAGGCAAGGTTTTTACAGAGAAAAAACAAGAGCAAAAACCCCAAGAAAAAAGACCTAGTCTACGCAAGGTTGCCTTTTCTTGATTGTTGTAATACAACATTTCCATAAATTTATTTCCATAAATAAACAACATAAAACATTTCCATAAATATGCCTGGGTCTGTTGGTCCACTGCCAGCGTTACAAGAATGGACATAATAGAGAGACAATACCTTATCAAGCACGGAACAAGGTTTGGTTCCGACACTTGCTAACTGAATACATTATAAATTAGCTTGCCCAGTCGTTTATAATACGAAACAAATACCAATCAAAAACCATTAAGCAACGTTGGCCAGACAAACGCCCCAGTTCATAAACATTCTCTAATTTGACAAGTGAAGGGTATTAGTCGAGTGTTTCTCCTTACAATGGAATGACAGAAAGTAGTTTGTGAAATGACTTTCTGCAGAACTACATTATGCCTGACTTCTTTTAAACAAGTTTCTGACATTGGAGCTTAGACATTTTAATTTCTTGTAGAACAAAAACCTTTTACCGATTCTGTGTTTTATCCTAGCTTTCCTCATGTTTCCAAAATAATGCTTGGTAACAGATTCCAATTCAAGATCTAGAACTGGGTGGTTACATAAGGTTCCATCTGCAAGCTTAAGATGAATTTGTCTTAAAGCTTATTCTCTACAAGGAGCTGTGGCTTCAAAATCCTCTCTCTCCTGTTGTAGTTAAGAGGATCCCCAGGGCAGCAGGCTCGATAGAATTCCATTTCAAAGCATTGCTTACGTTTCTTATTATCTCTCAGGTTTCATTACAGTTTAGCCTAGCATAATACTCTCCATCTTTATTACAATCTTTAGTAGCTTTGCATCACTGCGTTCACACAAAAGAAAACAAACAAAAACACCATAGCAACCAATAGAATAATTCAATCAACAGGACCATTCCATTGGTGATAAAAATCACTTATACATAAAGCCAATGTTTACATTTCATATGTTGTTATATGATGTTTCACTACTACTCAGTAGAATGGTGTAAGGTTTCATTTACATAGTACATACCTCCATTGGGCGAAACTCCACTCTCCAGCCAATATCAGAATTTGGTGGAGGCGGCTTAAATCGCATGGTTTGCCAGTTTGTTGACTGAATGTTCTGAAAAACAAAGATGTTTAAAGTATTTTCATATGGCACAAGCAAGCAGTTAGAACCATTGCATTGGTTGAGACATCTGTTCTTTCACATTCAGCACTACGGTTAGACTCGCCGTATTTCTGCCAAAATGGTCCTCAAAACTTACCTCAAAATGGTCCGACTCATTTGCATCATCCAGGTGTATTTTTTCCTCAAATAATGTCAAAGGATCTCTAATAAAAAGATGTGCAATGTGCTGGGCTAATAGATGATCGATTCCTGTGTCAAGAGAAAGTGGAGAAATATATCATTAATATGAACAACCATTTGAAGAGATTATTCTAGATTTACTTTGTATGTTAACTCAACATTTACATTTTGTGACTGTCAAACACATTTTTAAGACTTTCAAAAATATATATGCAAAATCTAAACATACACAATGGACACGAGAACACAACACACACTTTCCTATGCATGTGTTGTACATAAAAGGCAGCACAAAAGGATTATCTGTAAGAGACAAAATTTTTAATCACAGCATAGACATCATAGACAGTCTCAGTGCATAATGAAATGTCATTTGTGCCTTTTTAGATCAGTTTATCTTACAATTCTATAGCCGTTGCTTTTCTTTCCGTGACATTTTCTCACGGAGTCTACGTTTGTACATCTCTCCCCATCTCTAACTGGTTTTGTGGGGGTAGCCATAACTATAGATTCATAACATAACTGTACACTTACAAGCAGTAGGTTGTTTGCGAAAATGATCACCATCACCAGTAGACTTACCTTCTTTTGTTAGCTGTTTGTAGATCTCATTATCTATAGTCAAGTCAATATCATTGTACTTTTCTCCACATTTGGATAAGTAACTGTCTATTGAATCATAACGAGATTTACTTATTCGATACTTGTCATGCTTCAGAGGCTATAAGAGAGAATATATTCAAAGAGATTTACTGCCACAAAATCACATGGTTGGTACAACTAAAATTTCTTAGTATTTAGATGTTTTTACTTAAAATTAAACAGTTATACATAATTTGCCTATTACCTCCAGTCCTCTTTCTTCTTTAGTACGGTCATCAACAGATGCAGAGATGACACCCCAACGGCAATCTATATCAGACACATATCCTCTGTAAAATGGAGCTGCAGCGCTTAATGCCATCTAGAATAATAAAAAAAAAACCCAGCACTACACAAACAAGCCTCCTAAAATGATGATGAAGATGATGTTTTGGTTTGATTATTACAAAACCAGGTATACTGAACCATTGTGCTAAAGTGTAATTCTGAGAACTGAAAGCATGTTACCTAAGATAATGCACGGGGAAGTATACGGTGGCGTGTTTTATAAGGGATATGTTTCATATGTAAACCTGTGTAACATATTACAACATGTTGCGCATATATTTTGCCATGAAAGAATATTGGTTAATGACATGAATGAGCTATTGGACTCTGACCTGTTCTTCATGAACAATTTGCAAAGCCTCACATGCCTGCCAAGTGACAGGAACGCATTTTGGCACACAATGCCATCTACAGCTTTTGATTGAAAATGACTCCTATCGCAGACCATAAACCATTTATTGTTTAAGCACAAAAAAACACTCAGAATTAAAGTTTTCGAGATATCCAATACTAGTTGTTGAAGAAAGCGGAATTGCTTACCACAATCGGACATATAGTAGCCAACTGGTCATAAAGATATCTGGCTTCGGAAATGCTACAAGCTTGGAAAGTAACCTACAAAACAAAGTTGTGAGTAGCATAAGCAGTTGCTAAATGGTAATCTTTGGAGCATGAATCAGATAATACAACATATGTAAGCCAGACAGATCCTAGAGTTACAGAAACAAAAACCCATTTCAACACATATATATATATATATATATATATATTAATATATATTATATATATATATATATATATAAAAACTGGCGTAAACCGTGGCCCTAGCATTGCGTTACTGGGGCCTCCATCCCACCCTGAGCTTGACATACTAATGGGCCTGCATCTTTCTCCTCTCTTCAGGCACTTCAGAGCCCCAACATCTGCTATTTCTTTCAGCAACTTCAGCACCTACATGTGTCTTGTTCACCCATTTCACCCCATATGCCCCCCATACCCCCAGCTTTGCCCCTCCAGCTTCCCTTAGCACCCTCTTAGCGCACCACCTGCCCTTTGACCCATATATGCCCTCTTTAGCTACCTAAGTCCCCCTTCCTCATGTCCTCAACTGCCCCTTCAGCGACCTCACTTAAGATTCATTAATCCCTGAAGTGCGAGAGCTGCAATCACTGTTCTGGCAAAGGAGGGTTTTTTTTTTGTTTTAATTTAAAACTGACCTAGTGGGCACCCTGCCTCAGCCCCCTTACCTTCCCCTGATCTGCCCAACTGCCACCTCAGATTTATTAACTCCTGCTTACTTTATTTTAATTTGACATGGTGGACATACTGCCCCTACGGTGTCCTCAGCCCCCTTACTCGCGTCTTACCTGGGTACCCATGCTGTCGGTATGCAATGTGATGTGGGGTACCCACTAGGTGAGATTAACAAAATAATAATAGAACCTTGCTGTGCCAGAGATCTGAATTAACCATTTTGGTACTGCAAGGTTTTATTATTTTTTAATCTCACCTACTGGGTACCCCACATGACATTGCATACCCACAGCAAGAGTACCTAGGTAAGAAGCAGGTAAGGGGGCTGAGGACACCGTAGGGGCACTATGTCCACCATGTCAAATTAAAATAAAGTAACCCCCTGCAGTGCCTGAGTAGTAATTACTGAATCTTCACAGCCATACAGGGCGAGCTTTAAATGGGAATATCTTTTGAACTACTTTGATTTATTAGGTGATTAGTGCTCCACCTACTACTTCCACAGAATTTTGTCATTGGACTGACAAAAGTTCTCATAGCTCCATATGGCCTGTAGTTTGGTTCTCAGAAGCTACCAGATGGATTTGTAAGTCATTTTTAATGTTTGAAAGGGTTGATATTCTGGCCAGGGCAAGTGACTGCTGCAGCCAAAAGCTATGGGCAAAGCAAAAAAAATATATATATATATATATATAAATAACTCTACCATGATTTCAATGACATGGAAAGAAAATATTCCAGGCTCATAGCCTTTGCCTGTAATCACCACGCCAAAACATATCCTGCTGGGTGGCTAGCATACAGATCTGTAGCACCCGCTCTCTATTCTGCATTCTAGCATAACGTATTATATCTTCAGTCAAAATCTTTTAGTAGATTATAGGGGACGGAAGTGTAATTACATTAAATTACTTAATCATCAACTTCAATCGATTTCATGTAGTTGGTGATCGGTTTCCAGCAGTGCCGTGGAGGAATACTACCTCACTCCTCCATGCAATACGGCTTGAACCAAGAAACATTACTTTTTATTATTATTATTATTATTATGAACATAGCTAGCCCTTATTGAAGACCTTAGTAAACAAATAGCTAAACCCAATTATGCCTTTATTAGGTTAAAGTTACTCAGGGATGGGGGGGATAACTTTTTCACAACCACAAGATTGCATGTTTGATTACTTAACACACCAAGCAATGAAATAGGATACACCAAAGTTTGGTATAACTTGCTCTCTAATTCTTTAATTTCCAACTCCGTAAACCTCCCTGAACAAATTCAATATGACAAATGTGCAACAATGCGGAACAGATGGGACATGTACTTTTTTTCTTTTTATGCAACTGCAGGATCAGCCCACACATGCCAAGCCAATGACTCTTTACTGAAAGATCATGGGAAATGAAGAGCAAAGGCTTTGCCTTTGATGGAGGCAGCAGTCAGTTGGGAAACGTAGTCACTTGTGACAGATGATTTAAAACACTTGATTCAAAAAACTGTCTTATCTAAAACGTTACCTGGAGACAACAGTTGCCCATACCAAATCCCATTGCATCCATGTATATATGATTTGGCAGTGCCGCCTTGGCACCATCTCCACTATCATTGGAAAACCTTTCAATAAATGGAGACAGTGTGTTCCGGTCTTTAAAAACTGCGAAAGGAGAATAACAGTAGTTATTCAAGAAACATACAATAGAGAAACGCACACAATTTATGAAGCGACTCTTACTTGGTACGTTGATAGCCACCTTCTCTCCTCGCCGATGTCGAATATTTCTTGTCAAAGTACTAGAAGAAGAAAAAAAAAATTAAATATTATAGGTTTCAGAACAGCGTTTTATGGGAAACAATGTATCATGCAGCTGGACCTTACCTAAATCTAGGGTGTTTGTTGATTGCTTCATCAGGGAAGAAAAGGGACTTGGACGCTCCCTGCTCCACTGGCGTCGGCTGAAATTCTGGTAATGTAAAGCCTGGACATCCAAGTCTATACAGAATGAATGATAATATTAGCAATACAGTGAAAGCATTTATGTTTTTAACAATACATCCGGTGCACAACTGAAGTGTTAGCCAACAGCTTACTATAGTTCATATCAAAGATGGCGTTTTGTCTAATAAGTTAAATAAATAACTGGACTAGTGATTTAAACTCCTCGACCTCACTACATATATTATAAAGGTCCAACCCCTGTGAGCTTCTGCTGTAGGACAAGGTTTGCTGGCCCTGTATAAATGTATAATTAAATCAAAACAAAGGGCCCCTCACAAAAAAAGCATCCAGAATTCACCTTAAAAGGTCCTTTTCTGCAATTTCTTATGCACTAGAAATACATTAATATTGATGCTATGGACACTTAAAACTATGATGCTAGAGCAATTTTGGTTCCCATCTGCACACAAATCCTACAAAAATGGATTTGGCCCCCCTAACTCAAGCTGTGCCCCCCCCCAATTGAAACACAGTAATTTTTTTTTTTTTTGCAGCTGCGATAGAGGAGAGAGACGCCAAACGTTCGCTCGGGAATACGTTTTCAGCAACCGGCCAGGTGCCCCTCTCTCTCCTCCGCGAGGCCTCTGCTTTGGTCGCGGTGCCGGCACTTTATGCTGAGCGCTGGAATACAATGTCATATCCGGCGCTCAGCAGTGAAGCAGCGTGGCAGAGGCCTCGCGCTCCCACCGCAGGACTTCTGTAAGGTAAGTGAACTACAAAGGGGGAGAGGGTAGTACGAATATTTCAATAAATAAAAAGTGAGAATGTACAGAGAGGAACAGGTGGAGTTTACAGAGGAAGCAGCAGGTCTTAATCAGGAAGAGAAGTCTTGACAGGAAGGGATGGGACTATTTTAACTTAGGGGGGTGCCTGAGTTTAGTTTTACCTAGGGCAGCACAAAACCAAAATACACCACTGCTAGTGCGTCTAATGTTCTTCAATGTAGTCAGTTTTGGTGGTGTATCAGGGTAACAGATTACCAAATTGGAAAAAAAATTTCAAAATTATATGTCTAAAAGCCACAACCCATCAGTTACCTTGGGAAAGATGTGATTGTACTGATTGAAGTATTTTCTGTCAGTAAAGAGGAGGCTTCGAGGCGCCTTTCCCGCATATTATCTTCCACGGTGTTAAATTCAGACATAGTTCCGCCATAAGGTTGACCTGGTGTGCCTTCAATCATGTAGCTGCCATATTCTGGTCTCCAAAGTGTTGGGTGGCTTTGTAAGAAGAAAGTGATCATTTTAGAGAAGCAGCTTCCACCAAAAAGCTAGGCACAAACAATAAATTACAGTTTAGAGGAACAGCAAACTATCAGACCCTTTACTGAAAAGAAGAAAAAGAAAATAGAAAGCATACCTCATTTCAGACACCGAACCAGTGTTGAGACTGCTTTCTTAAATACATTTTTTTTAGTTAGCCCCACAAATAATAGACAGGCAGAATATACTAACAAGGCAGTAACTTTAAACCCCGTGCTTAGCACACACATACCTACTATATTGGGCTAATAGGATTCAAACTACATTTTTAAACAATATTAGTAACCAATGATATATTATCCAACATTTGCTCGGCACCTACTGCGGTGTTTTGCTCACTTCTCATTTTAATTAGGGAAAATATAGAAAACAATATACACTTACTTAGGATTTGTTTTTTCTCCTCTGTCTTGCAGAGTATCAAGCATTTCCTCTCCTTTTAGTACTAAACGTACTTTTTGGTGTTCATGATCAAAAGAGACTAACATGTACTCCACCTGATGAAAACAAGAACACTATAATTATTTTGTTCATGCCATGTAAAGAGACCAACATTCAGGTACTTTTGTAGTTTCATATTCATAATCAGTAGAAATCCTTAGTGCTATATTGTTGTAGCTGCAACATGTAATAATGTACATGTTATTAGACACTTAAAAAATATTTGCATTAAGTCTGGAGGCTTTACACATTCGGAAACTAAATTTGTTTTTATCCATCCTCATTCCATCTATCTCATGCGCTCTCGGAACGCCTGCCTACCTTTTCCACCGACTGCTGGGGAGAAGGTGTGCCAAGAGGCTCCCCCCTTTTGCTCG
Organism: Spea multiplicata; assembly: GCA_009364415.1. Classification (NCBI taxonomy): domain Eukaryota; kingdom Metazoa; phylum Chordata; class Amphibia; order Anura; family Pelobatidae; genus Spea; species Spea multiplicata. Next base: position 37,041,999 of record VKOC01000005.1, read on the forward strand.
AGGTAACCTCCCAGTGACAGAGCTCCTGGACACATCCTCTTTCCATGATTGGAGGAACAGGGGAGAGGGTGTGTCATTTCACAGATGTTCTATGGGAGGTTACTTTGGGCAAAAGCAGGTAGCATCTGGACACCCCCTCCCACGTGTTGTTGGGTAGAGGATGTGCCAGGAAGCTCTGCCATTTAGTTGAACTTTACCAAGGACCACTTTTCTGTTATTCACAGAGAAGCAAATGAAGAAAGAACACTCATTGGAGCAATGGTAGAGGACAGGAGAACAAGATGCAAAAGAAAAAGCAGGACCATGGAACTTTTGGTGTTTTCATATGAATTCAAATGCAAGTCTATTACACATGCATCTAGGAGATACAGAAACATACTAAAACCAACGGGATTATACTTTAAGGTGATCAATAGTATGTTTTAATCAGATTGTAACATATAACATGCCAAGTGTGAGCAATAAAACTAAGGGCCCTACAGTGTACAAATGCCAAACAATTTAAGTTAATAAGCACATCTGTAGTAGTACCCAATCTGTATAACAATTTATATTTCACAAACTTCCCCAAGAGTTCATCCAATTATAGATTTTATGGATTTCTAAATATTTCTTCTCCAAAACATTCCTCAGAATGGACAACAGCCAAGTATCTTTCAGTTCTGGGACTAATCATCCATTGATGTACCCCTTTGACTTGCGCTGGAAACATATTTCGATTTCTTACAGATTCTAAGTTATTTGTGGTTGCCACAACTGCTTCAATGTAGAAACACAGCGTATTCAACTACAATCCAGAACAGGTGCGTCCGAATGCGGACCGCCGGACTTCGAGGTGCAGCCTGCCCTAGAAGGGCCGAACTGGCCTTCCGGTCCATGGGGCGGCACACAGGTGCCATTGCGGCAGTTGTGTGGCCGCCCCTGCTTAATGATTTAAGTGGCCGGTGTGCAGGCACCATGGTGACTAAAGTAATTGATCAAGGTGGTGCAGTGGACATTGCGTATCTGGATTTCAGTAGAAGACTGATAAACAAACTGCAATCTCTGGGTTTAGATCCCAATGTTGTCGAATGGATTAAGGAGTGGCTGAGTGACAGACAACAGAGGGTTGTAACAAAGGGCGTATATTCAGAACAAGGTCTTGTTACCAGTGGGATACCCTCAGGGATCTGTACTTGGACCCATTCTCTTTAATATTTTTATTAGTGATATTGCAGATGGTCTTGATAGAAAGGTATACCTATTTGCTGACTACATACAAATTTGCAACAGGGTTGATGTTCCTGGAGGAAGAAGCCCAATAGCAAATTATTTAGGTAAACTGGAAAGCGGTCAGAGCTGTGGCAACTGGCATTTAATGTGGAAAAGTAATGCATCAAGGGCATAAAAACCCAAGGGCAGAGTATAGAATATTTGGTACTGTCCTAACCTCAACGCGGGAGGAAAGGGATTTAGGGGTAATTATTTCTGAGGATTTAAAAGGTAGGTAGACAATGCAGTAGAGCAGCAGGTAATGCTAGCAGAATGCTTGGTTGTATAGCGAGAGGTATTAGCAGTAGAAAGAGGGAAGTGCTTGTGCCGTTGTACAGATCACTGGTGAGACCCCACTTGGAGTATTGTGTACAGTACTGGAGATCGTATCTCCAGAAGGGTATAGATATGTTGGAGAAAGTTCAGAGAAGGGCTACTAAAATGGTTCATGGATTACAGGATAAACCTTACCAGGACAGGTTAAATGATCTTAACATCCTTTGGTGGCAGAGCCTGTCCGTGTGTGTGTGTGTTTGGGTGCCGGTGTGGCACAGCCTGTCCTGGTGTGTGTTTGGTCATCTGTTTCCTGGTACTTTACTTACTGTAGGGATAAATAAAACTATGTAGTTTTTATTTATCCAGAGATAAAACTCCCTCCTGAATTTGTAGTCACTTCAGAAGACAAAACTTTTTTGGCCCAGAAACCAGTGAGAGGAAAAGTAAATGTTTTGTGTTACTCTATTTTAATCTTCATATTATATTAAAAAAGATCAGTAGATTGTGACTTCGGGCGTCCCGTGTACGATGACTTATTTACTGTACAGATTACTCCCAATCCCATCACATAAGATTCTATCTTGTATTATCTGCTGAGCACTGATGTCATCTTTATCCAGTACACATCGAAGCCGAGAAATTAAGATTATGTCTTTTTTATTTATTTCCATAAAATGGCCCAAAATCCTCAGCACCAGGCCATATTTTCTCTCAGTGAAAAATGAGCGCGGCCCGTGCAAACATACATTTCTGATGAAGTGGCCATCTGCAGAAAAGAAAAAAAAAAAGGGGACACTCCTGATCTAGAATATATATATTTTGTCACTTGCTTAGGCAGCCTGTTCAATCTTTCCACCTACATAATGCTATTTATTCCTTCAACTGATTAAAACTATTAAAGTGTGGTTATTCCTTGTGAATATATATATATCTCTCGACTCCGAAAAGCAATTTTTAGCCCTTGTTACAGTCAAAATACTAGGAAGTCCATGTCTTTGTGGCTTCCTACTAATAAACTGCATATAATACAGTGATTAAGTGAAGAGAAGTTTTATATTATACAATTTTCTATGTGAAGTTGCTGAATCCCTGCTCATGCAGCCAAGCCCATTTGATTCTTGCCATCTAGCAGGCTTTATGTGAATGCCAAATTATCACGATCACTGGGGTGAGAGCCAAAACGTCCCATTCTGAGGCCAAGATTTGTAGAAATTGGATAATCCTTTTGTATCTGCTCATGAAGGGAAAACCTGAAACACTTTACAAGCACTTGCTTGTCACACAACCCAGTTAGGGTTGCACCATACATAAGATGGATTTTTCAACTAGCATTTGTGACTGGCCATCACCAATAAGTATTATTCTGTTATTTATATAGCTCTAGCGATTCATAAAATACATATATTCAAGGGGTATGACAAAACTAGAAGTAAGGGTCATGCTCATAAGATTACATTCTAGAAGGAATGGGGATAGAGAAACATTAGGCATGGAGAAGTATGGTAGATGGAAGTGGGAACAGAAAGAAACATGTGGGGGACCAGGATTAGGAGAAAGGCCCACAGATGTACCAAGTGTTAATGGGTCAGGTGAAAAAACTGTCTATGAAGACAGCAAAGGGGGATGGGGAGAATTGTGGAAAGATGAAGGAATGTTGCAGGCTGCAGGAGTGTTAAATATACTGTTACAGTTAACAGGGACAGTAAGAGGGCAGATATAGGTGATAAGAGGTTAGTGGGGGCAGAAAGAGAAAACAGACATTACAGCCATTTTACCAAATAAAAACAATCAGTAAGAGAATGCCGAGCAGTAGTCACAGAAAGTGATTTGTAAACTACCAATATTTATACACGTCTAGAATTGATGAAATACCTTAGTATCTGATGTGGCAATTAATATTTTGTGGGGCAAAAGCCTGATAAAAATGTATATAGGCAACACTACTGGATCCAAGCAAACTAATCAAAACATTTGTATTGTATTTTTTCTGTTAAGCATGTGTGACATGTTTATAAATTGTGTCCAGACAAGGCTACCTTGGTTGAGAATGCCGGAACAGAAACGAGCGGAGAAAAGTGATTGAATTCCTTTCTTTTGAACCCAACACGATTTTTCCTTCCCGATACAGATACATTAAGAGTAATAAAACAAACAATGTCAGGATCACAAGATAGCGATGCATATGCACTCCTGTGGCAGGGTCTAACAAAATTCCAGCAGCATCCCATCTGTACCACTAGCATGAAAACATATCTGGCCATTGGTTAGATACCTATACTTTCTCGGAGCTGCTGCTGACTGTCCCAGAGCAACCGGGGCATTACCGGTATTAGCAAGTAACAAGATACATTTTCCATAAATTTGTCAAGCAAATTTGGAGACATAATATCATCGTAAGACAGAACTGAGAAGGCAAAGGACCACACATACCTAATAAATGAAGCCCTGCACGACATCATACTGGCCCAACTCACAAGAACAAATTATGTTTCCAAAACAGGCCAGACAATTAACATGTGATGGAAGCCTTATATACATGTTAGGAGAATGCCATAAGGAAAGGGGAGGAGTTTGGGACTTTACAGTATTTCACCCAGTACACTAGAAAAATAGCAAAAGCAACAATACTTAAAATAATGCAAGTTACTGGCATATAAACCATTATAATATATTATCCTGGTCAAGAAAGTGGCCATGCATTGATGCCTACATGCGTACGCCTTTTATTTTAATGCTGGGGACCTTGCATAGCTTCAAAGGAGATTGACTGGAAACTGCAATCCAATACTGCCCCTCATTCAACAACATGGCACTGGTGGATATGAACTATAATGCCCTGTTCAGCTACTCGAGACAAATGCCCTTAAAGTTATGAGATACAACATTGTTTTTACAGGTTTTATACAACAGCCATGTTAACTTCTTAGTTATCATAGCAGTGTTACACAGTTGATTTACTAAAGGAAGTGTTGCCAGGAGGGTTCTGTTTCAGCTCCTTGACTTCACTACAGTCAATAATGAAGAGCCAACCCTAGCCTGGAGAAGAGCTTGGCTGGTCCCATAGCACAAGAGGTCTTCAGTGTCTCCTTATGAAGTGCACAGGGTCAACTCAGCCATTCTCGTTGTAGAAGCTTGCGAGTGTTAGCCCATAGTCCGTAATGAATAGTGAAGCAAGGGTGTTAAAACCACAACTCTACCTTTAGTGAACAAACCCCACTGACAGGGGGACGGGGTGCTACCACCATACTAACGCGGCATACATCCGGTGTGCCCTCATTTAAGCAGGGATACACCGGAAGGGCACTTTAATTCCCAAGCTCACCAACCACTAACAGTGGTTGCCATACGGGCACTCAAAAGGCGTAGGGAGCGAAGCACACACCTGTCAGAACCATGAAATAAAAACATCTACAGATTTAGATAAGACACGGGTACACAAGGGGCGGACTTTGAGATTCAGACTTGCGGAAAAATACATTAAATAAATACATTAAACTAAAGGACAAAGTTCTAAATGAGGAGCAGTCACCATGGAAACCAATGGAATGCCCCAACTCACTGCCTTTAGCACCAGAAAAGTGCCCTTTGTTAATACAGCGGAAACGGTAAGAGTGTTGGGGTGGGATGCAGCAGGTTCACTCGCTACTTCAGCTAAAGCACATGTGCACATCCAAAATAAAAGTTAAAAATGCCGCTGAAACATAGAGTGGATTAAATAAAACTACATATGGCTAAAGTGCCTTAACAAGTGTAGAAAGCCCCGCAATGTGGGCTGTGTAAAGGCGCACGGCCCGGAGCGGGCAAGTCCGGCTATTTCCCCTGGCGGGCTCACCTCATCCCCCCACTTGAGAACGTCCTTCTGGCGCTCTTTCACTTTGTGGTAGATGTTGAGGAACTGGATGATGCCGTGCTGCCGGACATAGTCGGCGTACTTCTTAGTCTCTTCCCAGCTGAGCGGTGACCCGTGAGACAGCAGACCCATGGCTGGAACTTCCCTCGCTTTCCTTTACACGCTTTACAGAGGAGAGTGCTTAAGAGCGGCGGGCACAGACCACACAAGGCAGCTGAGGAGGATGCTTTGGATAACGGTGCCGGCTTAACTTGCCCAGGGGGAGGCCGTACGAAGAATGGAACCGAGGATATACAGCGGCGATCAGACAAGGAATTCACAGTTCGCTTCTCTCCCACCGGTGACTGTGACACGGCTCTTCCCCCTTTCTCCTGTGTGTAGGCGCCGCCGCTCCAGTCACGTGACCTCCAAAACTGTCACACACCGCTTTCCCTGTATACACAGAGGGAGGAGAAAGCCCGCGTGCGCCCGCCCTGCTGCTACGTTAGGCTGCGCGCGCACCCGCCTCCATGGCGCACCCCCTCCCCCCTCTGCATGTGGGCGGGGCCTTGCGTCACTGCTCACCATGACTTGGCACTTTTGCCTCATAGTACCGGGAGGGGTTAACTCCCTGTGCTTTCCTGCCTATTCATTGACATAGCTGCTAGGCAGTAAGGCGAGCCACGTGCTCTGAGTGCCGAGCTTGTGACCGTATCCATTCATTACTTCATAATATTTAAATGAAATACAGTCGGTTTGTCTATTCACCTGACGTTGCACATTCATTATATGTTTGTCTAGTTGGGTTACTTAATGGCAGGGAGGGTAAAATATCAATACAATTGCATGACAGGGCAATTTTCTATTTTTGGGGTGTTGGAATCATAGGTGGCATTGGTCACCCAAATTGCAGTGCCAGGCGCCACAGTTTAATAACCACCCTCTAAGATCATGTAGAAATATGAAGTGTTAAGAATTTAACCAAGGAATGCTATTAAAGGCAAAATATGTATTTTTATAGACCCTATATGGACAAAAGTATTGGGACACACCTCTGGTGTTTTAACCAGACCCATTACCATGAGTGTATAAAATCAAGCACCAAGCCATGCAGTCTGCGCATTTCAAAATGCCAGTAACAAACATGGCAAATGAGCCGGAGGTTGATAACAGGTCATTGCGCATTGAAGTCTGCGTTTTATCCCACGTAACGACCTAGGTCCTTAATGAAGGAATCTCCAAAGAGCATTCCTTGGGCTTCACTGCCCATCTCTGTTAGGGCTAGGTCTTGAATAGTAAGATAGCCTTGCGGCGTTCGACAGAGAGGGAAGTATTTGAATTTCCAGCTACGCAGATAGCTCTCTGCATCCACCCTTGAAGCACTCTACCCAATCCTCTATTATTTGGAACATCTTGGTCAAAGGGCCTTCAGGGCAGATTCCAGTCCTTTACGGGGGTTCCAGTCTGATTTCCATAAGAATTGGACCATTTTAGGATCCAAAACCGGCGTCTCACACACCTTTTCAGGGGCAATAGGCCAGGGACACTGCGCGTAATTTACTGCGCAAACTTTTGCTCAGTGGCTTGCGGACCCTGGCCTGTAAATAAGAGGCCACATGTTCAGAAGACAGCCACTCGGCTGAACGGGGGTGGTGTAACCCCTCGGGATCGTAGAACGTCTCCCCGAATTGGTCCAGAACTATAGGCTCTGAGGCCTTAGAAGGGGGAATAGCCCGAGTACCTTCCCCTTGCACAGAGGTCTCAGAGGAGTAAGCCCTATCGTCCTGGGCCTGCTCCTCCATATTGAAGTCTGAGTCAGGCGGACTACTCCAAGCCTCCTCTATTGACCCCACGTCTGAATCAGACGGACTTGAGGATTGTGCCCTAGCACACCTCCATTTCCTCGCCCGTTCTGCCCAGCAAATAAGGGCTCTTTTGTGTTTTGTTTTAACGCTCTCTTGGATGGACCTATTACCATCATTCATGCTGGTTCTGGAGGCTGTTACATGCATATGGCGTGATTTGAATGCTGCTTTTCTGCCCTCGGATGCCTTAGGGGCAGAGGCAGTAGGGTGTTCCTAAGCAGGTATAGTAGTAGGCATAGAATTATGAATGGCCTGGGCTAGAGACACCGACAATGCTGAAGTCATAGAATCCATGGCTGAGGCAATTGCCTGTGTCACAGAACTATTCAATTCCCTTATACGAAGACAGACATCTGATATAGGTATAGTATAGATAAGAACAAAATATACTCATCTGCTGTCTGGGAGCAGCAAAGAAAGAAGGGGATTGTGGGTGTGCTACTCATTTTATACTGTCATGGCTATAGAGTGGGAGGGGTCATGTATACTCTCCTATTCATTGTTTTTTCTATCAAATGTTGTATTTTCTTTGCTGCTGTTGGGAGTAAATAAAGGGTTAATGCACAATATGAGCCTCTGTGTCTTGAAATGAAATCAATAAATAAATGCCAGAGGCTAATCTGTCTATACATGTACTTTATAGCTTTGCTTATACACTCACTCAGATGGTAACTAAAAAAAAGACACTGTGTACATTGTGATTTCTCTCTTTACACTGTAAAGAGAGAAATCACAGTGTACATTATATTCATGATATAATACCCTGTGATTATGACATAATATGCTCTAGTTACTGTTTTTTTTATTTATAACTGGCGATGCCCCACTGAGTTAATTTATATTATAGTTAATTAATTTACTATAAATTTATTAAATTGCACACACATAATATTTAGCATGGTTATTTGTAATGTCAACATTATAATTTCTTAAACGGCAAAAGAAGAATAAACCTGTTTTTGTTCCCATATTCAAGGCAACTTGATCAAGATAAGTATACTCAAGCAGAAATACCCTAGAAGGACAAGTAATGTAAAACACACATGAAAGGTCCCAGTCAAAAGCAAGGGTCCTTAAAACCTTTAAAGCAAAAGCAAAGTTAAATATCTTTTCAGTCGCTGGTCCCCATATATCGCCACTTTAGATAACGCCACCAGGTTGTCACTGTTTCAAACGTTCAATGCCACGGAGTGGTATTGTCTTCAGGTCCTCAAAGGTATTCGCCCCATACCGGGGTTCTGATCTAGTTACAGAACACGACATATCTGTGTTGTGGCCAGGTGTTCTGTGACTGGGGAAGTGTTTTTACCTGCACTGTATGTGTTTTTGGAATTGTGCATTGCGTGTACCTGTCTGCATCTAATATATCACCTTGTCTCTGCGTACCATTGTTTTTATGTTGTATGCTTTGTCTTCTCCTTGTAATAAAGAAGTTTTTTAAAAAAAAAAAACCTTTAAAGCAATTGTCCAACATATTTTTGATTCAATGCCAACATGAGTTCCTTTACATTAGTCCACAATAGAAGGGCTTATTTCCAACTTCACACCAGGTTTATGATCTTGTTCTTTTTAGTTCAGTAAGGAGTAAGTTAAAGAACATCACTGTCCTTCCATGGGTATTGTGCCTGATCACCATGTGCATGGGTCATTTATGATGTCAGATAACCATAGTGCAGTGTCATTGTTTCTTAAACACGGTATATAAAGAGGGGTGACAATGAACTCACATAAATCTAAGTGTCAGCTCTTAGTTCGGTGTCTACATAACTGTATAATCAAACAAAAGACAATTTAGACAAAGGACAAATTAGAGATTATAAACAATTAACATAGCTAGAGAATCAAACAGAGACATAGCTGTAGGTTTCCTCCATGACATCACTGTGATCACAAACTTAATCTGACATGGGACATTTGAACCCCTAGTCTATTGAATCTAACAGAAATAGGAAAGGGATGATGAGGCAATCATGACTTACATCCAGAAAATGAGACACCGCTACCAAACCAGAGGCTTCCAGATTTGCTTAGATCTAAATTTGATTAGCTCATACTTTCTATTTGGTCAGGCACTGTGCACCTTTAAGTCAGGGAGCGCAGGGATAAGATGTCATGATCTAGTGCTCCGCAGTGAGCATGGTGGTCATGAAGGGGTGGCTGGGGGCACTGCACTTGGTCAAGCCTAGGCAGTGCCAGGGGTAAATACACCTCTGGTCCTTAGCAGAAAATGTGTTCAGCAAGCACATCTCTGGGAAGGACTTGACCTCGGCACAGGGAAACAAGCTAAATGTGTCTAGAGAAGTAAAATAAATCTCCACATGCATTTTTCAGGTAAAATTCATTTATCATATGCATCTAAATATATATGATTATAGAATGGAGAACGATTATATCCGCATATATATGTATATATATATATAATTTCAATTGTCACTGTGACATCAGCATTTTTCCAAAGTAATGTATTATTCAGTTAATCATAAATGTGGCTGTATATATGCATCGAAATACTCACTGTTGATTACAAAGGCATGTGTGGTTGTTCTTGGCTCAAGCTGTGAAAAATCCAGATGAAAGAATACCTATGAAACATTCGACAAAAGGGAAACAGATCTGAGTATTTAAGGCAATAATTTCAGAATAAAATAAAAGGCAATCATTTAAGAATAAAATTGCTTTTTTGTCCGCATGTGCTCTATAAATACGTAGTTTGTCCAGCTACATTTTTCACCAACAATGGGTTAAGCACTGTGGTAAAGTGGTAGGCAAGGGTGCAGTATGATATGCTTATTTACTTTAGATCAACTGCACATGAAGAAGGCACATGGTTTTATACAAGGTCAGTTAAGGTAGTGTTTGACCAACCCTAACTGCTTTTCCTAAGTGGGATTAACTTTATGGTGTCCCTGGTTCTTGTTAATAATTTTACTTATATATTTAACTCCATGCACAACAGACAATTTCTCTGCCAAGTGCCTGCACATTAATTAGAGCTTACTTCAGGCATACCTTTGTTCAATGGAATTTCATAAGCCATTTATAATACATCAAGACCACATTTCTAAAACCAATTGTTGTTGTATAGACAAAAAAAAACATTTAATGTGTATGCAAATATTTATTTCATAAATGTTTGAAATTGTTTAGATAAAATCTAAAAGGTATTCTAAGAAACAGCTAACTTGCACTGGGCATAATAATGATAATTATGGCTTCCAGGAAAGTGGAGATTGTATTCTAATGGCTATAAAATGTTCTATAATTCAGTATCAGTCTGTAAAATAGCATAAACTAAAAAAATGTTGTAATTACATTGATAGATAGGAAAGGTATTGGTCAAGGGTACAATTACACTGGCCTTATAGAAAAAGAGCTAAGCCCTCATTAGGAATATGCTATTTGCCTCCTACTGGTCTGTTTAAGAAATGGCACACTAGGAAATTATTTCAATTGCCCCTGGCAAAAAATGCTCACTTACAAATTTTGACTGTGATATATATAATCATTCTTTAAGCTCTGGCCTAAGAAACAACATAAACAAGATATGAAAACCTCTGCTATACAGAAAAACATAATAACTTCTTTGGAAGTATTAACATCCACCAAATTTGAATGATTATTCATCTTCATGGAAATGTGGAGGATCGATATGTGTTGGAAACTTCCGATAGAACACTAGACATGAGATGAGCTCAGAATACTTAGATTAACAATAATGCAAGATGAGCAACTCTGAGGGTAGCCTCTAATGAAGTCTTTTAAAATGTTTTCTGCTTGCTGAAAAGAAGAATAAAAAACTACTTTCTGGGGGTCCTCAATCTTTATGAAGAAGTTTAGGAATAGAAATATGCCTTATTACCCCTATGTGCCACTCTGGCATATAGGGGGTTAAAAGTCATATCATGGGGCAGAGTGGCATATAGGGAGGTTAACAGGCATTTCTGGAGGCATATATACATATATGATTGCTAACAGCAATCACACTCCTATCATGCCCAGGAAGCCAGTACATGCTGGAACCTGGGCATGATAGGATTGTGATTACAGCCTCCCTATGCCATGCTCCCCCCTTACACATCCATGCTATCACACACACTCATTCGCAAAAATGTAAATACTCATTAATTCCCTCAATCACGCATACTTGCTCATAAACCCACCCCCACTCCTTACTCGAACTGCAGATCTCTTTCTCGCAGACTTCTGCAGGAGCTTCTTCCTCTGCAACTTCTCTTGTCCCGCCCCCAGAGAAAGAAGGAGGGGAGAAGAGGCGCGTGACATGCATTCACTTGACTCTGCTGGGTTCCTGTTCTCCTGACCGGTACAAGAGACACTGCTCACACACTCTGTGCGACCAAAGCACCGGTAAAAAGCCTGGCCCTATTTGAGGTCTGATTAAAAGGCGACCCTGATTATAAGACGAGGGGTATTTTTCAGAGCATTTGCTCTGAAAAAAACCTCATCTTATAATCGAGCAAATACCCTAGTTCGCATTTCATCCAGACCAAGCAAACACCATGCTTATTTGTTCATGTCTGAATCAGGTTTATCGAGGAGATGAGTAAAATTGAGCTATCTCAAATATGAGAGATGAAAGAGGACAGCAAGTGAGCTGGATTAAAGAGACCTGATCCAATGCAATGAAGGAGAAGGTCAAGTTTTTCTAGTATCCTAAAGAGAAAAGCACAGTTAAAACTTTCAAATGTGTTTTTGCTTCCTTGGAAAGGAATATTCCACTGCAGGATTCATGCTGATAAATAAATTTGATAATTTGGTGTAGAGCCCTGCGCTGGACTACTTTTTTAATCCCGCTCCTGCTGATTATTTGTCCAATCCCGCATGCTCCCGCAATGTGTGCATTCCGCTCCCATAACATGTGTGTCCAATCCCGCCTGCTAGCATGTTAACATGAACTGCCTTTTTAAGGTCACGCCACAGCATCTCAATTGGATTCAAGTTAGGACTTTGACTAGGTCACTCCAAAACTTTTTGTTTATTTTCAACCATTCAAAGATGGACTTGCTTGTGTGCTTCAGATCTTTGTCATGCTTCTTAACCTAACTGAGCTTAAGCGTTAGGTCACAAACAGATGGCAGGACATTATTTTCCGGACTTTCTGGTAGAGAGCAAATTCATGGTTCCATCAATTATGGCAAGTCACCCAGGTCTTAAAACAGCAAAGCAGCCCTAGGCATAACACTAGCACACCACACTATACCACAGTTTGACTTTTGTGACTTCCTGGAGGAATGTTGGTAGGCCGACCACTCCTGGGAAGGTTCACAACTGTTACAAGTGGGATTAAGGTCTGGAGACTGTCCTGTCCCCTTAGCAGAAAAACACCCCAAAGCATAATGTTTCCATCTCCATGTTTGACAGTGGAAATGGTATTCTTCAGGTCATAGGCAGCATTCCACCTCCTCCAAACAAGGCGAGTTGATTTGATGCCAAATAGCTCGATTTTATAGTAGCTTTTGCTGTAATTGATCTAGCATAACCTTGAAATGTTTCTATAACAATTTACCAGAGGCATCAACGTAATGAATTGACTGTAGCTGAGGATTTTTCTGAAACGAAATAATGGCTACTTTTTAACGCAATCATATGAAGCTTAATGTGGTTTAATGGCTTACATTAGATTCAATGTCCAAGAAAATAGCTTTCATACAAATTTTAGAAATAGTTTCTAATTAATTTTTCTCTGCTAGTAAATGTTGTTCAGAATTAATTAGACATTTAATAAAGTTTATTTATTGTTGGTTGTTTAACCCTTGTGTAGTTCCTTAAGCAGAATTTAAAGCTGTACAGTATCTCAACTTGCCCTCATAATACGATGACTTATCCAAAGACCATATGTAAACAGATCTTGTGTGATTTGGCATATCATGTTGAGAATGTAAGAATTGATGTTCTTCAATACTACTACACTTGGGACATAACATAATTTATTTACATATCCTTTTATTAAGATTAATGAGATTAAGATGTTGTGTGCCATAAATGTATGCGTTTTATGCTGGTGAGAGCTGAACTTTCTTTATCCTCCTTAATAAACCAATTAAGGTAAATGCCAGATGCTGGGAAGACTATTAGTATTTTTTACTTGATATATTCTTGATTTATTTGATAATCTCTGGGGAGAGTCTCTTCTGTATGATCTGTAGTGTCTTCTGTAGCAGGACCCACCTGCAACAAATAGATTTGTAAATTGTTGCTAACTGCTCTATACTCTCTTACCTTATAATCAGTTTATGCTCTCTTCTGCTAATGAAGACACACATAAACTAACCAGTGAATAGCTGGAGGTATAATTAATGCACACCTTCTGGGGGTAATATAATGAAGGGGAGTGGCTCCCATTAGCTTATGGCAACCAATGAGGTGTGTGCTTAGCTTGTCCATCTTAATCTATGTGGAAGGACGACCAATGAAGTCAGTGCCTACCCTCTCTATATTATTCTATGTGGATGGACACCCAATGAATGGAGCACCTACCGACTCCATGTTATTTTGTGGGGCTTGGCACATGCAGAATGGCTTAAGTAGTCCACCAGATACCACCCCAGACAAGAAACATCTTTTGTAACTCCCAACACAGGCTGCTACAAACTCCAAGCAGTTTAGTGAATAGCCCCCTGTGCGAAGTTGGTAAGAAGAATAGCAGAGAGCTGTTTTTGTTGGTGTTGGTACACAGAAAGAGCAAGGATTTATTCTGAGCCTGAACTGGACCTGCACTTGCTTACTTTTGTCCTAGACGGCAATGTTTTTTTAAGAATCCTTGCACCCAAAGGATATTTTGTCACATATGCATATGAGAATTATCAAAATGTAATGTGTATAATCTGTAATCTCCTGCATAACTGATTTATTTCAGGGTAGTTGCAGGGTACGTGCCACAATTCCACCCACTTCTTTGTGAATGTAAGGTGCTCTTTGTGCCACATGCATTGTTTCCATGGGTCACATGCTGTAGTATATATATAGTCATCATACATTGTAGAGAAGGGGCAGCCCTTGAAATAATACTCAGAGTAAGGTTAAGAAATATAAGAATACAAATGGGCAGCAACTGCAAGATAAGGTGGGCTCTTCAGTGTTGGGGTTGGATTATGATGTAAAAAACAGGCTTAATTTCTGGCTCTGCTGCAGCATTCTTTGCATAACTTGGCGCATCACTAATCATGAACTGATTTTGTTGTTTGTATAAGCCTTTAATTGCCTAATTATGTGGATGTTTATTATTCATTTAAAAAGTATGCAGCAGTTCCCAATAAAATCTGTGTAAGACACATTTGGAATATGTTGTAGTAAGTCTGCTATCCTTGTGGTACTGCAAGTCTTGAAAGTCATTGTAACTGTGGCATTCTAATACATGCGTACAGGATCCTCAGATGGAAGTTCATGCAATATTCACACTGTGAAATCCTCCACAAGAAAACCTCTCTAGAAAACAGCATTTACGGCAGAACCATTTTTAAAACATGTGTATTGTGGCCAATGCATCCTTACAATGTGTAGTGTCTGGAATGCCACTCATCAAGGAGGAACTTTTAGGAAGAAATGAAACAAAGTTTGGGTCAGTGGTGGCTTCCTTTATTAGACCACCTCATTCACATCCTGCTTTGTCGCAAAATAAGCCACATTATTTTTTTTTAATAATGTTAGAGCACTTTACCTGCTGCATTTTGGCTAAAACAGGTATTCAGAATAGGTTGTACAGAAAAAAAGTTGATTGACTTCTGTAGCACATTAGTACTATGTGATCAGGTTACCAGCTAGATATTAATCTAGTTTCAGCAGAGCCACTTTAAAAAAAATAATAGACGCTGATGAATAAAAATGGAACTTATCGAATAAAATAACAAACTAATTGCTATGTACCTGGCTCTGTAAGACTTAAAAGGTCAAATCCAATTTCCAAATGGAAAAAAAAATACATTGAAGGTCAAATCTAATGAATTATATAAACAAATGCATATACTTTTGTTTTTATTGAACTCAATTAGGTTTTTCCACATAAATTGGCTGTGAAAACTACATGAAAAGGATAATACAGGCACAAACAACAATATGAAATACATCCATTGCTGCATTTAGTATATAGGCTAGTAGTGAGATATGTTAGGCATAATGTATCACTTCCAAAAAGAAATAGGTCAAGTGACAGCCTTGTGTTTTCCTTTCCATTAACCTCACAATTTTAGTTGCATTTCCATTTTGTCCTCTTCCTATGATGGTCAGAGAATAGTCCAGAGGTATTCATTGTGGAGTTTGGAGGAACAGGTTGACCCTCCTTGTAGAGGTCTCATTAGACCCCACACTACCATAAAGCCTGGTGAGTCTCACACAAACACATACAGTGTTGTCTTAGGGTTCTCCATCCAAGATGCAACAGATGTCCAGTGTATTGCCCTCTTGAACTGAGGCTTAATTCTCTGAAGCGATCCCATTCTCAACATCCGTAAATTTCTATGTGCATATGATTACAAATTAAGTACTCGAGCGGTACAAAGACCCTTGTGATTTATAAACTTCTAAAAGTTTTGAATGGCAACATAGTGTTATTTAATTTTAGATTGTGTGGTGTGGGTATTAGGAGGCTGGGCTTTTATGGAGACATTTATTGTGACTTTGTGGTAACTTTTTATAAAAGCAAGGCAACAAGAAACAGAATAATATACTTACATAATAACACATTTTCTGTTGTGTACATAGACATTTTTGTAACTTATAGGGATGTAGAACACCCAAGACTTCAAGACCTTAGAATAATTGCATGTTAAGGGACTGCTCGTCAAAAAGGAGAGGGTGGTATACATAAATTGATAATCACACATGTAGTGATACATCAGGACTCCAAACCTCTACATATATTTGTAGGCATTTACATGACAACAATATGAAAATGGTAGCTATGAATTTTGTATATTGCAGAACAATATTTTTCTTTTCTCTACTTTTTATGTTATTTTATGTTTAATGTTTATTTTTTCTTTATTTTATACCCAGCCACAAAGATTTAGTGTTTTTCTGCCATCACTGTGAATGTGTCTTTGCATGTCATGTCATGTCATGTGGATGTTTTGACATACTTTCTTTAGTATATTGTGTACATTGACAACATCTTTCCTTTCAACCATTCATTCCACGAACTTTAATATTACAGGACGCACCCATATGAGCTGTGGGATAAATTACAGAACAAAGAAACTTATTTGCCAAAGCAAATGGATGTGTTTCTACAGCGGAACACAAGGTGTTTTTTTTCAAGCTCACACAGATGGATTGTGTTCAGAACAGGATTAAAGACTGAATTTGTTAAAATAAGATATTAAAGGGACAGTCTAAGTTTCCTGGCACGCATGCTGTATGAGAATGCATTTTGAGTGTGGGACCTTTAATACGCATTTTTTCCAGAAAAAAAACTGATACAGAATTTGCAGTCATTCTATATATTCTTTCTTCCTCCAAGATCCAGGATTTCTTGCCACTGAATGCCAATCAATGGAGTACAGTACCTTCAATGAAAGCAACAGGTCGATTAGTAACTGATTAGTATATAAGGTTAATAAATGAAACTGCATACAAATGGCACAAATTCTAGAGTAAAGCCAATTCCTCAAAAGTTACATAGAACAGACAGCCTTATAGTTAGCGATTAGGGTTGCCAACTATCTACGTTTTACATGGACAGTCCTGAAAAAATATGTAGGTCCTGGACTTACTTAATTATGTCCAGGCAAATGCTGGGCCTGTGGCCATGTGAACCTACATTCCATAATGTGGACAGCCTTTGGACAAGTGTAAGCAACTGTTTGTTGTACTTATCAGGACGAGTTCCACATGAGTTCCAAACGTGCATGGAACTCATGTGGAGTAAGAGGCAATATTCAGAGTGGTTGGGGGAAGGAGTTGACGTGATGTGCTTGCTTGCTCCGACACACAAGAGAACGGTTGAGCTACATTATTGAGGTGTGCTAGTGATTTGTAGACTATGGAGATGATTCCCGGTTATGCTATTGCTGTGGGAATAAGACTGACACTATCTGGAGTTCTAAAACTGTGAGCAATTTTACTTTTTAAGATGCAAAAGGTATATTTTCTATTTTCTGGTAAAATTGCTAGGGGGTCCAGATGTTATCACTCTCAACCAGTTAAATGATTTTTGCCTTTCTCTTTCCTTTTTTTCTCCTTTTGCTTTTTTCCTGCCTCTCCTCCTTAAATCCTCTTCTCTTTTCTTCCTTCTTTTAATTATGGTGCCATTTGTTTAAGTGGCATGACTTGCAATGTAAAGAATGCACTACAACCCCCCCCCAAAAATATAGAATATTTTTACATATTTGACACATTTTATAGTGTGATTTAAGGTCTTTTTCATTCACATGGTTAAACTGCACACCAGCCCTCACAGGAATATGATAGTTGAGTGGTCTCCTTAAATTCCTCTGTGGTCCAAATTGCAAATGAATGGGGGGGTGGGGGATTCTGCAGAATTATGTGTTTATTTGTCATGCAGGTGATTTGTTTAATTTACCATTGCTGATTCACTGGTTATTCCTAGAAAAGTTGTAATAAGAACATCATGCATTGCCTGCTCCTATAACAGGTAAGTACTGTTTTTAGTTAAAGGGGTTGCGGTAAAACCGGTTGTGCTGGGAGGATGTATTGCATGGCTCTGAAATGGTGTATAATCTTAAAGAAGAAAATCTGGATTTGCTTTGAAAAAGTAATGCAAGGTTTAGCGACAATAATTTCAATTACTGATGGGCAATTACTCTTCAAGCTTTGATGGATATTTGCTTTGTTCAGTTTGACATTTGATTTGATATATTCATGAGTTCTGCACATAATATTTTTTTAATAAAAATTGTGATTATTCTGTGTACAGGATCATTAATGACATGTGAAAAGAGGTATAATACCTTAGTGGTGTACCTCCTTCTTGCTGTATAGGCACAACAATAACCCTCAATAAGACAAACGTTTCACTTTTTCTCTCATTTTTTTTATTCTAATTATTTTATGCATTATGCATACATTTTAATGATGCCAGATTTTATTATCTGCCAGTTGTACTTTTTAAAGAATTCAGCACCGAAAGCCATCTGTCACTTGTGTTATTCTTGTTTTTCATTTAATGTTAAATTTTTAGGTTATTCCGATTCACATTGTACAGATATGATTTCACAAACCCCTCCACCATAGCCAGGACATATTATGCATTTTTTTCTTCATTTCCACCAACCCTTTAGTAAAGACGGAAGTGGAATTCTAAAGTCAGAGCTTACAAAAACCTGTAAATCAGTAGCCAGGATGGGTACAGGAACAAATGGGAGATAACAGGGACTCACAAGTGTAGGACCAAACGAATGAAACAGCAACAGAGGAAAACTGAGCACCTCAGAGAAGGTGACAGAGTTTTAAATAGAACAAAGTGCATGCTCCAGTAAAAATGGTAATGGAGACTTTAAGAAAGACTCTACTGGGACATGCACATAGATGCATGATGCCAAGTAAAAGGAAGAATGCTTTCCATCGACCTCCTGCCTGCAACAGACAGCAGGCATCCTCTAAGGGACCTCTGCCTGTCGCATGGACATTGCTGCCAACTGCTGGAAGACCAGACAGCCAGGGGCCTGAGTGCAGAATTTCTTCCACCCACTCACTCTAACACCATACAACTACACATTCATTCACACATATCTCCCTCTTCTCCCTTATACCACTAACTTTAGGCTCACCCTTGACACTGTGTCACACCAGATGTACCTGAGGGCTGGAGGCAGGTGTAGGGAGCCAGTTGTAGAGAATGAGCTCTGCCTAGCTCTTGCACACTGAGGAGGATGATGGCAGCAACCAGGATTCAGCACAGTAGCAAAATTAAGGACCATAATCAAGGTCAGATGTAGTCAACGGTGAGGTACAAATGCAGCAGTATCAGATCTCTGACAGACCAGGGTTTGAATCCCAGGTGAGCACAAGGTGCTACCACTTCCTCACCCAGAGCGCTCATTACAGAGGGATCCCTGATCTCTGACACATTTTAGCACTGTATGTTGACATGCACACAAATGCTAACATCAAATACTAACAAACACGCCCCCCACACACACTATTAAATACTACACACAATTTGACATACTGTATACTCTTACGCTAACATACATATATTCATACATTGTAAGGCACTTACCTCTGGGAATATGGGCTCCTCCACAGCATCCTCCTCTTCTCTTTCCCCCGCCACAGACGAAACTGCTCTCAGCATATGCTATTAAAAGCTGCTACACACTAATGCTGGTTCTCAGTTGTACTGTGGTACCCTTGTGGATGGTCCTCCTCTCAGAATACTTCTGAGTTTCCCCAAATGTTTTCTGTTGTTATTTGACTCTCAATGACTTCTAGTATCCTGACCTTGGCTGTACATACATTTCCATGATTCTGGTATTCTGACCCTGGCTTTGTCATATGACTATCCGTGACCTCTGGTACCGTGACCAGGGGCGTAACTAGAAACCTCAGGGCCCCGGTGCGAGAACCTTTTAAGGTCCCCACCCCCAACCCATCTATCCCTTTCTCACTATCTAACCTCTCCTCCCTACCCCCATATCTCACCGATTTCTCCGCCTCTCCCTTTCCGCTAAACGCGCCCTTCTCACGTCTCCCCTTCTCCCTCCCTAACCACCTCTTCCTCACTAGCGATCTACCCTCTCCCTCCCTACCTCTCTGCCTTGCTCAATGATCTACCCTCTCCCCATTGTGTTGGAGTCTTAGCCGCGGGATGACTTTGCTTCATCCTCTCCCACCGCCCCTTGTCACGATCTACCCTCTCCCTCCCTTTTACTCCCCTTCTCACGATCTACGCTCTCTCCCGGTGACGCGAGTACCCCCCTTCTCACGATATCTTATACATCTCTCCCTTACCTACCGTGCCCCCTTCTTTTCGGACGGGATCTTACCCTCTCCCTCCCTACCCCCCTTCTCACCGATCTAGCTCGCACATCCCTCCCTAACATCCCCTTTTTAGGTGCCATCTTACCGTTCAACTTCCTGTGTTGGGAGTGTGAGGCTTTTGTCTGCGGGTTGCGGCGGCGGGCTTCACTGCTGAGTCGCCGCATATATGATATCTGTCATATTGCCGGCTCAGCGTGAACAGTACCGGCACCGCGAGACAAACCCTCATTCGCTCCCAACATTCTGCAGCTCTATGGGGCAGCGTCTGAGTGCAGGCAGCGGCGGGGAGCTAGAGGAGTTCCTTAATTCCTCCTGGATTTCTGTCAGTCAGGGGAAGCCCAGAGTTTGACGAGCGGTTCGTTTATTCACAGCAAGCCCGTGCGGCAACCCGCTTGGGCGCCCACTGACTGGCAGAACTCCAGGGCCCGGTCGCAGTCGAGACCCCTGCGACCCCGGTAGTTCCGCCACTGACCGTGACCCCGGCTGTGTTATACATTCTCTGTGATCTCCGGTATCCTGACCCTGGCTGTGTCATGTGCTCATCTGTGACATCCTTGTGTGCTGTTGCAGTAAACCTGACCTTTAACTGCTTTTTATTACGCTTGTTCACCCGGCTGCCCACAAGAGTGTCCTGTTATCATCCTCCAGGTCTCTCCATGCCAGCAAGCATGTTCATTCCTGCAATTTGGGTTCCTCCTGATGTAAACATGAGGAAGATGTCTTACAGATGTCACATACATACATACATCCTCACTCACTTACCCCTTACCTCACTTCCTGTTTTTACCATGTTACATAAACCCACTGCGTTCCTTAATATTATGATATGTAGAAAGTACCTCGGGATGTAGGTTCACAGGTACGAGACAGCGCCCTGAGGGAGTTTCAGCAAGTGCATCTACTTGAGTGACCTGAGGGGAGATGTTATGCTGCTATGTATAGTGGCCAGCACTTTGGTGGAATTGGAGGACTCTCTTCCTTAGCATTCAAGAACTATCTAGACAGGGGATCAGCCTGGACATTTTTGGTCCCTGGCAGGTACAAGACCACATAAATAAAATGAGATAGAAATAAGGCTCAATGGGCCTGCCTCAGAATCTAGCACTTAGCCTCGTACAGGTAAGTGAGGTTTTTATGATTCCTGAGGTTTAGGATTGGCACAGACGTTCCCTCGAGCAAATCTTTAAGAACGAGTATTATCACCAGCACTTCACGGTCACCAATTTCATAGTTGCCTACTCATTTTAGACACATCAGCCTCAAATATTAATGGAAGTTCGAGTCTCAGGTGTGCCAAAATGGGATCTGCGGCAAAAGTGGCCTTTAGTGACTCATATGCTTTGATGGCCTCTGGGGACCAGTGAGAGGCATCTTTTTTGATCATGTCAGTAAGGGGTTTTGCAATAGAAGAAAAATCAGATACGGTCATGGCCACTTGAGAACAGCTGAGAGTTTTTCAGGGTCCATAGTGAAACCACCCTCTTAAATCACGTGTTTGCGAACTCACACTCTCTCGTAACCTTTGCAGGACTTTGCAGGCGGAATGGATCAGAATCTAGGTATACCACCACGTACTGTTGGAGCATGTTCCAAAACACATAATTTATGAAATCCTTGAAAACTGCAGGAGCATTGCAGAGACCGAAGGGCATAACAAGGTATTCATAAGACCCACTCCTGGTTTTAAACATGTTTTGCAATTTGTGGCCCTTCTTTATCTTTACCAACTTGTACGCTCCTTGCAGGTCGAGCGTAGTAAACACCTTGGACGCTTTTAAGCGATCAAATAGCTCAGTACTAAGTGGAATTGGGTAGGTGTTTTTAACCATGATACAGTTACGCTCCCTCTTTTTATTTAAGAAGAATAATCCGGCCCCAGCAGGAGAAGGACTTATGGATGAACCTCCGCAACATACTCCTCCATATATCTCAAAGCGGTTAGCACCTTCACTACTTTCAGTAGGGATGCCTTTGAACAGTTCGGCAACCATGCCATGACCTTGGCCTGGGACCACAGGATCATGAGTAGAGTGAATCACCTGGAGATGTACGATTTCATGATGGTCTGCCATCAATCGCCTCAATAGCAACTGGAGCAATACAAGGCTGCAATGGCATAGTGCTTATGGACAAAGCTGAGGCTGATAAAGACACCCGCTGCCCCAAAGTGCCTCTGTAATGATGGAAATCTTGCCACAAGAGAGGCCCAACAGATAGGAGGCCCCCACAGGCGCTCCCTGAAGGATGGTCTCTCATTGATTCGGGAGTCAATAAGGATGCAATATGAGACCAGTTCCTCTAAATCTCTGGGGAGGTCCCAGGCTGCAATCTCATCTTCAACCGTATCCGAGAGTCAGGAAATCACAAAGCCCACCTTACTCCTCCGGAAGGCCTGAGGTACCATCTCCAGATCAGCTATCAACCTGATTAAAGAAACCTCAGCTTTGATTAGCTCTGATTAACGCTGGGGAAGCGAGGCAGACCCAGTCATGCCTCTAGCAACATTGGAGTCATGGTGGAGCAAGATGCGCATTACAGGGCAACAAGGTCTTGAGGGCTAACGCAAACTGGTCCAGCCTGGTTGATTGCCTGCGCTTTCTGGGTACATGGACCTTGTGTAATGTTAGGGACCAGGAACCAGATGGACACAAAACATAAAGTGAAAAACACTTTTATTGTAATAAGCAAGCAAACAAAGCCAAAACATGATCCAGGAGCTTATACCATAAGACGGGTACTCAGACAAGCCAAGAGTTTAAGAATAAAAAGATCAGCGTTGTCAGAAACAAGCCAGGGACCAGGAGCCAGGAGGGACGTGAGAGAAAGTCAGGTCATGCCTAGGTAATCAGGAATTTGAGAATGCACTTGCAGCTAGAAACAACACAAGGGCAAGGAAGAAGCGGGTGGTCCCTCTGACGTTGGTGGCCGGTCCCTCTGACATTGGTGGGTGGTGCCGCCGATGTCGGGGGAGTTCCCACTGACGTTGAGGGCGTTCCCACTGACGTCAGCAGGAAACACCCCCATTTAAAGGACAAAATGGGTGGGGAGCGGGGCGTGTCAAGACCCTGCACCCGCGACCTGGAGGATTCGGGTCTTGACCCGGAGAACCAGAGGAGCAGCGATCACCCGCCAATCTCCGGATCAAACCTGAAGAGTTCCCAGATATGGTGAGCAGCCATGGTAAGTTAGGAGGAAAAGTTACCAGACAGGTGTGTAACCCTGACAGCTTGTTAATTAGCTTTACTCTGTGTAACTCTGTAAGTGAGCAGAAAAGCAGCCAGACCATAACACTAAAGGGTTAAAGATACACTTAATTTAAAGAGTCACCTGCATTCAAACAAGGATGTCAACTATGACATTGTGGTAGTAAAACAATAATTAGGAGTGATCATATCAATGTAGATAATAGAGTCAGCTCCAGACACTGAGATTTTGGCCCTTCACCTTCAGACCCTGGGATTGAAGCAGAAACCTGCAAGTTCTTAGGTAGGCTCATGAAGAAATAGCAGTTTACCTTGTGGGGACAGACTGATTAATGGTAACATGCCAGCATGCAAGAAAGATAATCCAGTTCCTACATACATTATATGATTGAACACTGTGACACAAAGCGTGCTTCTATAAATTCAAAAATTAAAAAAGACACACTCACATACATCTGGACTACAATGGGCTACAATACTTTACCCTCAGTGAGAAGCATAATTCATTGGCGCTTTAATCTACAAACATATGTGCACTTGAAATAGAAAAAAAAGATAATGTGTAAAATTATGTGTTTCCTTGGTATATTTATGGCATATAATCCAGATTGTATTCATGTCTATCATGTTGTCTACTATTACCTATGTGGGCTTTGTGTGCATTCTGCAAATATGTACAACCACATTCTCTGATTATTTGGCTTAACTGAGACACAATGGGGAAGTATAGTTTATCTTTTTTTTTTTTTTTGCATTGGGACGATTATATCATGCGATGAGATGCACATGATAAACATAAAAGACATAAATGAATAGCTTAACTTTTCCTGAAAAGCAAAAATATTTGCATATTTTAAGTGGAAGTTGGCTATATCTTTTTTAGCAAAACTACTAAAACTGGTCTGGCCTGCAGGGTTAAATAGCAGATCTGTTTGCTGAGAATTATTTCCATATTCGTTTCACATCCTTTTCTGACACTCTGTTAGTATGATGAGATTGGCACCTATGGTGCAAAGTTTGAATTTTGCTGCTGCCAATAAAAACAAACAGCATTTGCACTTTTGTCTACAGTGTTTGTACAGAGCAGGCACGCGTGTACTGATGCCAGCTTCTAACCATTCTAGCAGAGGAGATGTTTCTTTGGGTTTCATCATTTTGTAGCAACATGAGAACAAGGGACATATATTTTCTATAAAGAAAAGTCAAAGTTTCAGTCTTGAGGGCCACTTTTTAAAATGGATTTCTTCTTCGCAGCTTTAGCATAGTTGCATTTACCACATTAACTTGTGGCTTAGCCTTGCCCTTTTGTATCGTTGCATAGTTATTTTGCAGATATTTAGCGTACTTTGAAAAGTAGGTGTGTGAAACTGGATTGGTATAAAAATTGGTATAAAAATATAAAACAATCCCCATACAATCACAGCCATGCTTGTCACATGTTTCTTTAGCATTAAAGAATGTAACCCGCATTTATGTGTTCCTATTCTGAGATTTGTTGTGTACTGTCACCTTCAAAAGCTTCATGTATGTTCAACCATATACACTAGATAACTTTACTAAGTGACGCTTTCAATAAATTTTTACTATTGGATATGATAGAAGTATAATGGGGAAAATATGCTTTCATGGGGGGGGTATCGTTATCACTAAACCATGTGATGTCATGTACGGTTGGCTATTAACTAAGTATTTCTGTATAGCTGAACTTGTCCTGAAGACTCCCCAAAAAATAAGTAAAATGTAAGCTGTATAAGGTTTTCCCCCATATCTAACTATAGCAAATCTATGAAAATTGGCCTAGCCTCTCACACACCAAGAGTTAAAATTAGAGAAAACTTGCAGTGCCAAAAGATTCATGTGAACACAGTGACATCTGGTGGCTGCGTTTCAGTAATTCAACAAACCGTTTATTGGCCTCCAGTAATGCAAACTCCAAGGCAATTACTTCATGCCTCCAAAAGAGGGGCCATTTTGTTTTAGGAGAGTGGTTGGCATTGTGGCTAGGAACCGGGGCTTTAATAAGGCTTTCTATGTAACTATTTATGTGAATGAGTTGTGATTTAGTACACAGATAATGCATTTTATTTACATCGGGCCATTGAACACTGTATAGAAAACTGTTATCCAACAAACACTCTGAGCTCCTAGAAGAGAAGGACTTTGGCGGCCAGGGCTTGGTTGGTAGACCCAAAGCGGTCTCTGTAGAGACAAATTTGCCCCCTAGGCTGGACATTGGCACCCCCTCCCCCCCAACGCATGCATGTATTTTGAAGCTGTCAAGAATTTGATATTGCTACAAAGCACAGGGTTGTAAACTAAGTAATGTGTGACTTATGCTAAAACACTAGTTTAAGGAACAGGCACAGATTATATCCCAATAAAGTAGCTTGAGTGGTATTGGGTTTTATAAGATGTCCATATGATGCTTCATTTTGTTCAGGCTGTTACCAAAGAGAAACACAAACCATTAAACACACATATACCCCTTCTCCACTCTTTTCCTATTCCTGTAATCTCTTACTTTTATATTTTGTTAAGGGTAGGGGGCCTTCACTATTATATATTTTTATGAAAAAAATGGGCATGTATCTTTATTCTGCTTCTTTGGGGAATCTGGAAATAATCCATATAACATATAAAATTGAAAATATGGCTGTGGCAAAAATAGAAAGGCACATTTTACTGAATTAAACTATTATTTCTGGGAAGAGCTGACCATTCAATAGAACAAAGAATGGTGCTCCATTTACTGTATGCAGCAAAAGTAAATAGTTAACCCTACCGGTGTCTGCCTTGTGTGCCAAACGGTCAGTCTGAACCTGCTAGTAAAACCTTCAGTTGTAAACTATTAGAAAAAGAACTAGATGCAAAGACAAAAAAAGAAAAGCCACATTGCTTAGATTCTCACTGGTACATGCCAATACTTGGATACTTTAATGAAATGATTAGAGAGTAAATATGGAAAGGGAATATAGAAAATTGTTCCACAGGATTGAATATTATTTTCACAGTTCCATCAAAACATATCTTGAATCAGGTTTATTAAAACATTAAATTTGTGCAACAAGTATTTAAATTTTTTTCAGTACCCATATTTATCCAGTATTGCTGGATCAATCATAAATTACATAGTATCAGTGACCATGGTAAATGAAAGAATTTATAATTCCTGATAAAATCTACTTTTTTTGTAAACATTTAAATTGTTATATGTGTTTCCTAATTCAGTGGTTTATATTTACCAAAGCCAGCATAAGCATAAAATAACATTTGTTTGGATTGAATTTTGTAAAAAGCAATAAGTGGTTTGTACTTTACTTTTGTTCCCTATGTTTGACATTTCTACTAAATCACACTTTTGTACTAACTTACTTCACATTTTTTTTAACCTGTTAGGATCTTTTCTGTGTCTGTTCACACAGCATTTGTACCAATGTGCACCACCAGCTCACACTTCTGCACAATATTATTACATCACATATGTACCACTTTACATGGATCTACATCACATCCGTTGCACTCCATTTTCCAATTTTGGCAAGCATACTGAGAATGGGCTTACAGAAAGTACTGAAAATGTTGGTAAATCTAGACCACTGTTTTACGCAACACTTTGCTATAGTTCACTTATTAATAATTGAATACGTTTTAATAGTTCGTCCAAATTAAACTTTCAAGTGAGTTTTTTTATATTCTTTTATAGGTCAAACATATAGAGGTGTCAAGTTATATAACTTCAATTACCGTATATCAACACATGCTACAAAACAAAGTCTCAAGTGAGTTTTTGGAGTCTTTACCAGGGCAGTTTATTATAAACATATTTTTTTGCTCCTTTATCAATAAATACTGCTTCTTTCACCTATTTAAAAAGAAACACCTAATCCTATATATTTTATAATTCATGTATATTCTTCCACACAATAGGCCAAGGAAGCCCTGCTTCATTCAGGAGCTTTATTTCTAGCGACGGTCCCTACAGAATGAGAGAGATGGGATTTTGGAGCTCAAAGAGGTTCTCACAAAATGAATATATGGAAATAAGGTATTGCTGCATTTCTAAAAAATCTTTACAAACTCTGATCTGGATGTCCTCAGACGTCCAATACACTGGTTTCCCTACTTAGTGTTCTAGATGCCTGAGACAAAGAATATTGGCAAAATTACATTGTTAAATATGATTTATTTATATTGTTGGTGTTCTGGTACTCCAAAACTTTAAAAGGGGAAACAATGTGTGAATTCCATATATGTATGTATGTATACATACATGTGTTTTTTTTTGTTTTTTTTTAAAGCTTTGCAAACATTCCAGAAACACCCAAAGAGGACTTACAGAAGACCAAGTTAAGTGTATTCTTCAAATCCTTTAAAAAGTGTCATATAACTCGGCATAAATGCACAATACATTTTACTTAAATCTTTATGTGGTTGATCCATTAAATCACTAAGGCTTCCTTTTTTGCCAACAATAATCTTAAAGTTGGTTTTCAATAGATTTTGTTCATAGTGGACTAATGAACTAGCCCCATTTGGCCAAACAAAAGCATAACACATAAGGAATATTGCAATTTTCCTTTTGTCGGCATAAATGCAAAACACATTTTACTTAAATCTTTATGTGGTTGATCCATTAAATCACTAAGGCTTCCTTTTTTGCCGACAATAATCTTAAAGTTGGTTTTCAATAGATTTTGTTCATAGTGGACTAATGAACTAGCCCCATTTGGCCAAACAAAAGCATAACACATAAGGAATATAGCAATTTTCCTTTTAGCATTGTTTTTGCTAGCCTATGCGACCTACATTATTTTACTGAGTGAAGTACATTAAGCTAAAAATAATAATGACAGCACTATCCATCAATTTTAACAAAAATCTATAATAATAATTAACAGCTTAGAAGCATATTGTTGCTTTTACTGTGTTTATTTTTTTGTTTGCCATTTTAGACAGAACTTTGTTAACAAACATTAAAATATGTGGCTTAAAATATGTGGCACAAAATTTGAAATTATTTTTAAATACTTAAACAATCTTGCAAACTACTGCATTTTTGCAAATTTGCACAGCTTTAAATGTTAAATAAAAATTAAATTTGCACACAGCAAAGGTCTTACCTAATCTTATTAAAATGTGTTAAAAAGCAAGTTTTGTATTGCTCTATATTAGACCCTTAAGGAAAAACAACCTGTGACCTATATACAAGTGTGATTTGTTGGGACTGTAATCATTGGGTTGCATTGACCAACAATTTAAATTTTTATGTGCCAAAATGGCAACTTTGATTTGACAATTGGCAGTAAATAAGACAAAGAGGATTTTCTATAATGTTTCTCCTGAAACAAGAAAAAATTGAATAATTACAGCAATTTTAATTATTGGGAAAATTATTTTGTGCCCTAAAACGTAGATTTTTGTTTCTTTTTATAGTGATGCTAATATTTTTTTATTCTCATCATTTATATACTGACTGGAACAGAAGACACTGAGCTTGCTCTGGATTCCCGTGTTTTAAAATTAGGCATTGTGATTGTACAGCAAGACACTCCGACTGTAGCCTCAGGCAACTCATCTTCTTCAGTCCATTCATTCAAATCAGGATTGTAGCACTGAATGCACTTCTTGTATTTCTTTTCTACTTCATTCCAGCCACCCACCAGGTATATCTTCCCATTGAGAGTTGAGGCACCTGCTGTACTTACTCCATTCTGAAGAGGAGCGGCGTAGCTCCACTGACCTGTATGAGGGTTGTAACACTCAACAGGAAGTACATCAACTCTCTCACCACGCGCACCAAGTTGGCTGCCTCCCATCACGTACACTCTATCGCCAAGTGATACAGAACAATGCCATCCTCTGGGTGTACTGAGGCCTGCCTTATCTTGCCAGCTATCATTGGATGGGTCATACATACACACAGAGCGAGAGTATGCATTATTGATGTATCCACCTGTAACCAAGATCTTACCATCAATTACCGAGCTGGAATGACAACACCTAGCTACTTCCAGTGGGGCTTTCATTTGCCACTGATTAGTTGAAGGAACATAGCACTCAACAGAGGCTAAGCACCCTTCAGAATTACGACCTCCAATTGCATAAAGGAGGCCATTGAATACATTCAAGCTAAAGTGGGTACGCTT
The DNA here is from genome assembly GCA_009364415.1 of Spea multiplicata. NCBI lineage: Eukaryota > Metazoa > Chordata > Amphibia > Anura > Pelobatidae > Spea > Spea multiplicata. The sequence continues at coordinate 37,071,523 of VKOC01000005.1, forward strand.
CTGGATCATATTCGCAAGATGTATCCATGTGTTGAAACGAGGATCATATCTAAAAGAAATATAATAAAATAAAGTATGAAACATTAAGCAGTCTCATTTAATTAAAGTATAACATGTTTCTTTACATCGGCTTAACACAGTGGCTACTCTGGAATAGTATATGAGATATTGCTTATATTGTACATTCCTATGTATAGGAATTGTGGTGAGTAGTTGATTTCAGCTAAACTGAATAGGAACTGGAAGCTGTGTTCTAATTTTCCAGTAGACTACATAAAATGAAGTTATTGATTATGATTAGGACACCTATTTATGCAAAATACAATAAATTCTAATTTTACATTATTAAATATTAAGATTGCATTTACATGTGTCCTAATGTCTGGTGATGATAAAATATTTCTATTCTTTTGTTTCTTGTTTGTACATTTTACCTTTAATGCTATTGTACACAAATGATTTACTTTAGATTGAAAAAGACATAACATCTTACCATTTCCTTTCAAATGTGTGAAATGTAAGTTATATTTTTAGTACTATACAATACCTGCAAAAATTGCTGACTGCATGCTTGGCCTGGTTCCGGGCATCATTTTGGTCTTCACCACCAGCAATGTAAAGAAATCCATCCATGACAGTGACACATTGGTTAAAACTTTTAGCTGGTAACTCTGCAAGCCTTTTCCAGCCATTATCAGGGTCTCTATACAGGATCTCCCTACTGAGGGATTTCTCAGTCAATGCTGGACGACCCCCAACAGTAACTAAGACCCTTGAGCCTCCACGGATCTTTGTTCTTCTAGACTGCAATGTGTTCTGGTGATATGGTAGGAGGTGATAGTTCATGGCCTCCACCAAAAGCCTATGGCATTCTGCATCCTGCATCATTCTGGGCACTGACTGGACATAGTTGACCAGATCTTGGGCTGAGATTGTTCCAAAGCGAATGTTGCTTAAGAGACCAGAGGCATATTTTATTCTCTTTTCATCAAAGTCTAACCATTTCATTGCTATCTGGAAAGCAACAATTTCAGATGGCAACTGCAAGTCATCATCTATGAGAAGTTCATTAATTTGATCAAATGTTAGCTTCAAGAATTGATCTGTTTCTGAGAATTCAATGAAGTTGCCTCGAATGTATTTCTGTGCAGCTTCTTTGGTACTCTTGAGTCCATAGGTTTCTGCAATGTTAGCAACATACATGCAGTTCTCCACATTGATTTCTTGCATCAGAAAATCACAGCACATATTTACTAGAGTATTGATTTCCAGATAAATTGCAGAAGATATGGTGCTGCCTATAGTGTATAAAGACAGGGTAATCTTTCCTGTATAAGCATATGTTATTACAGTAGCCAAGCCTAAAGGTGATACATCATTGAGGTCCACTCTCTGTGTTGAAGGATCTTTCTTCAGAATATTATAGAAGTATTCGCTGCATGATGCCATAACAGCTTTGTGAACCATAAATGATTTGGTTTTGGTGCCAATAGTTAGGTCACAGAGGAAACTATCCTGTCTCATTCTACTGAGCCCTTCCATTAGACTAGTGCCATAAGAAGAGTCAGTAACTTCAGTCGAGATGTAACTGAAGCCATTTCCTCCATCTATGAAGCCACTAATGCCATTGAGTTTGCTGAGGGGACTATCCTCTACAATGATAGTCATTTCGTTAATGTCTGCTTTGTTTTTCTTAACATTCTTCTTCTTTGGTGCCATGACTGTAATAAAAGAATCACAGCCAAGACCTTTCTGTAAAAGAGAAAAAAGACATAAATAATTAGAATTTCTGAAATGATAGAGACAAAATTATGGGTATAGACATATACATATACACGTATACTGTGGTGATGACAGAACTTTCTGGATTTTTCAGATTTTTCAGATTCACAGGTTTGAATTTGGATTTTGAGTTAGGTTTGCCTTTGGAATAATGTTGGGATTGATAAAGGTTTAGATTTGGATCTTAGGGTAAATTTGGACTTATTATCTTAGGTTGCTCTGTGCAGAAAATGGATAGTACATGGTGTGGTTATACATTTTGTATATATATAACATATGCGTTTAAGATTTTCTATTTGGGGAAAGCAGAACAGATTAGCACGGTGGTGAACCTGTTTCATGAAGCTTTAATTACCTATATTTATTTTATAGTGAAAATTGAAACAGTTACTAGCACTCATAATACACACTATTTTTTACTATAAGTGTCAAATACAGAGCATTCTCTAAATATATTAAAAGTTATTTTCTGCTACACAAAAAGTTAACAACAGCAATTGCAATGCATGCAAATAAATACAGCTCAGACATTCAAACATGCATATTTAATCAGAATAAATATAATTATCAAGTAATAACTTAGCTTAATTGCTTAGCAGTAATCAAATTGTACATAAATATCACAGTGTGAACATTTAAAATGTTAAGGTCCTGTTCTACCTACTCTATTAAATTTGATACACTCCAACTAAATACAGTTTTTGTAACAGTATTTACTTTTTAGATTTATAGGTGCTGCTCCACAAATAATGGGGGCTTGTACAAATAATGCATGTAACTGACACTGGTAATCAGATTCGTGCCTATAGTAACTCTTACTATTTAAAGACCTGTGACCAGCTACAATTATAGCCTGACCTTTCCAATCAAGTATCAAAATTACACATAGAAATCATCACTTGAAAATATAGTATACTATCTAGCACCAGCAGGCAAGGGAACATAATAATTAATGACAAAAGCAGTCAGTTTACCCTCACAGAAGAGATGGTAATTCCTACATACAAAGACTACGATAGTTTGGTGCAAACTTATTAAACTATTCATATGGAGTGGGCACAATGCTCCTTAGTTTGTTATACATATGAGCATCAGATCTCATAGATTTGTATATTTTATTATGTGACATTACATGTAAAACTGAGCAGATTCAGTAATAATTCTCGGGACATGTTGGGGTCACTCAGATAGCTAACCATTCAGTAAGAAGGTCAAGTAAAGCTACAAAGACTCAATGCTAGGACATGAGGAACCCACATAGAGGTACTTCAGAAAAAGCTATCCAGATGTTGGCATAAAAGGCAAAATGGCTACCATCTCAGGACTTGCTTTAAATTAACTGACCAAACATGAAAATTGACAATTAAGTATGACTATATTTTGTCTTCCAGAACCCAGGACTTCACTGTGAACCCCTTCATAGTACCAACCCCCCATCTTTACAGGCTCTTATGCATCCTGAGTCGCAGCACAAGTGTTGTCTTTGATGACACACCAGAAGTCCAACATCTCTATATCCTCTTCCAACATCTCATAAGAGTTTTTGTCAAAATGTCCTCTGTTTCTATATAATATGACTGAATTGTAGATCTTGGTAAACATATAAAACCACACACATTGCTTACACAATTACTATTAATTAGTAACACCAGGTCTAATTTACTAATCTATCTAAATAATTTAAAATCTAATTGCATGTGTTTGTTCTTCAGAATATAAAGGTTCTGAAACAGCCTTCCAAAGATCACAAAATAATGTTTTGTAATAGCTTAATAAGGAAACCAGGAAATAGTATTGTAATATTGTAAAAACATATAAATGTATGATTGTGTAATCATGTACATGGTCCTGACACATCATGTTTATTGCTTAAATAAAAATACAAAGCCTTCGTAATTATTCTGCTATTTTACTAGTGCATTTATGTTAGATATTGAGAGAGAGTAGAGGAGTGTTGGAGAAGAGGACATACACTGATCAAAAAATCATTTAAGCTGGTAGAGTGGTAAGGAGAAAATAATTATGAATATCTGAATGGGAAAACAAACATTGATTACTCAGTTTTACCTAAATAAACACTGTTTCAGCTTATGTTATTGGAAGGTTTTATGACCCTTTCTAATGATTTTCCAAGACACCGTGGAGTTATTTTTGAGGGGCTAAAATGAGCCACAAATCTTGATAAAATTATTTTTGAGTTATCTTTGAGGGGCTGAAATGAGCTACATGTGGTTCTCAGTTTTACTTTAGGTTAGTTCAGTAAAGTGTGATTACGCGAAAATGATGTATGTTAACAATCACTTTGATATAGCGGTAATTGGGCTTATGGGCTCTGACACCAAACTTTCTTATCCAAAAGACTATCTTGCTATATAACTTGGGATCATGTCTAAAATGAGTTGCATGAGGTAAGTGTGAATTGCTGTTGTGTTGTGTAAAAGGCTGTTTTTATGATTGGAAGAGCAGTAGTCTTGAATTCGAGGTAGATATGTCATAGAGTGTTTATATGTAAATTTAAAATGATACACGTATGGATACATAGATTAATGTGGGATCAATCAGTTATACTGTTAATTTACTTGTTTTAACGGTTTCACATTCTCTTCACTTAAAGGAAGCTTTGTCAGTCATAGCAGCTGCTGTTTATGGAGGGATAGCTTTTAATATCTTGCTTGAGTGCAGCTTCAGCAGGAGTGTGAGGCTCTCAGCACCTGTCCTTTGCCATATATAATTACCATGAACTTAGCCATAGCATTTAATGCCAAATGCATAAAGAGTCAATGCAATAACACTGCTGTGAAGATAAGGCAGCATATAGCGTGACCAGACAACATAATGCTAAATCTTCATATCAGAATCTATTGCTTAAAACAGTTTAATTTGATTTTAAATTTACATTCATAAGGTCAGGCCATGTTAAGACAGCATAGACCACAATCCTTATTTACCATCAGAAACTCATTGACGCCCAGTTGACATTGGGTACCCAGGACAACTGAATCTGGAGTATGATTTGTAAGGCCCACATTGTTGTGCACTCATAGATCCAAGGAGGTTAAATGGAAAATTACCCACAAAATATTGAATTCTGAACCAAACTACCATATTTTTCATGTTGCTATCATGGCCATTATGGCCAATGGGGACAAGATGTATAATGGTATAATGTATAAGGTATAATGGCAATATTAACTATATTACACTTTATAGGCAGTGTCAAGCAGGGATTTTACACATATCCAGTCTCCTCATTGGCAAAGGGTAAAGGGACTGGTATCCATGTTTTACACTGCTTGCTCATGAAGAAAACATTTTTTCCTGCTGGAAGATTAAGTAAAGCTACAAAGATCCAACATTAGGACACGAGGATTCCACACAGAAGTACTTCAGATAAAGCTATCCAGGCAAAATGGCTACCAACCAAGGACTTGCTTTAACTTGCATTACTTCTTCTGTTTTTGCAGTATCATAAATTGTGCAGACTGTAAATATAGATCTATTTCCCAATACACTGTGCATTGTGACATAAACGACGTGGCACATAAAGTAAATATCACGGAGAAACTGACTGTAGAGACTATGCGCACATACACATTTTATTTAGTAAAGGTTTCCATGAGAAGGAAAATTGCATTTTCTGTCATTTTTTTGAACATGGGTAAAGTTTTTGTCCACCTCTACCTATGATCTTTTTTCACAGCTCTAAAAAAAAAATGGAAAACCTCTCTTACCAATTTTGTACTGCTTTGTGAATTTGCCAAAAATTGGAATTATTACAACTGATGTCAGAAACACACGTGTTACTAATTTTAACTAAAATGGTAATATTTACTAATATTATCAGCAACTTCACAACGGCTGTTCATTAGCTAATGGATAACTTGCAAAAAAAGACATAGCATCGCACGAATAGCTATATCTAATAGCATGTGTTTCAAGTACCACTTTCTTAAGTGTCAGGGTGACATTTGTTGCTTTTTCGTTTCTCTTGCCCATACTGCTCCGTGACACAATGGAGATATTTACATACTGCTCTGTGTCAAGCTCCAGAATTACCTTCACCTTCACTCATGACTTGGCAAGACAGTGGGTCTGAATTTACAGCTCCTCATGCGGCTTACTTTGGTGATTTATGTAATGGTAATTGAGAGGTATCTCTACTAACTACTGTTTTATTAACTACTAATGGGGTAGGTCAGGTTGAGCATCCACTAACTAATATGTTTTGTTTTATGATTGGAAGAGCAGTAGTCTTGTATTCCAAGATATACCCTAGAGTGTTCACATGGAAATTTAAAATGATACACATATGGATACCCCATAGAGTAATATGAGATTAATCAATTATACTGTTAATTTGTTTGTGAAATTCATTTGGAATAAACAAGATGACATCGATAAACTACTTGGAGCAGCTATCATTTTTTTTCACTGTAAAGTTCAAGGTTCTGAGAAACTCTTCTTAGTTTAGCTGCTGAGTTGGGCCTAAGGCTTAAGCACCCAGACTCCTCACTGCATGCTGTCATCAAATGGACGGATGTGACATCAAAGTGAGAGGGCTGGGGAAGGAAAAAAAAACAGAAGGGCAACCTCCAACACACTTTGCCGTTAGAAATATTTGATCAAGGCAGCAGGGGTTGTATTGGTTTCCTTAAAGCTCTTTCTTTAAATCACTTCGGCAAACTAGTTTAATTGCTTTTAGACATTAGGAATTAAACAGGATTATAGAAAAAAGATGGAACACATTTACATGTAGTACACTCTTAATTTTCAGAATCAATCCACCTTGCTTAAAATAACGACTAGAACTAAACTGCAATTTTATATAGTGTGTCTGGCACAAAAATACTACCCACCTTACAAATAAATGAAAGGAGTTTCAATAAAACAAGTGCTAATAGTAATGTCTACTTAGCATTACCAATTGGCACTTTAATGCTTACTCACTGTAGACGTGACCAAATAGTTATTAATCTACGAAGTCAGATTTCATTAAAAAATGTGGGGAAAAGAGAACTTCAATGAGACCTCTGGGGTATAAGGTCCTACTGAGTTTCTGCTCTGAAATTTTATAATTGTGTGATATAAGGGATAAGGGGTCAGCTAACAACATAGATCTGATACAAGGAAGCATGGAAAAGCAGAAGTTAAATGTTTGGTATCTTTTTCTAGTAGTTATATAGAAGCTATAAGAGCTGCAATTTCAATTTGAGTTTTGAATAAATAATATTCATGATTACATAAGGCAGATTATAATAATTATAATTACCGGTATCTTGGTATCTGGCACCAAGTTATTTCCCAAATTGTTTTTTAGTTATCGCTGTAAATGCTTATCTTCAGCTGTTTATATCATTTTCAATTAAATGAAAGCTAAGTGATCATCAGCTTCCGTTAACAGTATTAGCCTCTCAACTACCTCTGCTGTAAGGTTAACCAATGTACCAATTGCCTTTTCTGCATTGTACTGCAACCCTATAACAGGCTGCATGAGTATATGCAGTTACCAGAACAGGGATTTAAATACCTAGGCCATTGGTAGCCCAGCAAGACAAGATCATATCAGTAGCCTCACAGAAATACTGCTGTAGAACATATATTTTACATCATGCCCTGTTATATAATACATTCAAATATGCCTAAATTGCAAAATAATGATATAAACCCAAATGCATAAAGCATGTAATACCTTTAAGTTGTAGATCTAGAAAGGAATGCTGCAGAGATGTACCGTATCTGCTTCTTTTTCATGCAGTGCCTATATGAAGGAGGCCCACTTGCGCCCAGACTATCAGTGTCTATGCATGCCAAAAACAGGAATCAGCTGCTCACTGCTTTGCCTACCCAACCTCCCAAACTCTGCCCCAAACCTCTCCCCTCCCAGCTTCACATACCAGGGGCACCATCTGTTACAGCAGATAAGTCATTTCCACAAATAGCAACACATAGTGCTCAGATAGAGCACATCTAAAGATAGAACCTATCTCAGCCCCCCTCGACTGGGACACATTCCTCTCAGCCCTGTTGATTATCCCAGTAGGTCTCTACTTGATAAAATGACTCACTGTGTGTGTTGCTGAGTTTTTTTAAACTATATGATTAAATTATGTTTTGTGGTAAAAAAATACCTTAAACTTGGATGTGCACATTAAATAGGAGGTCAATAAAATACCTCAATAAAAAGGTATACGAGGATACAGAATAATAGTGCTGTAGGACTTTTAGCTCTCTGAGAAGTATTATGAGACATAAGTATCACTGTGTATTAATGCATTAGTAACATTCTGGTTATTTCTGTGTGTGCTATGTATGAAATAATGTGTGTAACGTTATTGTAAATATTTTACTAGAGGGTGATCGATAAGTCAAACCGTCTCCCACCAGAGGTTGTAAAGGTCAATGCAGTGAGGGAATTTAAACACACATGGGATAGGCATATGGCTATTCTGCATCTAAGACAAGGCCCAAAGTTTAAGGATTAAGATTTTAATCTTTTTATATGAAAAATGGGCAGAGTAGATGGGCCGAATGGTTCTTATCTGCCAACAAATTCTATGTTTCTATTTACATGCCATCTCCATACACTCTTGTAAGTTACTTTTTACATGAAAAAGTTCCAAACACCAACATGGAAGCCATCTGTTGATCACACGAATTTAGTAGTTTTGATTGATCCAGACAGGTTACAGATAAGGTTGTTCCAAAAGCTTAAAGCTCTTGGGACAAGTGTTTATGCTTTAAATAGAATTAACTCCCATATTAGAAATGTGTCATTTTTTATTGCATTCAATTATTATCTTATTACAATTAAACTAAAGCCCTTTTAGACACATATCAGGGTAGATATCAGTCAAAAATAGTAGGTTAAGATGAATTTACTGACTCCTTGTTGGTATGGCCTTATTCTAAACTGATGTAAATAAAGGATATCGTGCAAGATAATATCATTTGAATTGTTATGTGTGTTGTGTGTGGCTGTAAAATTATATATATATTCATAAACTAACAAAATGTCTCAGAATCTAATAATGAAAACTAAATCACTGGAATAAATTTGCTAATATACTGTTATGATGATTATTGAAATATATATAATGCAATATTTAAACTATGGCTTATAACTTAATTGAATTGGCTTATTGGAACAACTTGGCTCTGAGTCATAACACATAACATGAGGAGGTCATTGTTAACTAAAGTATATTACATATATCAGTGCAGCTTACCCTCCTATTTCAGATGTGGTCTCAAGCTGTGATTTTAAAAGAGAAGAAGAAGACCTCCAAGTGTCCAGACAGAAGGCAAAATGATTGTCAATTCACACAGAGGATCACCGAGACACAGCCAACTGCCAGTCCCTGTCACTACAGATCTGTCCCTTAAACCTTTCCTTTCACATTGAGAAGAGACCTAAACCCATGCACACTGATCCTTAAAACTGGCTCCCCCTATCTGTGACATCACTCTCTCCAGGGAGGGTCTTCCACATTCTGTGACATTTGTACTAAACCACCAATGACCTCACTTATGAAACTACCTTCCTGTTTTTTGTGCATGGGGCTTGTAGATATTAATTACTTTTATTTCCAATAAAACCTTAAAAAGGAATGAGTTGGATGTTCAAAAAGATCAAAGATTTTTGGCATATCCAAACACAAATACAGGTGAAAAAGTGATTAAACCAGTAATTAACTTATATTTTTCTGCAGCACTCAAGAAAAAGGAAGTCTCTGCTCTGGATACAGAAAGTAGGTTAGACTTTCAAAATCAAGTGAACATAGTTCACCAATCTGAGATAGCTTAGTTGTCAAATGCCCCAAACTGCAGAACCTATTTAAACCTCAGGTTCGCAAGTTCAACACAACTCAGCTCTTCATCCTTCTGACGTTGATAAATAAGAACTTTTCACTGGGTAATAATACCAACAATTATTCTGCTGCCGAGTCGGTTAATTCCAAAAAAGCGTGTTATAACTCCGAGTTTTATGTTCTAAAATGACACCTAGCAATACTCTCTCTAAAAATAAATGATATGAGATAGGACCCAGGACTTTAGTGTGGGTTTACCTAGGAAGCATAGGCACAGCAATGGCCATGATGGGTGACGGTATCTACTCTGGGTTCCTGAGGATCCCTATGTCTTTTAGATAACAAATATGAGATTCCCTCATATCTCATCAATACCACTGATTTGTGGAATAAAATCACAGAAATTAAACTTAAAGATGTTAAATTTATTTTAGTGACTTTTCCTGTAGTAAGCCTTTATACTTCCATTCCCCATGTGGAAGGTTCAAAAGCTATGGAAATAGACAGATTGGTTTTAGTGTCCAATTTTGGAACCCATAGTAGAGATGTAGCAAGAATTTTTAGAAAGCATTGGCTTATATTGTCTGATGGTTATCCAAGGATATAAGAATTTGTATCTCCTCCTTTAATGGCACATATTCGCGACCAATTGATTCACAAAAATTCAAAATGTGAGGTCCACAGTGATTTTTGTGGCCTGTCCCAACATATTGAAGGGGGACAGGTTTAACATCCACGTAAAGAAAAATGGTATAATCTCAAATCCCACTATACGTGTGAGTCATCCTATGTGGGTTACATACTTACTTGTCCTTGCAACCTCTTATATGTGGGAGAAACCACACAGAAGATCAAAAGTAGATTTTCCATGCATAAATCCACCATTAAATTGAGTTAATTGGAGTTACCGGTCCCATCAAATTTTGATGAGTTGAAACATAAATTAATGGACCTTAAATTTTGGGTTATTGAACTGGTGTTCAGACCCAAACGGGGGGGGGCAGGGGGTTATCGTGAGAATACCAAAGGGACTCAATAGGGAATTAGACTTATTGCCATTTATGGGATGTACTTTTGTTACAGTGATACTTTCAGATTATATTGGGTCTGCATTTTTTGTTATGGTGACGCACATATAAACGATCTTCTGACGTAACCCGGAAGTTCATCAGAGGACAGGATATCCACTGCACATACGCTGCGATCTCTATGCACGTCTGTGAGGACCTGCATAGAGATCACAGTGTGATCGGTGCAGGGGGATCGCGGGGAGGGGAGTGAGAAACCATGTCTCTCACCCCCCTCCTGTCCTGAAACAGAGAAGGAGAAAAATACAACCGTTATTCATTAAAAAAAGTAATAATAAAACAATCATTAAAATAATAATATAAATAATAAAAAAATAATAATAATGTGAGCTAAGCGATGTCATTGTGACATCACTGGCATGTTCAGGAGGTCCCTAAGTTTAGGACCCTCCTAACCATTTCTGTGTAAAAAAAATATATAAAAAATAAATGAAATAAAAAAATGTTGAAAAACATTATTATAAAAGATAAATTAAAAATGTTTTAAACCTTAACAATCCATTTGCCGTGAGGAGTGAGAGATCTATGTGCAGTATAACCCTCCTGCCTCCGTTTCACAACCCAACGCCAGTTTCAAGCCGATAGAATAGAAAACTATACAAGAAAATGTAACACCTTATAGTATGCTCCCTGTGCTGGGAGTATTGGAAAAGTCTATGATATAATTAGGTATGTCTGAAATCAGACACCTGAATCTGATAATACGTGGTGGAGGGGATTTTCCATCACTTTTTACCTAATTTTGTGAGGATTCAGAGGGAAAATTTAAAAGAATTAGGTGTTTTTTTCTAATTTTCGCTAGTTTTTACTATATTTCTCATTCTAAATTTTCAGCTAATCATCCAACTATGGTATTCCAAAGAAAGCTCTATCTCTCCTTGAAAAAATAATATATAGTTTACATGGGTACACTATTCACAGGAAAAGAGAATTATCGCTGAACCAACAAAAATGGCAAAATTGCTCCGGGCTTTGAGGTACCAAAAAAACCCTGGGATTGAAGGGGTTAATGGCTGCGTGTCGTTATTTTTAAGGGAACAGCACATTTACACTGTTATACAGGCTGTACACTCACTGTTTTACATTGTCGTAGAGTGCCATTTCTTCAGTGTTGTCCCATGAAAAGATATAATAAAATATTTACACAACTGTGAGGGGTGTACTCACTTTTGTGAGGTACTGTATATTTCAAAGTTGTTTTTGACCCACATGGTTATTTTAAGAAGAATATATTTTATTGCCCTAGATATGATTTTTTTTAAGGAAATATTTGCTTTTGATTATTTATTCTTGAGTAAACTTCAATCTATTCAGTAAAAAAATTAAAAAAACAAACACATTTACCGGTACTTGAACAAACCTCATGCATTTTGGCTTATGTGCATAATGTGCTTAATATGTACTTATATGCAAAATTTGACTCAAGTCAGCTACCATGGAAAGCTGAACTTCTGATGAAAAAACAATATGTTGTTTTCCATGGGAAAAGAAAAAACATTTCCTGGCTTTGGGGTGGGGGCGGGGGTGGTTGGCCAGACCTCTGGTACTCAGAGTATTAAAATTATATTTTAAAATTAATAATGACATTCATCTGTAAACACAGTCTTAAATATAGTCTCAAATATGTATATAGTACAGGGCTTCAAAGCCCAGCAATTTTCCAAAATCTAATGAATGGCGGATGAAACTGGGATATCTATTTTATCATTCTCTCAGGTGTAGACTCTACTTGTTCCACGGATTTCTTACATATTCTTAAAATATGTGTCATCTACTGCTTTGTATCAAATATTCTGTGATGTTGAAATCTATCATAAGAGGTTGTAGTCATAGTTAAATAAGTAGAAAACCTTACTCACGGTATATTGAACTTTGAAAAAGGATACCCCAGAAATATGATGGTAGAATTAAGGTAAATTTAATAGATACATTTCCTATAACAAATATTTACATGGCAAAAAAAAATGCAGTAGAAAGGTGGAGCTTTTAAATGGTTGGAAAATTATTGACATCATCAGAGTGCCGAATGAAAAGGTTGTTAGAGCAACCAAGTGCCCCAGAGCATACGCTGGATCATCCAGTAAGCATCACACACACTGCTGCACACCTGAGAGCCTGGCAGGGCCCTGGTAAGAAAAAATAGAATAATAGTAATATAACAATATTGTAACATTCTCTGTGTATTAGTAAAAAGAAATATGTTAAGTCTTGTTAAGCCTGCTAAGATCTATTGACCTCCTGTTTTCATTGCTTATGTCAGTATATCTGTTCAGGGAACAACTACTGGGAGGGCAAGAATCTTTTCTACTTTGCTCTCCTCATTACGTTGTCAGAGTGTGGGGTAAATATTTGGAGGCTGGGACCTGGGGTGTTCCTAGGCTCTAAAGCAAATCACAAAAAATGCACAAGTACATTATAGATAACCTTAAATGACCGTAATTGTTTGTGTTGGTGAATTAAACAGTTGTGGCATGGCAGGGCCAAAACCTATGTATGAGTACTTTTTTAATGTAAAGTGCCTTTGTATCTCCTTATGCCTGTGTGCTTCTCTCTGATGTGTATTACATGCTTTGTCTTTTGCGTTTCTGTATCTCCTGTCAACTTTTGCCGTGCCAATGGGATTTATTCAACCATTACCGTTGGGTGGTGACAGCACCTGTTCAATGACTACACGCTCTTCCTGAGGTTAAAAGGGTTAAAGTCCACATATAAACATTGCCTGTAGAGATACAAAGGCTTTGTAAATGAATCTGCTCTTGGAAAAGCAACAGCTAATATGCCATGCAAATAATACACGTGCTTTCCGAAAATACAGAAATTCCGCAACTAATTTGTTTGAGTTCGACTGTCCTTTCTGCCTCCAGTATACAATATATATGTGCTGACTGTAGTCTTAAATGTCCCTATGTTTTACAGCAAACCATGCACATTATTTTTGCTTTACATGGTAAGTCTGAAAGCCTAAAAAAATCCTGAATTGTGGATATAGAGGACATGAACAAAATGCTTTAATATAATGAGTGTTGTCCACCACTTCACTATGAAATAAGCAGTCTGGCCAATGTTGCTGTGTATTACAGTACTATTCTACATTAGGAAACAAAGAGATAAGAACATCTGGGGGGAAAAAAAAGGTTTTTTTCCAAAGATATTTTCTTTCTTTCTACCGGAGACATCGAAAAAAATATTGTGTGGGATATGTTCTATTAAAATGATAAGTTTATGACATGGTATTCAAATTACATGTCATGAAGAACTTCATGAAAGACTACTGAGACTTTATGAAATTGCTCTTTATGCTCTTACCTGAAGACAAACAAATCCTGGAATACAATTCAAATACTACAAATGCAATTCTCAAATAAGAGCAAAATGCATTTCTGTCTCTAGGGGCACTGCAGGGAAAAAAGGTTTTAGTTTAGTTTGGTTTTGGCCAAGCTCCGTCTTGTTGGCATACAGAAGTTGATTGTTGGTATACAGTAGTTGATTATATATGTCCTCTTAGTTAAGCCTTAATTGACACGTAAGCAATGTCAGCATCCTGCAAGCTGACACTTGCTGACCAGCATGCTGGAAAAATGTCTGATACCTGCTAAAAGGCAGGAATCAGTCATTTTGACATTGCACGTGCCCTTCTCCACTGTATGCTCATGAACGTTTGTAGACTAGAATTCTGATGAAGGTGTTTGGAATTGTAGCCATCAAAAAGGGCGCCATATTTGTGTATTTTCAACCTATATCAGAACTCCTTCTAATAAATACCTACGCTGCGGTATGTTTTGAGTCAGTTGAGCTTTAGACCCCAGGACTGGACTGGCTTTTCTCCTGAGAGACACAGACTGAGATTACAGAGGGGGTGACAGCCAGAGGACCAAGACCAACTAACTACCCAATCAAAAAATATCTGTGAGCCAAGAGTAAAACCTACCTCTTCTTTGATCCCTCATCAGCAAAATGTGCCTTGTGTCCCTCTAAGTAAAGTGCGAAGGAGTCCATATCTGCACCACAACTTTAGGTCCTTCAATATAATGCAGATATGAGTTTGAGTTTAGTCCTACAAAGCTTCAGAGCAAAAAACTTCATTGATGTTCCTTAATTGTTTTCCATAACAGTCACAAATTCAATTCAAATGTGCACCTCCTATTCACTGAGCAGTAAAAATACCCTACATGTTTCAGGTATTTGGACTATAAAGAGTGAAATTAATTTGTGACTACTTAAACAAATGGAATTTGTTTTACATTAAAGGTCTAGTGCTATAATGGGTAAGCTATTAGGATGTGCCGTATTTTTCCCTTATGAAGACTCTTTATGCCCCATGCTGGTCTCCGACTAATTTGAATTTCCCACTAGTTTGATATTCATTCCGGATATCTTTTTGATGAATTAGAATAATATGGCTTATTCCAAAATGTAAATGTTTAAACACCAGACACTGTAGATATGAGGCTGTACCCTTGTCAGTTAACCAAACCTGCCACCGGATTGTGAATGGAGACATGCTGATAGGCAGAAGCTATTAAATTCTACGCAATAATCTTTAAAATATACTTCTGAATATAAGCTAGAGTGACACAGCACAGGGCACTAGTATTATTAGGGAGGGGGTGACGCTCTTTATGTTTATCACTTCACAGAGGATATTACAACCTCTGTTTACCGACATAATTATCTGGTTTACAGATCACTGTATATGACTGTTCAATGTATCGGGTATATAAAGAATGTCATGTGCTCAGCAATAGCAAATCTTCTAGCAGAGAAAGAAATCAACTGTTTAACTGTGGATAGAATTTGGAGATTCTGTTTGTATGTGTATAACTAATAAAATATAATTGGGAGAAAAGTCACTTTCTAATCATTATAAAACCATTATTGTTAACCTAATATTATAGTGTAATATACCCCCATGCCCCTCTCATTAGCCCACTTCATGTCCATCCCACTGTCTCGCCCATTGCTCCACCTATAATACGCCCTGATGATCTTCCCATAAGCACGCCATATGAGAGAAAGGGCGAGCCTAGGGTTAGTGGCGCCTGGGTGCAGTATTTCTTCAGGGTCTCTATAACTAACATGCATACATATTAACATGCTAACACCCACACATTCTCCGTCTAGGCTCACCCATGACCCTCCAACTTTATACGCTGACACACAATATCAAAATAACATCATACACTGACACCAAATAGTAGCACACACATGTACTCATTCTAACACCATGTGCTAACAATAATTTAACACCATACAGGAACAGACACACACGCGCTAACATCATATGCTCACAACTTACAGTAACACACGCTAACACTACACATTGATGCATATAGATGCATGCACCAATACCTAACACTGCACTTGTATATACGTGCAAACATTATCCAACAACATACACTAACACACACACGCACACATAACATAAACTATATACACTATATATATATATATTTGCCCCCTTCCTGGTGTCTTCTTTTTTTGCTTATTCAAAACATTTAAATGTTTCAGATCATCAACCTACGGTAATTTTAATATAGGAAATCCCTGCCCACTTTTTGGCTAACCATGCCCATCACATGGCTAGCTCTACTCCCTGACAAAGCCTCTCCCTCAAAAGAGGGAGAGCTGGGTAGCCTTCCATGGGAGAATTGCAGGTATGCTAATGAAGTCATGTTTATTTAACCTCCATACGTTATCTAACCTCCATACGTTATCTAACCTCCATAGATTTTCATTAGCCAGTGTCTGAGTGATTCTGTTGTTTACCAAAAGGAAGTTTAATAAAAGAAAAATTATTTGTCTAGTATATTGGCCTATCTTATGTGTGCCTACTGTGTCATATGTTGTGTAGCGTCACCTACGTGAGCGGTGTGCAATCAACATGCATGCACAACTAAACACATATCATATATTTATCCAGAGGGGGTAATCTGTACTTTAAAATACAATATATAAATTGTGGGGGTGAAGTAAAAATCAAAAAGGAAATCATGAAACAATATGAAAAAAACACCAGGTTTTAGGGAACATGATGCCCATTGTAAAGAGGGGGCTGAATAATATGCCTAAATAGGAAAAAAACATATATACTATAAACCACCATGCAGTTTTATGTACTGCTTTTAATATCCACTAGAGGGAGCTGATGTCCAACATCAGAACAACATGTAGCTAAATAACTAATGGTAGCTAGATAACTAAAAAACGTTCAAGGCAAGGCATGAAATCAAAAATACACAAAATACGATTTCCATTAATAACATCGTAGCTTGAAGAAAAAAAATGCATTTATAGTTTAACATAAATAGCATTTTAATGGTATAATTAAATATGTTTTATAGTTCAAGATTCATGTTTCACAGTTACAGCAATTTCACTCGCCTGTTTAATTATTTGCTATGCTATACCATGTCAGACATTGTTTGCGCAATACCAAATTTCCCAGTTTTTCTATAATAATGTCACTTGTGCTGCAGTACCAGGAGTACCAAACATGTAGCTTTCCACTCTGTGGCAGTTCCCTTATACATTGCTTCCAGTATATACAATCATGGGACTTGCAACTAAGATCATACCTGTTTTCTATCCCTATCACTTTTTGTAAGCCTTGTTTCGAGGACATGTCTGCTTCACAAGACCCATTTCCCTACTGCCCTACTTCCTTTGAGTGAGATTTAAAAAAAAACTGCTGAACATGAAGAATGATTAAGTCAGGAGAGCCATCTAGTGGTTCACTGCATGTTAAATAACACTGCCACATAGTTCATGCCACACCTTGGGTTTTATAACATGTAAAATGTGATGCAGTCATTTAGAGTTCAAAGTTAACAATGCTGTAAATAAAGCTGCGGAGGCTATTGCATGCAATTTGAGACGTGATTTAACACTGAACAATATTATTGCCGGTATATAGACAATTGTGCTTTGGTCAGATAAAACATTTTCACGGCAAACTAAACTTCATACTAAGTTGCTTTTGCGGCTGTACTTGCGAGTTTCCTTAGCATCACCAGAAAATATGATAAACAATGTAAGGAAATAGAGGAGGGTTCACATCCCTACAGAGTTGGCTATGTTTTTTTTCTTCATAAAAAATATTAAATAATAATAACATCAGTCCAAAGGAAACAAGGTACATAATGAAATTGGGGGAGAGGGGCAATGGGTGCCCTGGGTGCCACTCTTCAGGGAGGTTCCCCCAATAGCTGGGTGGCAGGGACACAGCGGGATCATGTAACACAAGGTTACACAACGACACAGTTAAGCGTGAGGCTGCTTGGTAAGGGAGTAGTGCTCACGCCTTTCTTGTCTCAAAATTAGCTTAATGCTGCAAATTTATACAGAATATCCTACACAGGGGTTAATTTCTGCTTTCTAGAAATATCCTCCTGGTGGGAAATTGCTAAATGACAAACTTATCATGCATTATATTCTGATAAACATAATTCTAAATAGATTCCTGTGTGTATTTTATGGTATAATATTTATACAAGGTGGCAGAAAAGATGAATGGATTAATGTAGCAGCGAGTGAGGAAAAGAGAGAAAGGGTAAGGGAGGGAGTATAAGTGCATGTAGGTTTGTAAGATGTATCTATGAGAGCATGCATGTCTGTGTGTCAGCATCAATGTATATGTAAAAGTGTGTGTGAGAAAGGTTGTGTGCACGTGTGTGAGCATGAATGTGTATGTGAACATGTACACTATATGGGCAAAAGTATTGGGACACCTGACCATTATAACAACAGGGACTTTTTGGCATTATAAATACATAGACATTAATATGTAGTAGGTCCCCCCTATGCAGCTATAACAGCTTCCACTCTTCTGGGAAGGCTTTTCACAAGATTTTGAGGAATATTTTGTTTCTGTGGGTTTATTTGCCAATTCACCCAGTACAGCATCAAAATCTTGTGGGAAAGCTTTGATGATGACTACATACTAATGTATTTAGAATACAATGTCTTAAAAGTCCCTGTTGGTGTATTGGACAGGTGAACCAATACTTTTGTCCATATAGTGTGTGTGTAAATGTTTGTGTGTGAGCATGGATCTATATGTGTAAATGTGTGTGTGAGCTTGTTTATGTAAATGTTTTTGTGTGCGCATGAATGTGTACGTGTGTGTTGGTGAGTATGTGCATGTTTACTGACGTAAGTGTGTAAGTCTGTGCTAATGTTGTGTAAAGATGCGTGCCAGCGCATATGTGAGTTACTTGGGGCAATGGGCTGACAGGAGGTACCAAATATAGGAGCCGTCCAGGGTTCCAAATAGTCTAGGTATGTCCCTGGTATCCAGTTTGTGGTGTCCGTCACCCAGCCACCTTTCTCCAGAAGTAGACTTAACTGCCCACTGCTAGAGGAGAAGGGTCAGTTGGGAAGATGCATGCATCTCCCTCTAAGTGGCCTAAAATAAAAGGTGTGTGATGGCACATTGAAAAAATGGTCTATAGGAACAGACTCTGTTCTCCTACCACAGGACTTCAGAAAGGTAAGAGAGAGTCCAGCTAGGGGCATAAGGAGGGAAGACACACTGACTGTTACAGTCCCCTCCTAATCTGCAGAATCAGTGCAGCAAGTACTTTTGTTTATTTGTGTGTTTTTTTCTTTGTTATGGCGGAGGGAGTGATTGCTTGCTAGTGAGCGTGTGGGGGCGGGGGGGCATACATCAAGCAAATGCTTGGCCAGGGTCCAATCAATATTAAAGACTGCCCTGAACCTCCTCATATATCACTGCTGTAAGAACTCCAAATTATTTGGCCCTTGGAAATGTCTTATATCCTACACCACTCTGATGACCCATATTGCCCCAGCTTTTTAGTTCTTTTTTTTTTAATTTCATGTTTTACCATACGTATGAGTTATTTTCTAGACTACTTTTTTTGCAGGAAGCATTTTTCACACCTCATTTAACAGCGAGCACTGAAGCAATTATAATATTGGCCTTAGTTTAAATACCATGCAGAGAGTAGAACTTTTGACCCATGCACAAAAGTTGGTAATGATTTCAAATAAAGTCTTTGCCAGATTGATGGTGCTACTGTAAAAATAAGTAAATATTAATACATTCCACAGTTACTCTCATACACGCCATATGTAACCCAGTTTTTATCACATCCCAAGCTCATTACATAAGTTACAGCAAAATAGATCATTTAGAGTATAAAGAAAATATTCCTACAAATATTATCAGTATTTAACCAATAATGTAAAAAATTCAGTATAGATTATGATTTTCCAAATATGTCACAAGTGCCCTGGATTTGGACCAATCTGCTACCTTAGTTACCACTGAGCAGATGCAGACTGCAGAGTTCTGCCTGACATTAGTGGGACTTTAAACAAATAGCTGGACATTTTCCAGTTATTCACTTTTTCCAGTTCCAGCGACTCTTTGCCTTTGGTACATAGGCCTCTCCGGCTCCACACAGTGTGTAGTTTTGCCCACTTCACGATTAATTTTGCCTCACAGCACTTATCCTTGAGCTGTTACTGTGTGAAAGGCTGAGAAGGGTGTGTTTGTAGACCTTCTTGAGCTACAACAAAGATCTCCAGAACTTAAATCAGGGTACTAAGCCACTCCTACTCATTCATACAGCCGTATACACGTGCTGCTTTTATAACACTGGTTTTCTTCCCTCTGCGTGCAACTTGTCACATTCTTTTGTTCTTTTGCACGAAAAAGGCGTTACACTGGATGAATGTGCGGTGTTTGTCGGCTGTCAGCCTCCGTCAGGAAATATTCACCTACAATGCATTAGGCATTCTTGTGTCAATTTTATCTACTTGTTACATCAGTGTGATTTAGCATTTTCTGTTTTGTCTCATCCCATTCTCCTATGCTGTGTTCTTCTAACCTTCCCATATATTTTTCAAACAGGCCAACAACATAGAGAGCTGACCACACATATGTTTTACTGTCACCCACTGGTCTTTCTGAGAAACGTTTTTTTGCCGTGTGTGTTAATCTAAATCTTGTTGAGCCTCTTTTTTTTTAGCGCCAGGATGGTTTGACCAAAATAGGACACTCAATGCTTTTTGTTAGACAACATTGAGTTAACATTTTAAGTTGATCTTAATAACAAGTTCCTCTTATATTTTTTTTTTCTTTTTCATTTTCACGAAGAAAATTTAGTGTTTCATTCATATACATTTTTAACCTCTAATTTCTGCCTTTTCGGATATTTCTTTTCATCTTTATTTTTTTTACAGAAATCATTGCTCTCTTTCATAAAAAATTAATGCATTTCCTTATTATAAATGAATATTGCTAATATTACATTTTTTAATGTTTCATGAAAAAAACTATTTTATTTTGTAAAACATTTCTAAAAATACATTTATACATTATATATTAATTCATACTTTATTTTGGTACACACATCTTTTTCTTCCAAGAAACATAGACATAGATGACTTCTAATTTTCTGAACATGTTATTTTTTTTGTGCATCCAACTTGTACAATGTTCCAGGAAAAAGAGCTATATAACACATCTTACACAACCTGTTATTCATTTGTGTGTTGTGTAACAGAGTGGTTACATGTATAACCTTTACAACTTTGTAGGCGAACGGTGCCAGAAATCATTTTGTTGGCTGCACAGGGCTATTATTAGAACCTTGAACTTACTTCCTCACCAACTTCTGTGCTTTAACGACATAAAAACAATCTTGTAGGAATTACAAACAATTGACCTCCATTTCATATTTAAATGACCGGAAATCTACCTGCCTATCAGCAGATTGGAATTGACAATATTGGCAGTTACATGGTTTATTATTTTAAAATATCTCAGATCGTGTATAAAGAGGACTCCTGGTCCAAAACAGCAGAGCAGTACATGGTTTAGGTGCAGGCATCTACCCATAAAATGTGACGGTGATAACGCATATCCTAGCCATAATCTCACCACATCCAGGGCCGGCCCTACAATAGGGCAGACTGGGGCAATTGCCCCAGGCGGCACTTTAGAAGGGGCGGCACTTTGCCGCCCCGAGCGTTTTTTTTTTTTGAAACGGAAGAGAGAGAGAGGGGCGCGGGGTGGTTTTCGCTTACCCGCTCGGCGCCCTCTCTCTCTCCTCTGCGGCGAGTCTCCCTCTTCGGTCTTGGTGCCGGCTTGTAATGCTGAGCGCCGGAAGTGGCGTCAATTTCCGGCGCTCAGAATTACAAGCCGGCACGGTGGCAGAGCAGGGAGACTCGCCGCAGGACTCTTAAAGGTAAGTACCGGGGGGGGGCGTCGGCGAAGTTTAAAAT